>SJYX01007973.1:618805-629706 GCA_006410675.1 Oreotragus oreotragus | reverse complement strand
TTGGGTGGGAGGGGGAAACAGCATTCTTTTCTTTCTTTTCATCAGCTTGCCAAGGTCTTGGGAGGGACTACTGATTTCAGGGAAATAACAGGGAATGGCTGACTTCTGAGAAGACAGTTGGTAAGAAAGTTGTTCTCTTTCCATTGAAAGCATAGAAGTCTTCCAAGTTGTCTCTTTTTGCATCACAAAGAATGAAGGAGTCAGACAAAGGTACCCCCAAGAGTTTTCAGACAGCTGCACAGATGTCAGCACAGAATTCCGAGCAGAGGCACAGCCCTGGCACTTACATGAACTCCTTTCAGTGGTAGGGAGAATGAAAAGAGAGAGCGCTACAGAAACATCAGGAGTGAAGACTTCATCTGGAAGTCCAACCTTTGATCAAGTGTTGGTAGAGGGCCTGAGAATTTGCATCAGCCCCGAACCGAGGCTGTCCAGTCTGAGTAATAGGGATCAGCATGAAAGCTTATATGATGCATACTTGGCACCAAGCTCCTTTCTAAGGGCTTTCTAAGGGCTTTGGTTATTTTAATCTGCATAACAATCATACAAGGTGAATTCATTGTTAGCCTCTTTTATGAGTGGAGAAATCGAGGCACAGAGGAAATTGGACCACGGGGACAAAGCTGGTAAGCACTGGAGTCAGGATGCAGATCCAGGCTGTTCAATGCGACCATCATGGGATGTGGAGGAGGGTCAACTGGAGAAACAGAACCTGGAGCAACAGAGAAATGATACTGGACAGTGCTAGGCCAGAGACGTTCAAGCTACATCTTGGCCTGAGCATAGACGAGTTTTATCCCAGCAGACCCCCAGCACCCAGAGGGGTCCCTCCTCATCGTGGGCCCCTGGCCTGTTCCAAAGCAAGAGAACTGCTTTTAAAACCCAGGAAAGCAGGAACACTGCTCTGTGAAAACATCCCTTGCCTATAGGATATAAGACAGATGCCCTGTTCTGTCACATGAAGCTTCCCTATCAGACCCTGTTCTTGCTCCGGAGCTTCCCATGTGACTCAATGGTAAAGAATCCAGCTGCCAAGGCAGGAGCTGCAGGAGACGCGGATTCCCTCCCTGGGTCAGGAAGATCCCCTGGAGAAGGAAATGGCAACCCACTCCACGGCTCTTGCCTGGAAAATCCCATGGACAGAGGAACATGGTGGGCTATCGTCCACAAGAGTCACAAAGAGGGATCAAAAAGAGTTGGACACACCTGAGCCACTGAGTGTGCATGCACTATTTACATCACTCCTTGCTGCCTTCCTATTATTTGAAACCCTAAATTGCCCATGTCTCCCCTTTCTCCCGGCAGAGTCAAGCATGGCTCACCCCATCTCCCTGATGGCTGTCCTTCCCAGATGAAGCCACCACTTTGGTGAGCTGTCTCTGGAGAGAAGCATGTTTCCTCAGTGGGATCATTGGATCATCACAGATATGACCGATGCCAGAGCATAATGTAAAGCTGCAATAACCATAAACTCAACCGTAATTTTAAAACATGAAAATAAGTGCTGGGTTCTAGAAAACGAGCACATGTGCATTAATTATCCAACAGACCCTCATGTCCTGTAAAGTGTGTGTGAAGCGAAGAACTCAACTACACCGTAAACTGGATATAAAATGCATCTCCTGGCAGGAAGAACGGGGCTGAGAAAGTCATCCTACCTCTGCCACTACTCCTGTATGACTGCGGGCAAATAAGCCTCTCTAAACCCCCGTTTCCTTGAGGGTCACCAGGTTTGGGCCACGGTGGTGTCGTGAGAATGAAACGAGATGGGCTAGGTCTCCAAGCAGAGTCCCTTCCTGACCAGCGCTGCTGTTGCCTACTCACTCACGTGCGTCCGACTCTTTGTGACCCCAGGGACTGTAACCTGCCAGACTTCTCTGTCCATGAAATCTCCAGGCAAGAATACTGGAGTGGGGTGCCATTCTGACCAGCAGGAGGTATTAAATAACACTTAATAGCAACTATCCTTACCTACAGAGCGATCTTTCTAAGTTCTCTAGGTGAGAAGCTGGATCTGAGATAGTTTTCCCCTCTGTGACATAGAGACGCTTAAAAGCTTTCTAGGTGCTTAGACTGAGGATTCTCCAGGTGTGATTCTGGGCTCACACAGGGCCTCCGGATAGGCTGCAGATTAATCTAAAAATCTAAGTTCTTTGTTTTTGCTTTTTAAAAAAGATACAAATGCTGTGCAAAAGTCTACAGACTTTTGTTTTTGTATAATCTAGGGGTTACTTGTTGGGTGAGTTATTAAAGATCACAGAAAATCATTATTAAAAAAAAACCCCTTGTTAATTTATTTATAGTAAAAACCTAAACCAACCAACTCTCCTGACCCCCTTTGACCACCGCCCCTCCCCCCCGAAAACCTAAGCGAAGAAGCCCTAAAGCCTTCTTGGTCTTTTTCCTTAAAAATTAAAAGGACAAACAAACAAGAAAAACAGCTTTAATGGGATATAGTTCACATATCACAGAATTCACCCACTTAACGAGTATAATCCAATAGAGCTTAATATACTCATGTATATCAACAATTATTATGTTGTCTCTTTCCAATTTTTTGAAATCACAGAGCTTCCCAAACTTCCTTCCTCATCTGGAAAGTGGCAACAGGTTGGGAGATAAGCCATGGGTTTTTGCCTCAGCTGAGAGGATGATGAGATAGTTTGAGATCCTTTACTTGGAGTTGTTTGGAAAAGTAGCTTGCATTCCTGACTTGAGCCACGAGGTGTCAGACTCAGGGACTGGCAACCTTGCCTCACTTGGGGAACTTTTCTGCTCACTGATGCTGTGCAGGGAAATGCAATGGACAGAAAAGTAGAAGTTCTCATGGAATGATTCAGTTCAGTTGCTCAGTCGTGTCCGACTCTTTGCAACCTCATGAATTACAGCACGCCAGGCCTCCCTGTCCATCACCAACTCCTGGAGTTCCCTCAGACTCACGTCCATCGAGTCCATGATGCCATCCAGCCATCTCATCCTCAGTCGTCCCCTTCTCCTCCTGCCCCCAATCCCTCCCAGCATCAGAGTCTTTTCCAATGAGTCAACTCTTCGCATGAGGTGGCCAAAGTACTGGAGTTTCAGCTTCAGCATCAGTCCTTCCAAAGAAACCCCAGGGTTGATCTCCTTCAGAATGGACTGGTTGGATCTCCTTGCAGTCCAAGGGACTCTCAAGAGTCTTCTCCAACACCACAGTTCAAAAGCATCAATTCTTCGGTGTTCAGCTTTCTTCACAGTCCAAATCTCACATCCATACATGACCACTGGAAAAACCATAGCCTTGACTAGACGGACCTTTGTTGGCAAAGTAATGTCTCTGCTTTTCAACATGCTGTCTAGGTTGGCCATAACTTTCCTTCTAAAGAGTGGTTAGAGCATTGAAATTTCCTATGGCTATTTGACGTGGGCTTGGAAAATTGCTTCACATTGGCTTGGGTATTCGGCAAAAATTAGAATCCGTTTTTTTTTTTTGGTTCTTTCTTCACTCTTTATGCCTTCATTTCAAGATGTTTTGAGGGCTACTACATGTTAAGAACCATGCTGGAAATGGATGATACAGAGATAACAAGACAGTGTTGGTCCTTTCCCTTAAGAAGCTCATACTATAGCGAGGAGGAGGATTATAAACATATCAACACATCACAGATGACAAAAATCTTGAAAGTGGAGAGCAAAGGGTGTGGTGAGGGTCAGAGAGAGGTTACAGTGTACATGTAACAACAAAAATATCAGTACCCACACTCTTGATTTGTGTGCATGGGGGGATTTTCCATGTTACAAATGTTTTCATAAACAGGTTTATTTATTATTTAAATCATATTGATAGAGCACTGTGCTAGGTAAGGAGGGTTCAACAGTGAAAAATTAATGTGGAAGCTATCATTTATACTTTGCATATCCCAGACACTCTGCTTGACTTTTTACATACATTGTCACATTCAATCTTCCAATAAATCCTACAAGGATGGCTCTATTAGGCTCATTTTTCAGATGAGAAGCCTGAAGTACAGAAAGACTTGCTAGCTTCTTTAAGATCTGAAAAAAATGAGTAAATAGTAAGAGCAAGTGATAGGGTAAGAATTATACGCAGGGAGTGTAACTTGGAAGCTGGGACTTGAACCAAAGGCCCACACATCTACTCCTGTGTACTCTGTCTCTCTTCAGCTCAGTTCAGTTCTGTTGCTCAGTTGTGTCTGACCCTTTGCGACCCCATGGGCTGCAGCACACCAGGCCTCCCTGTCCATCACCAGCTCCCGGAGTTTACTCATACTCATGTCCATTGAGTCGGTGATGCCATCCAACCATCTCTTCCTCTGTTTCTCTTAGAGAGATTTTAATGTAGTGACATTAGCAACATTTAATGTAGTGACTGTGACAAAATTTTATCCTCTTCCCAACCACGTGGAGTTGGAAATGTTCATACTGTCATTTTACAGATAGATGCACTAAAGATCAATTAGAGAAAGGACAATCTCTCCAACAAATGGTGTTGGAACAACTGGTCATCCATACGCAAAAATAAATGAATCCACAAAAATGAAAAGAAAAAAGAAAACAAAAAATCTTTGATCCATATCTCTCACCATATAAAATATTTATTCAACTTTGGTCATAGAAGATAAAGTAAAATTTCAAACCATGGCATTCCTAGAAGAAAACAGGAGAAAACTTTTGTGATTTTTGGCATATCTGTAGAAGAACAAATTGATACACTGGAGTTCCTCAAAATTAAAGCTGTCTGCTCTTCAAAAGACACTGCTGTGGTTCAGTCTCTGAGTCATGTCTGACTCTTTGTGATCCCATGGACTGAAGCATGCCAGGCTCCTCTGTCCTTCATATCTTATTGAGTTTGCCCAAATTCATGTCCGTTAAGTGAATGAAAAGACAAGTCATAAACTGGTAGAATATATTTGCACAGCACATATCTGATAAAGAGCTGTGTCCAGAATATATAAAGAACTCTTAAAATTCAATAATGAGAAAACAAATAGTCCAGTTAAAAAGAGGCAGAAGATTTAAACAGACACTTCACCAAGGAAGATATATGGATGACAAGCAGTTGGAATTCAACATGGAACAACAGATTGGTTCTACATCGGGAAAGGAGTACCTCCAGGCTGTATATTGTCACCCTGCTTATTTAACTTATATGCAGAATACATCACATGAAATGCCGAGCTGGATGAAGCACAAGCTGGAATCAAGATTGCTGGGAGAAATATCAATAACTTCAGATACGCAGATGACACCACCCTTAAGGCAGAAAGCGAAGAAGAACTAAAGAGCCTCTTGATGAAAGTGAAAGAGGAGAGTGAAAAAGTTGGTTTAAAACTCAACATTCAGAAAACTAAAATCATAGCATCCGGTCCCATCACTTAATGGCAAATAGATGGGGAAACAATGGAAACAGTGAGAGACTTTATTTTCTTAGGCTCCCAAATTTCTGCAGATGGTGACTGCAGCCATGAAATTAAAAGACACTTGCTCCTTGGAAGAAAAGCTATGATCAACCTAGACAGCATATTAAAAAGCAGAGACATTATTTTGCCAACAAAGGTCCATCTAGTCAGAGCTATGGTTTTTCCAGTAGTCATGTATGGATGTGAGAGTTGGACTATAAAGAAAGCTGAGCACCAAAGTATTGATGCTTTTGAACTGTGGTGTTCGAGAAGACTCTTGAGAGTCCCTTGGACTGCAAGGAGATCCAACCAGTCCATCTTAAAGGAAATCAATCCTGAATGTTCACTGGAAGCACTGATGCTGAAGCTGAAATTCCAGTACTTTGGCCACCTAATGTAAAGAACCGACTCATTTGAAAAGACCCTGTTGCTGGGACAGATTGAAGGCAGGAGGAGAAGGGGATGACAGAGGATGAAATGGTTGGATGGCATCACCAACACGAAGGACATGAGTTTGAGTAAGCTCTGGGAGTTGGTGGTGGATAGGGAAGCCTGGCGTGCTGCAGTGCATGGGGTCGCAAAGGGTCAGACACGTCTGAGCGACTGAACTGAAGTGATGAATGGCAAATAAGCATGTGAAAGGTGTACAACATCATTAATCATTAGGAAAATGTAAATTAAAACCACAATAAGGTACCACTCCACATTTCCTAGAAAGGCTAACATGAAAAAGACCCACCACAGCGAGTGTGCTAAGCTAAGTCGCTTCAGTCGTGTCTGACTCTGTGTGACCCCATAGACGGCAGCTCACCAGGCTCCGTGTGGCAAGGGTATAAAGGAATTGAAACTCATATATACTTCTAGTAACAATGTAATTGGTAAACCAGTTTGGAAAACAGTTTGTCAGTTTCTTAAAAATTTAATCATGCATCTACCATATGATGCATTTTGCTTCTAAGTATGTGTTCATACAAATATTTGTCTATGAATATTCATACCAGTTAAAAACTTTTGTATTTAAACAATAGTCCAAAACTAGAAAAACCCAAATGTCCATCAACTAGTGAAGGGATAAGTAAATTGTGATAAATCCATACAATGGAATAAAAAGGGATGAACTTCACACACTATATGGATGAATCTCAAAAATAATTTTGTTAAATGAAAGAAGTCAAATAAAAAGAATACCTACTATATGATTTCAGTTTTAGAAATTCTAGAAAATGCAAACTTATCATGGGTGACAGAAAGATCAATGATTTCCTGGGAACTGGGGGAAGGGAGAAGAGAAGGAGGGATTTCAAAGTAATTATGAGGAGTGATGCTTATGTTCACTATCTTTGTTTTGATGATAGTTTTATGAATGTATCAGTTTAGTTCAGTTAAGTCACTCAGTCATGTCTGACTCTTTGCGACCCCGTGGACTGCAGCACGCCAGGCTTCCCTATCCATCACCAACTCCTGGAGCTTGCTCAAACTCATGTCTGTTGAGTTGGTGATGCCATCCAACCATCTCATCCTCTGTCATCTCCTTCTCCTCCTGCCTTCAATCTTTCCCAGTATTAGGGTCTTTTCCAATGAGTCAGTTCTTCACATCAGATGGTCAAAGTATTGGCAGCTTTAGCATCAGTGCTTCTAATGAATACTCAGGACTGACTTCCTTTAGGATTGACCAGTTTGACCTCCTTGCAGTCTAAGGGACTCTCAAGAGTCTTCTCCAATATGATAGTTCAAAGGCATCAACCTGTATATACATTCATATATACGAGGGCAAAACTTTTCAAAATGAACATTTTAAATATCTTCAGTTTATTGTATGTCACTTAGACCTCAACAAAATTGCTAAAAAATCAACAACAAGAAAACAAATAATGTATTAAAAAAGTAGGCAAAGAATCGATGCTTCTTCTCACTGTAGAAGCTGTATGAATGACATATAAACACAAAAAAAGATGCTTAAAATGATTAGCCACTATAGAAATGCAAATTAAAACCAAAATGATTACACACGTATTAGAATGGTTAAAACAAAAACAAAAATAAACAAAGCACCAAACCTTAACACCAAATGCTGGTGAGTATATGGAGTAGCTGGAGCTCTCATCCATTGTTGGTAGGAATCCAAATGGTAGAACCAACCCTGGAAATCACTTTTCAGTCTATTATAAAATTAATCATATACTTACCATGTGACCCAGCCGGGTATCTAGGGAAATAAATACTTATGTTCACCCCAAAATTTGTACACAAATGACAGCTCTATTCATAATCCTCAAAAGAATGGAAACAACCAAGAAGTCCATTAATGTGTGAATGAATAAAAAGACTGTATTACATTCATACAATAGAATACTACTCAGCAGCAAAAATGAATGAACTATCGATTCATACAATACTACGGAGGAATCTCAAAGGCATTGTGCTGAGTCAAATAAACTATTTTCAAATAGTTATATACTGTATGATTCTATTTATATGACATCCTGGGGAAAAAAAGGCTAACAGTTTTACCAAGAGAACACACTGTCATAGCAAACACCCTCTTCCAAAAACACAAGAAACATTGGACATCAGCAGATGGTCAATACCAAAATCAGATTGATTATATTCCTTGCAGCCTAAGATGGAGAAACTCTATACAGTCAGCAAAAACCAGACCAGGAGTTGACTGTGGCTCAGATCATGAACTTCTTATTGCCAAATTCAGCCTTAAATTGAGGAAAGTAGGGGAAACCACTTGACCATTCAGGTATGACCTAAATCATATCCCCCTCTTGAGAAATCTGTATGCAGGTCAGGAAGCAACAGTTAGAACTGGACATGGAACAACAGACTGTGTGAACCGTGAACTCCCTGATGTTCAAGCTGGTTTTAGAAAAGGCAGAGGAACCAGAGATCAAATTGCCAACATCCGCTGAATCATGAAAAAAGCAAGAGAGTTCCAGAAAAACATCTATTTCTTCTTTATTGACTATGCCAAAGCCTTGACTGTGTGGATCAGAATAAACTGTGGAAAATTCTGAAAGAGATGGGAATACCAGACTACCTTGCCTGCCTCTTGAGAAACCTATATGCAGGTCAGGAAGCAACAGTTAGAACTGGACATGGAACAACAGACTGGTTCCAAATAGGAAAAGGAGTACGTCAAGGCTGTATATTGTCTCCCTGCTTATTTAACTTATATGCAGAGTACATCATGAGAAACCCTGGACTGGAAGAAATGCAAGCTGGAATCAAGATTGCTGGGAGAAATATCAATAACCTCAGATATGCAGATGACACCACCCTTATGGCAGCAAGTGAAGAGGAGCTAAAAAGCCTCTTGATGAAAGTGAAAGAGGAGAGAGAAAAATTTGGCTTAAAGCCCAACATTCAGAAAACGAAGATCATGGCCTCCGGTCAAATCACTTCATGGGAAATAGATGGGAAAACAGTGGAAACAGTGTCAGACTTTATCTTTTTGGGCTCCAAAATCACTGCAGTTGGTGACTGCAGCCATGAAATTAAAAGACGCTTACTCCTTGGAACAAAAGTTATGACCAACCTAGACAGTATATTCAAAAGCAGACATTACTTTGCCAACTAAGGTCCTTCTAGTCAAGGATATGGTTTTTCCTGTGGTCATGTATGGATGTGAGAGTTGGACTGTGAAGAAGGCTGAGCACGGAAGTATTGATGCTTTTGAATTGTGATGTTGGAGAAGACTCTTGAGAGTCCCTTGGACTGCAAGGAGATCCATCCAGTCCATTCTGAAGGAGATTAGCCCTGGGATTTCCTTGGAAGGAATGATGTTAAAGCTGAAACTCCGGTACTTTGGCCACCTCATCAAATCATTTACCTTCATATGTGACTAAGTCTTCTTATAAAAAAAAACAAAAAACAGTTAAAGTTTCAAAGTTAAAAACCAAACCTGATAATTCAGAATAAGGCGTTATCTACTCTTAGGGATTAAAGAGTAATATCAAGCATAGCTAATATTCATTTCAGTTTGGCCTTACTAAAATAAGACCTCTTTGCCTACAGTATCAAAAACTTTCAGTTTAAATTGCCAGCTTAAAGGGCTTGCTAATGCTTAAAAAGAAACAAACAAACAAACAAAAACAGAGATTTGGATTGATTTATGTAAGATAAAAATAGTTACTTTATATGATAAAATGTGTTACAAATATTGAAATATGATAGTTCATTTTGAGTCAATGGAACTACTGAAATTTTAAGGTGTCTACAAGGATAACAGTGTCCTTAAGTGCATAAGTCCTTACTATATCATGATGGGTAGTGATTTTTAGAGAAATAAAGAGTATCCCAATTTATTTAATTTTGCCATATTCTTTTTTTCTTATGAGACAGAATAATTTTCAGTATTGATATAAGATGATTTATCATAATAATCATATGAATTATCTGGTAATTTATTTCTTTGTAATTAAAATCTCTCCTCTGGTCTTCATATATAAAAAGTAAGTGAAATGGCTTTAATTTTTAACAATACAAGCCCATTAGAGACTAGTTGTAGTGGAAAACCTCTGGTGAGAATTGGGTTAATTCAAATATTGAACAATAGGCTTTTTGCAGTATATTCTATGGATTATTTTATTCACTTTGACTCAGAAATACTTTCTAGATAATAATTTATGGCAGTCATCATGATAATTTCTTGGTAATATCTGTGAATAAGACACAAATCACCACCAAAGCTATGGTCAATGAAGTTATGGTCAGTGACTTCTGAATTATGTCATGCAGAAGCATTGGCTTCTTGTACGACATTTTAGCAGTAAGTGTAGTTAGTCCTTTCTTTCAGTTATAAAACAAAACGATAAAATATAACATCAGGTCTAAGTATTTTTGAAAATTTATTGATATGATGAATTTTTTTCTATGGTTAGCTTTTTCATAAAGAGAAAATAATTTCAATAATTATATAAACTAAGACTCTTTAGACAAGGCTGTGGTCCATGTGATCAGATTGGTTAGTTTTCTGTGATTGTGGTTTTCATTCTGTCTGCCCTCTGATGAACTACTGCACAATTGCACTCATCTCACACGCTAGTAAAGTAATTCTCAAAATTCTCCAAGCCAGGCTTCAGCAATATGTGAACCGTGAACTCCCTGATGTTCAAGCTGGTTTTAGAACAGGCAGGGGAACCAGAGATCAAATTGCCAACATCCGCTGGATCATGGAAAAAGCAAGAGAGTTCCAGAAAAACATCTATTTCTGCTTTATTGACTATACCAAAGCCTTTGACTGTGTGGATCACAATAAACTGTGGACAATTCTGAAAGAGATGGGAATACCAGACCACCTAACCTGCCTCTTGAGAAATCTGTATGCAGGTCAGGAAGCAACAGTTAGAACTGCACATGGAACAACAGACTGGTTCCAAATAGGAAAAGGAGTACGTCAAGGCTGTATATTGTCTCCCTGCTTATTTAACTTATATGCAGAGTACATCATGAGAAACGCTGGACTGGAAGAAACACAAGCTGGAATCAAGATTGCCG
>SJYX01007973.1:545051-589243 GCA_006410675.1 Oreotragus oreotragus | reverse complement strand
CCTTGACTAGACGGACCTTAGTTGGCAAAATAATGTCTCTGCTTTTGAATATACTATCTAAGTTGGTCATAACTTTTCTTCCAAGGAGTAAGCGTCTTCTAATTTCATGGCTGCCGTCACCATCTGCAGTGATTTTGGAGCCCAAAAAATAAAGTCTGACACTGTTTCCCCATCTATTTCCCATGAAGTGATGAGACCGGATGCCATGATCTTCGTTTTCTGAATGTTGAGCTTTAAGTCAACATTTTCACTCTCCTCTTTCACTTTCATCAAGAGGTTTTTTAGCTCTTCTTTACTTTCTGCTATAAGGGTGGTGTCATCTGCATATCTGAGGTTATTGAGACAAATTTAGAGCCTTAGAATTCTTCCTAAGGCAGTGCTATGACAGCCACTACCAGTCGATCAGAGTTGGCACTTACATTGAGATCCATTTGCCATCTGAGGACCAGATGTTCCCTAAGGTTTCCTCTTGCTCAGGCATTTGAAGATTTTGTTTCCTCCAGTGTTCTCACCAGCCTTTCTAAGAAAACCTTGTCAGCGCTCATCTCTCTCCAGAGTCTCTCTCTTCATACACCCTCTGTTAAGCCATGGGAAATACTCTTTGCTAAGCACTTCTGACATTCTTCCTCTCTCCCACTTGTCATGGAAGACAGCTGCCCCACCTGCTTGCAGGCCAGTCTCAGATGTCTCCAAACTGACCAGTGTTTCGATTCAATTCATTTGAACACACGTCAAACATTTAAAGAAAATGACAAGCCCTGTCCTTTCTTCAATGCCTTCCCCAGGCTTTCTGAAGATTCCTGGGGCAGGTTTTGTTCTCATGTTTACCTTTCAGTTCCGAGTTTTTGCTTCCTGGACTTCTCAGCCATGCACCTGTCAGCTCCCCGCTGTACCTGTCCCTCTGTATATTATCCCTCCTCACGCTGGACAGGACCTCGTTTCCTGTGCTCCTCATGAAGCACCATCACCACAGCCCTGCTGTCATGAGAAAGACTCGATGAACCCAGGCCCACGGGTGGGGACAGGGAAACAGAGTTAGGAGAAGCTTCCCAGAGGACGTTTGCCGGAAGTGAGTCACGAGGGCTATAAGGGAGGTAAGAGGTAGACAGGCCAAGGACAGAAGAAGGATAAGGCACTGCCTGTGCAAAGGCATGGAGTCTGGAAAGAGCTCCACAAGGTCAAGAGCTCAGAGCTGCCCGGGGCAAGAGGTAAAGTAAGAGTTGGAGCTTGAGTGATGGGCAGCGGCAGGTCTCTTGGGACCTTGGTGGAAGCTTCTCTAGGCTGTTAATCTGGGAGTGAAGGGGCTCTTTCCGGAAGAGCACCAGGCAGCCACTGCAGTGGAAGCTAGATTGGGGCAGAGAGAGAGGGTTGACGGGGAGCCCAGAGAATTATTTTCTGCCAGTCTCTGGGAGAAGAATATAAGATCTAATCCAGACCAGTGGTGGCTCTGGTGAAAGCAAGAAGACCTGAAAAATGTTTAGGGAGGGAGTGTGGGTTGGATTGGGCCAATGAAGGTTGGTGGTGGGGATGAGGGCTTGAATGGTAGATAGGATTAATTTATTGATCAAACGTTTATTCAGCAATGTGTGTCAGGGTTTGATCATGAGTTCTGGGTGGGCCCTTTGCCCAGGAGTAGAATTTCCCCAAAGCCTCTGACTTGCCCCCACTAACAACTCTGAGAAGACTCCTCATCCACCCCCTTGGTGTACACATCTGAGGAGCTGGTAACTCCATGGTCCCACTGCCTGCTACTGGGAGCATCCAGATGGCCAGTGTGGTGGATGCCAAAATCAGAAAAAGAAAAACTGAATTTCTCTCTCATGATAGATTAATGAGAAGTTTTTCCGACCCAGATGTGTGGGAGTGACTGAGTGTAAATTGTCCCGGGTATTCCAATGGAAAATTCAGAATCGTGTGCCTTTTTTTTTTTTTTTTTTTTGGGTAAAACCCCAAAAATACTAGTTAAAAGAAAATTTCTCATGAAATCTGAGAATTGCCATCCTCCCTAGTGGAGAATTGCCATAATGAGTCACAGAATGGGAACTGTCCTCTGGTTTAGGATTCCAGATTCTACTGGGTCTAGGACATGGATAGTAGGCTTTGAGTCTGCACGGATCATCAGCTTCACTTTCAGAACTTCCTCCCTCCTTCCTGGGAGGGGCAACAGGTCCTTCCAGAACCCACCTTCCCCACAGTCAGCCAGGAGGGTGGGATTTAAGATATTGGAGGCTCTATAGCTTGACTCTTATTAACTATTCTGAGTATTTTAATTACTATTCTTTCATTGGCAAGTATCAAAGACCAACTTGGCCTAAACAAAAACAGATTTTTTTTTTTTTTTTGGCAGGGATACAGAGATCATTAACCAGGAAGCCACCAAGAGACACTGCAGTCTCCTGTTTGTGTGTCTTATTTTCTCTGGAGCCAGAAGGTCTTTCATCTTGGGATTTCTCTGGATTGTGCTTCATGTTTCAGTCTCATTCTCTCTTGTCTGGTTTTATCTATCCCTTTGACGGATTTGATGGTTGCCCCACTGTTTCCAACTTTCTCAACAGCATGGATTATGGAAGCCACACATTACTGAAAGAACCTGATTGGCTCAGCTTGAGTCATGTGCTCCCTGTCGTCCAATCAGATGTAACCAGGAAGATGAAGTCATTTCCTACAATTAATGTTGGTGTGGTCAAACATTATGGGTATCCAGAAAGGGACTCACAGTCCTCCAAAAGACTCTAATGTTTCCAACCTCAGTTTTCTCTTCTAGGAAGTGGAATGACAATTCCTACCTATAATGAAGGGGAAAGGAGATAAGGTATGTACATGGAAGTCCTTTGTCAGCTCTACAGCACTACATACACATAGCTATTCTATATCCATTTGTTTTCTGGGATCAGAGGCACATGCTTCCTCACTTTGTCACCCACCAGTGAGGGAAATGTCCAGTAGCTGGAAGAAGCAGGAGGGGCTGAATGCTTATCCTAGAGTGAGGATTGACATTAAGCTGCATTTTGACTGGGTGCCTGTGGACATGTATGTGAGGTGGCTCGGCTGATTGTGGTTCTGCTTGGTTACATGTGAACTTTGTCTCTGCTCTAGGAGCTCTGAAAGTGGGCAACAGGGTCAGCAATGAGGACATGAGTGGAGGAAGTCAGAAAGTCAAAGTCCCAAGGCAATGCCAGATTCAGGATCCATGGCTGTGTCTGCATTCTGGGAACAAAGAACCAAGGAGCAAGCTCAGGGAAGTGCTGAGTGGTTTGTCTGTTGCTAAAGCCAGGTTTTATAGGAGCCTTAAAAGATAAAGGCTTTCTCTCCAAAACACATACAACATATGTGATGAAAGAATGGGTCCAAATCCATCCCTCTGGACTCTAATCACATTTCATTGTCTCTTATGTGTTATTGGGAAAGGCTTTTCCTTGACTCTAGATGGTTCTTTCTGTGAAGGGAGTTCAATTAGCCTAAATCTGGGACCCTTTCCACCCATTTATTTTTCTACCCTGGGGAGATAGAATGACTCATCTTACCAACTGGTAAATTCAGGAAGGAAAACAGGCCATGCCTGTGTGATGCTTTTTCTCTCATGGGAATGATCGGTTCCAGAGGAGAACCCGAGGGCTCCACCCTGCAATAGTCTTGACAGGCTCAGCCTCCCACACAGATGTCTGCCCCGGTCAGCATTGTCATGACACTTAAACCCAGGATTCATTCTCCCTCCCATCTTCTGTTACATTAAGTCACATTTCCCAACTCAGCCTCTGTAAATAATACTGTTACTATTTTGATCTTGCATCTATTTGTTTCATTAAAAAATTTTTTCTAGACTAAGTGACTAAGAAGGCTGCTACTTATTGGGAATCCCTTGGAGACCCCAACATTGCAATGGTTACTAACAACATAAATAGGATAACCAAAAGATGTAACAACAATAAGGATGATAATGGAAATAGTTCCCATTTATGGACATCTTCCTGTATGCTCACATCCTTGCACGGATTACCTGGACTCCATGACAGTCAATGTAAGGAGGTGGAAGTTGTCTTAAAGTTATCTCCACTGTACAATTCAAGAAACTTAAGCTTGGAACTTCCCTTTTGATCCAGTGGTTAAGAATCTGCCTTCCAATGCAGGGAATGTGGGTTTGGTTTCTGAGAGACCCAAGATCCCATATGCCACAGGGGAGCCTCTAAGCCCTCATGCCACAATTACTGTGCCTGCATGCTTCGAGCTGGTGCAGCGCAACAAGACAAGTCCATGGCAGCAGTTAGAGAAAGCCTGGGTGCAGCGATGAGGAATCTGTGCATGGCAAGGAAGACCCAGTGCAGTCGAAATAAACATTAAATAGAGAAATGGCAGCTTGGAGTGATCTGAAGGTTAGGCAATGTGCCAAGCCACACAGACAGTCCATGGTAGAACCCTACTCTAGCCAAGACCAAAGCCATGCTCTTAACTACCAGGCCATACACCCTTCTGGAGAGAAAAGATCCATGAGACAGTATCAGTAAGGAAGGCTTCCTGGAGGAGGGGTGAACAGAAGCCCTGAGCTAAATCTTAAAGGACAGACAGATAAACACTTTGAGCTGTTAGTTTAGCAATTCTGTTTTGCTTTATTCATTGGCAAGTCCCAGTGGTATGTGCTCCATAACTCTTGGGTGCTTCTCCTTCAAATTTAGATATCATATCATTTGTTTAACTTGCTGAATAAAGTAATTAGTACCTGGGAGCCTGCCTGCCTGGCAGGATATATTGGTGCAGCTGACAAAGTTTATGCCTTCAGGCTGTGCGGTGGAATTTGATTTAATTTGTCCCAAGGTTAGGGAAGACGATGGGGGATTTTGGCATCTTCTCCATCTCCGTCAAGGAGTTAATTCATTGCGAGGGTGGAGGGAGGTGGCACTGGGCTGTTTCAGCACTAATGGGACTCCAGAAGCTTTCCCACTGGAGTCTGACTTGCTTTATGGAGGCAACCGAGCGGCTCCCAAGCTCCCTTCATGGGGAGATGCTCTCTTTCAGAGTGACAGGGGCTAGATCTGTGGGAGGCGGCCTTCTCAAGCTCATGTCATTGCTGTGGCCACTGGCATGGCCTTTGCCCACGGGCTGTGAGCCCCTTGGGATGGGGACTTTCTTTATCTTTGGGTCTCTGTCCCAGAAGAGACCTGGCTAGGACTCTGTCTTCCATCCCCTCTGCCCTGTCTCTTCTGTGAGGATTATTATCCTCAGCTTGAAGGGAGAATGAAATCACCTTAGTCTTGGACTCTGGGTTCATTCAGCTGATATCCTTGTCCGCTGCTTCTCCAGGCCCATCTCTGCTGTTCCCCGGGAGAATGGATTTTTTTCTTTGTCTCCAACATTCTGAAATTTCTGCACCCTTCTGGTCTCTGTTCTAACCTTCCTTCCTCTGGTCCTTTCTTCCCTGGACAATTCTAGATGGTATAGTATTGGGAAGCTTGGTAGTTCGGATCTGTGGGCTCTGGAGCTAGGTGGCCTGGATTCACAGGCCAGCTGTATTTCTTCTTTCCTCCTTTCCTGGGCCAGTTACTTAACCTCTGTTTGACCTGGTTTGCTCATTTCCGAAAAGGGAACAGTTGAGGTCTAGAGAGGATGAATGAGTTAATCTGTAGATAAAGCAATGGAACAGTGGCGGTATGTGGCATGTCCCACTTAAAGGGTTAAACCATCATTAAATGTTGCTCTCTCCTTCCACCCTCTGGGTCTCCCAGGGACTCCTCACCTTTAGGATGTGCCTGGTCCTGCTGAGAGCACCTCCTCCCTGCTGAACCTGGATCCACACAGTCAAGCTGGACCTGCCCCCATGAACCTTGGCAATGGTCTGTGGATCTCAGTCAGCCTGAAATGAAGTTTGCATGGAGGGCTGGCCAGCAAGTCCCTGCTCCTGCCCTTGGCTCTCCCCAAGGTCATCCTAGGTGAGTTGGGCTGATTATGTCCTTCCTTTCTGCTCATGAGCTAAGCGCTCTGTGGCAGATGCTGGATTTCCCAGGTAGAGAAACCAAGGATTCTGCCCAGAGGAGGGATGAAGAGAAAGAAATGCTCAAAGGTCCTAAGCTGATGGCAGAGCATCTTGTCCTCCAAGCTCAGTGCGCTGGGGGAGCAGATGAGCAGGGAAGAGGAGTTAATCTGTAGATAAAGCACATAGAACAGTGGTGGGACTTGGCATGCTCCACTTGAAGGGTTAAACACAGGGATGCCATCCTGGTCTGAGGTCCCATCAGAGCTGCAGGGGGTCGGGAGTTCCGGGGTTCTTCCAGGGAAGACTTAGGACTTAGGTGGAAGGGGAGACAGTTATTTGGCTCAGTAACAGGGTGACTATTCTAATGGCTAAAACTGCCCCAAAGGCTTTGTAAAATAATGAGTTCCCCGTCACCCGCATTGTAGAGGGTAAGTCTGGCCTTCTGTGGGGTCTGTTGTGCAGATAATGCTTCTTAAAAGCTTACTATGTGCTAAGCCTTGCATTAAATCCTTTTTATCTCGTTCACTCCTCACTGCAATTTTGTAAGTGTAGGTACACCAGTCATGTCATACATAAGGAAATGAAAGCCCAGAGAGTTTCATAAACTCCCTGACAGACCAAAGTCAGGAAGGCCAAGGTTCAATCTTGACCTGACCACTTCTTATATGTCATCGGGCACATCACTTTGAGCTCCTCGAATCTTAGTTTCTGCAGCTGGAAACCCGTGAACTCAGAGTAAGGGCCCAGCAAGTGTGAGCTACTGTTTTTTTTTTTTTCAGATGAACACAGCTGATTTCAGCATTTCCTCTTAGATTAGGTCACTGTGGTCTGGGGTTGAGTCAGGCTCCTGTCCCTTTACCTTCAGTCAAATGTATTAGCTGCCCTGGGAACACTTTCTCAAAGAGGGTCTTCTATCTGTGAAAAAGATCTCAATCAAAGCAGTTTGGGAAGTAATGGGTTAAACAGTGCTAAATAGGTTATTCACCGCAGGATTTCTCAGAGCTTTTACGATGCTAATGAGTATTGTGACTCTCTTAAGGAAGGTTAAGTCCGCAGCATCCCCACGTTTATTTAATCATGTGCATCTCTCCCTCTTTTTATTTTTGGCATCATTGCCCAGCACTGTTTGCTGACTCTCTAAGCTAATCATTTCTGGGAAAGCTCACGCCTCCCTGGCTCTTGATCAGGGGCAAGGAGAGTAATCAAGACAGGAGGCTGTCATGGTAGCTAGCACCCAAGTGGACTCACAGAAGCTGCCAAGAGAATGACCTCCCTTAACTCGTGGACAGAGGTGGGCACGCAGGTGCAAGATGTGGGTTCTTCTCTGAGTTTATTTAGGCTGTAGCAATATGGTAGGAGGAGAAATGACCATGGGCACCGAGCCCACGACCTTGCTGAGCATTTGGGTTTTGTTTATACTTTAGACCACTTAAGCCTGTCCCATGGGCTTTAATTCTTTATCCTATATGCAAACGTTGCCCAGTTTGATTCCAGGATCTCCTTCATAGGTTCCAAGAGCGTCCAGATCATTTAATCATTTCCTCATTGTCATTTCCAGGTCACCAAGATTCTTCCCGACTGAGATGTGTTGCCCTTGCAGACCAAGATGTTTATTAATTCTACTAATTCAATACATTCCTTGTCTACCAAGACAACAGGATATACCAAGCTTGCGTTACCACATGCAGAATCTCTTACAAGGTACACTTCCCTTTCTTATTATCTAGCCTAATTATTTCTCCCTCTTATAATACATTTTCCTGCTAATCACGGGTCCATTTGGGAACAGTGTCTTGAAGACAGGAGAAAAGGGTGGGAGGCTTTGTGGGCTGCATAGTTGGGGGCTCAGTCTCCAGGCTTTAGCTCTGCAGATGCTGAGGGACTCCTGGGGCAAGGGAGGGTCATCTTTCAGCTCAGGAAGGGTCCAGCCAGCCGGTTCTGACCCTCGTGGCCTCTAGGCCCTTGTGAAAAAGAAAAATTAGTCAGCATCAGCTCCAGTGTAGTTTGCTTTCCTTCTAATCTGTGCCGGGGCCCCAGACACCAGGGCTGTAATTACTTATGCTGTCGAGAGAAGGGAGTTCTTAAAGTGATTTATCATGGAGGTGACAGAAAATGACAATTGCTCATCACTTAAAACAATGAGCCTGCCAAATGCTGACCATGCAGGTGTGGGCATGGGGAGGCAGCGGCATTCCATCTCTATTGGCCTTCATTGGCAGAGTTAATGAAAGATTAGTCCCCCAGGGAGATTTCCCTCCAGGGGGAGGCATCCTCTGGCATCTATTAGGCCTTGGTCAGGGCTGTGCCTCCCACATGGGCCCTTCTAAAAGGATTTAAAAGCATTTATCAAACTTTTACTGCATCAGGTGCTGTGCTGAGTATTTTGTGGGTATTATCTCATGACAATTGATACGAGGCAAGGGTGATCTCTCAGGTGTACTGAGAATATCTAGGAAGCAGTGGTCCCCAAAGCCAGACCACTCCAGAGGGCTGAGAGAGCCAGTTTGCCGTGGCAACCGGATAGCCATGCCCATTTACCTACTCCAAGGGCAGGAGCTGATGGCCAGGCTTAAGATTCCAGAGGCAGAAGTGAGTACCGGGGCTGCCTATAGCTCACATTTGATCCCCAAATCGTAGGTGTCTCCTGACTCATCATCCTAGTGTGGCCGCTGGGATGGTATTTTATGCCTTTTCTCACAGTCTTTATTTCCCTCTGCTAGTCTCTTGGGCACCAAACACCCTCTGCATCATAGCCCTCCTCCACCTCTGTATTCCTAGGAAGACCGTTCTCCAGTGCCCTCTTCCTCAAGGGCCAGAATAGTGTAGTGGTGAATAACGTGCAGGTGGAGATTGTCTGCCTTCTGGTTCCGGCTCCACTTGTTAGCTGGGTGACCTTGAGCAAATTATCCAACTTCTCTGTGCCTTGGCTTCTACACTTGTAAAATGGAAGTACCAAAAGTATTCATCTCAGGATTATAATACACATTTTATTAAAAGAAATTATAGATAGGTGGTGATGACTTTGGTTTTCCAGGTGATGCGGTGGTGAAGAATCTTCCTGCCAGTGCAGGAAACACAGGTTTGGTCCCTGGATTGGGTAGATCTTCTGGAGTAGGAAATGGCACCCCACTCCAGTGTTCTTGCTTGGAAAGCTCCATGGGCAAACGAGCCTGGTGGGCTACGGTCCGTAGGGTCGCAAAGAGTCAGATGTGACTAAGAGATTGAGCATGAAGGCACACAGGGTTACTAAAAACCTTCAAGAAGTTAATGTGTGTAACGTGCTGAAAATGACTTTTATGTTAACGATTATCCCTTCATTAATATTTTGAGCACTCACAGATTGTAAAATGGTGTAGTAGCTATGGAAAATGGTGGGTGGGAATTCCTCAAAAAATTAGAAATTGAACCCTCATGTGATCCAGCCATCTCACATCTAGGTATATATCCAAAAGAATTGAAATCAAGATCTCAAAGAGCTATCTGCATTCTCATGTTGACTGCAGTATTATTCACAATAGCCATGATGTGGAAAAAACCTAAATGCCCTTTGGTGGATGGATGGATAAAGAATTGGAGTATTACATACAATGGAATATTGTCTAGGCTTCAAAAAGAAGGAAATTCTGCAACATGCTACAATATGGAGGAAACTGGAGGACATTATCCTAAGTGAAATAAGCCAGTTACAGAAGGACAAATACTGCATGATCCCACTCATGTGAAGTGTCTAGAAACAGTCAAATTCATGGAAGCAGAGAGTAGAAGAGTAGTTGTCAGGGCTGGAGGGGGAAGTGGGGAGCCACCATTCAATGGCTGTAAAGTGTCACTTCTGCAAGGGGAATCAGTTCCAGAGATCTGCTGTACAGCACTGAGCCTATGGTCAACAATACTGTGTTCAGTTCAGTTCAGTTGTCCAGTCATGTCTGACCTTCTGCGACCCCATGGACTGCAGCATGCCAGGCTTCCCTGTCTATCACCAACTCCCGGAGTTTACTCAAACTCATGTCCATCAAGTTGGTGATGCTATCCAGCCATCTCATCCTCTATCGTCCCCTTCTCCTCCTGCCTTCAGTCTTTCCCAGCATCAGGTGGCCAAAGTATTGGAGTTTCAGCTTCAGCATCCATCCTTCCAATGACTAGTCAGGACTGATTTCCTTTAGGATGGACTGGTTGGATCTCCTTGCAGTCCAAGGGACTCTCAAGAGTCTTCTCCAACATCATACTTTAAAAGCATCAATTCTTCAGTGCTCAGCTTTCTTCACAGTCCAACTTTCACATCCATACATGACCACAGGAAAAACCATAGCCTTGACTAGACGGACCTTTGTTGGCAAAGTAATGTCTCTGCTTTTTAATATACTGAGTTATGCACTTAAAATTTTTGTTAAGAGGGTAGATCTCATATTAAGTGTTCTTGGCATGAAAACAAAAACAAAATCCTAAAAAGATAAAAAAAAAAAAAAAAGGCATGAGGAAACTTTTGGAGGTGATGGGTATGTTCAGTAGGGCGGAGGTGATGGTTATGTCCTACTCTGTGACCCAGGAACTGGAGCCCATCAGGCTCCTCTGTCCATGGAATTCTCCAGGCAAGAATACTGGAGTGGATTGCCATCCTACTCCAGGGATCTTCACAACCCAGGGGTCCAACCGGTGTCTTTTGTGTCTCCTGCATTGAGGGCAGATCCAGGAGAGCATACATATGCCCAAACTCATCAGATTGTATACATTAAATTAATTAAGCGCAATTTTTATATATCAATTACATCTCAATAAAGCTGTTAAAAAAGAAACAAAACTCAACATTTCCCTGGAGAAGGAAATGGCAACCCACTCCAGTATTCTTGCCTGGAAAATCCCATGGACAGAGGAGACTGGTGGGCTGCAGTTTGTGGGTCGCAAAGAATCATACATGACTGAGCAAGTGAGCAAAACTCAACACAATAGGAAAAATATTAAAACAAGCAAACAAACAAACAGTAAAACCACTATTTTGAGCACNAAATGGCAACCCACTCCAGTATTCTTGCCTGGAAAATCCCATGGACAGAGGAGACTGGTGGGCTGCAGTTTGTGGGTCGCAAAGAATCATACATGACTGAGCAAGTGAGCAAAACTCAACACAATAGGAAAAATATTAAAACAAGCAAACAAACAAACAGTAAAACCACTATTTTGAGCACCTGCCATGTGCCATTGCTGGAACTGTTGCTGGGGATACAGCAGACACCCTCATGCACATGGCCTCTGCCTTCAATGCACTCAGCCTTCTCCAGAGAACAGTCATTAGTCAGATAATCATAGAAACAGTTATGCACATAAAGTCATGACAAATGCTGCCAAGAGGACAGACAACAGCTAGGAGAGCATATGATAGGAGGATGTGAACTTATGGGGGATCAGAAAGGGTTTCCCGGGAAGTGATGTTTAAGCTCACACCTGAAAGACGAGTAAGAAGTAAATAGACAAAGGGAGAAAAGAGGAGAGTGTTTCAAGTATACCTGCCCAGAAAGGCCTGTGCAAAGGTCCTGGGTGGGAAGAAGCATACATTTTTGCAGATTCAAAAGAAAGATCAGCGTAGAGAGGGCATAGAATGGGATGAATGATGGGGGATGTGATTATTTCCTACATCCAGTGTTTCCCAGCCTCTTTCTGCCTCATTTCTTCTTTTCTCCCTGAGAGGACAACTGATAATTCTGCCTAGTGAGTTTGGGAGGGGTGGGTGAGTGCTCAGCTACCCTCGTGTCTCTACGGATCTTCTGCCCCTGTGAGGTGGAGCCTGCAGTCCTGCTGCTCCCTGTGGCTGGAGATGTGAGGCTGTTTGACGCTTAGGGAAGACTCACGAGCCCAGTTCCCAACGAGTGCCCATCACTCGTGATATACAGCTGGCGCTTCACTCTCCATCTGCAGGCCTCCCTAAGTTCTGTATTCAAGCAGAGTCAGAAACATGTGTCACTTACAAGATCTTATCAGCCACTCCTCTTTCTTCATTGTCTGGCCCAGAGTCCACTGTTTCTTGGTTTGGAGGGCTGGTCAAATGCCAAGTAGCAGATAGTTTCCATACAACCTATCTTTTCTTCAGAGTTAGAGGGCTGGCAGTGCAGGAAAGGAGTCCAGGAACCTCTTTAATATTGAGTGGTCCAGGGATTCAATTACACTTTTTTTCACCAGAAAGGGAACCAATTTTAATGGGATACATCAACAGTTTAGATGGCATTGCTGACTTTTCTCCATGATGAGAAATTTCGAGTCTTCTAATTTTGCCTCTGTGAACTCACACAGCTTCTGGATCTGGCCTGGAACATGAGGGTCCCCTCATTCTTTCACCTTCACTCAGACTGAAAAATACCCATGCCTGGCCATGCCTTTGCAATTCATTATGAAAGGCACACACCTTCCATCTCATTTCATCCTCATGAGAACTCTGCAAAGAGAGGACTGTGGCCCCATTTTACAGATAAAATGTGTGAAGCTCATACAGGGGAAGTATCTGGCCCCGGGACACATAGTAAAGAGTGAACATGCTAAAATTTGAATCCAAGCCTCTATGATCTCAAAACCGTGCCACTGTCTGCCAGGAGACTTATCACTTTTTTGTTCAGGGTTTGCTCATTACTAGTCTATGAAAGAAAGATGGGGGAGCCTCAGAAAATAAGAGGCAGAAGCGTCAGGAGCCTCAGGCCAGGAACCAGAGCCACGCCGACCTTCAGGATCCTTCTTTCCTCTTATTTCTTGCTTCCTTTATCCTCACAGCAGGTGGGCTTTTCCCACTTCGTGGGGAATGGGACCACTCACAGGTGCCCATACTGCCAGTTCTAGAACTGCCCAACTTCAGCTCAAAGACCCCTTCCTCAGGGCTTCCTCCCAGATGGCCAGGGTAGGTCCCCAAGTCATTCTCCTCCATCGCACTGATCACAGTTTTAAATTACACACTGCATGGTTATCTGATTAACTGATGACTCCTCCACGAGACTCAAAGCCTCAAAAGGACAATGCCTAGCATATCCGTGGCACTCCATAGAGCTCAGAGGATAAACTCAGCAGGTGAGGAAGAGGTGGAAAGACATTTCAGGCAGAGGGAATAACACATACCAAGGGCCAGAGGAGAGAAGGAATCTGACACTCTAAAAGCAGGCAGGTCAAGGGTCTGATCAGATTGGGTCAAAGGCAAGGAGCAGATGGTTCAGACATTGTCAACCCAGTTAAGGATTGAGGACTTTCTCCCAGGTGCTGTCAGAAACTTCTAAAGCAGAGGAATGATGAGGTAGGATTTATGTTTTTAGCAAGATTGTTCTGGTTATAGCAGGTGGTGAGGCTGGAGGCAGAGGAAGGAGGCTGTGGCACCATCCCAGGAGAGGGATGAGGGTGGATTAGAATAGGTCAGTGGCAGTAGTGTTGGAGGGAAGTGGACACATTTGGGAGTTAGAATGCATAGGACTTGGTGTGGGGCTGAGTTGAGAAAGGGGTTGAGGAAGATGCTTATGTCTGTAGCCCCAGGCATCAAAGGGCTGAGGGTTTGAGCAGGGGGTGTGGTGGGTCTGGGCTATGGTGGGTGAAGGTCTCAGGGCTCTTGACCTCTGACACATCTCAGAGGAGTGCTCTGAGCTGCGCCTTGGTAAGGCTCATGTTCAAGGGCTCAGGGGCTCCATCCTCCACAGCTAGACGTCATCCCATTAGAGAGTAGTTCTGGTCCCTCTGTCTGACCACCTGACATCTCACCTGAGTCAGCTACAGGAGCTCAGGGGATTTCTGCTGGGTTGCAATACAGGGCAAGGCACCCTTATGTGGAAACTGGAGGAACGGTGCCTTCTCAGTCTGTATCAGCTGGACCAGCTGAACCAGAGCAGGGTTTAGGAGGTCCGAACTGATCTGGGCTTGCTCAAACAACCCAGATGAGAGCGCCAGGGGGCTCTCTTGAGTCTCAAAAGAGACTGTGTGCGATCCCATGAACTGCAGCCTGCCAGTCTCCTCTGTCCATGGAATTTTCCTGGCAAGAATACTGGAGTGGGTTGCCATTGCCTTCCCCAGGGGTTCTTCCTGACCCAAGGATCAAACCCAAGTCTCCTGCATTGACAAGTGGATTCTTTGCCACAGAGCCACCTGAGATGTCTGGGTCAAAAAAGGAGAGTGGACTTCCTTAACTTTGTCTTATATGGTTTTAACAGACTCATGGGACCTAATCCCTAGAGGGGTAGCACAGGAGGCTGGGATGGATTGATTGATGATCATTTATCCAACAAATAGTTACAAGGCCATGGGAATTAGAAGACCTGGACTTGCTACAAATCCTCCTGGCAGTCTTGGACAAGCTCCTTATCCTTCCTGTGTTGAGAATCATAAAAGACATGCCTTATTGAGTCATTTACCTCTCCAAGTCTCTGATTACTTTAACCACTCATAATGGTCCTTTGAGGTAAGTAAGATTTTAACCCTCCCTCTTACAGATGAGGAAGCTGAGTTTGGAGAGCTTTAATAACTTGTTCAAAGCCACATGGAAACCAGGGAGAGCTTCAGTTCAATCCAGTGCTGGAGATTAAGGGGGCGTGCACTATCGCATGGGGCATCTTGGCAGCAGTGGCTGGGGTGAGGCTGTGGGAGGTGGGGAAGGGAGGTGCCCTGAAAGCATTTGAAGCAGGAGGGCAACATGATTGAATTCTTTATGGAAGATGGATTGAATGAGAGAGTGACCAGATAGGAGAACTTACAGTGGTCCATGCCAGGGATGAGACCAGAGTGAGGGCAGAGTCCGCAAGCCTGGAGAGGAGGGTGTGATATGAGCTTCATTCAGTTCAGTTCAGTTCAGTCGCTCAGTCATGTCTGACTCTTTGCAACCCCAGGGACTACAGCATGCCAGGCCTCTCTGTCCATCACCAACGCCTGGAGTTTACTCAGACTCATGTCCGTTGAGTCGGTGATGTCATTCAACCATCTCGTCCTCTGTCGTCCCCTTCACCTCCTGCCTTCAATCTTTCCCAGCATCAGGGTCTTTTCCAATGAGTTGGTTCTTTGCATCAGGTGGCCAAAGTATAGGAGTTTCAGCTTTAGCATCAGACCTTTCAATGAATATTCAGGACTGATTTCCTTTAGGNGCCTTCAATCTTTCCCAGCATCAGGGTCTTTTCCAATGAGTTGGTTCTTTGCATCAGGTGGCCAAAGTATAGGAGTTTCAGCTTTAGCATCAGACCTTTCAATGAATATTCAGGACTGATTTCCTTTAGGATGAACTGGTTGGATCTCCTTGCTATTCAAGGGACTCTCAAGACTCTTCATGGGCAAGGGCACATCCCTGGAATGTGGGGTGTGAGTGCACAGTGTGGTGGAGGAGTGTTGGTCATGGGCTGGCAAGATGGTAGAGCCTTTAGCAGAGACAAGGAAGGAGGAGGAAGAAGACAGACTTCTGCAGCCCTTAAAGTGCCCAGCTGAACTGTTTGTCCCAAGCAGTGATGCCTAAGAGAGGCCCTGGTCTTCTTTGGTGTGAAATCCTACCTTTCTTAAATAGGTTTCCATATATGTGCCATATCTCTCTGTTTAGTTTTTAAGAATCATTTGAAACTGTGCATGAGAGAGAGAGAGTGTGTGTGTGTGTGTGTTTATTTCTTAGCCTTTAACCTCGCTAACTTGCACTTCTTAAATACTAATTTCCTCTCAGACTCTGACAAATCTGCTCTCTTCAAACAGCCTCAGAAGGCTTCTCCTGTCTGTGAAAGGCCAAGCATGTGGTTGTCTCTGTGAAGAAGGCCTCTGAATGTTGCTATTCCTGGGATAATCAGCCAGGAAGGCCAAAGCTCCCGGAGCAGACAAGGTGACTCAGGGCTGGCAGCCACAGCATCTCCACAGCAGAATCTTGGTCTCTGGGCAGAAGATGCTGCAGCAAGCTGCTGGATTGAGCTGCTTCCTGCCCCTTCAGACCTAATGAGAAGAGACAGGCCAACAAGGTTCTGCTGGATGGGGGTAGGAGTGTCTACGCAGACCAAGTGGATCCTTCCCTGGGCATGCTGACAGCCCCACAGGTCTTTTAACACTGGAGGGGAAATTGCCTGCCTCTTGCGGGGATGGAGCGTACTGCAGCACAGTCACCAGGCTCCTCACGAACTCTGCTGAGTTCAGAGCTGAGCCTTCCCCCAAGACAGAGCACTGATAGTTGAGGAGCAAGAGTAAGGCCTTCAAGAGATATAAAAGGTCAGGGCTTGTCCTGCAAGGGAGAGGGCACAGGGAGCAGATATATGTAAGAGATGATAAGAGCCACTCAGCCCTCTCCTGCACCCCATACTGCATGCAGCGTGATGTAGATTAGTGGTTAAAATATGTATAGAGTGCTCCCACCACTCTTCTGAGTGCTTGGCTGAGACTCCTGGCATAAAAGACACACTAAGAAGAGAAAAAGAAACAAAAGTTAATTAACTTGCATATACAAGTCTACATGGGAGAGACCTAGAGAAAAATGAGTAACTCCAGGAGGTGGCTTGGAACTCAAGCTTAAATGCCATCTTCAGCTAAAGGCAAAAGAGAGAAAGGTGTTGGGGAGGCCAGTTCTGGGGTGATGACCAGGAAAAGCACAGCAAATAAGAGTAAAATTTGTAACATGGATTTAAGTTGGTGCCTTCATCACTAGTAAGATTCTACAGTTGTCTCTGTGGATTAACCTTTGTTCTTCCTGGTCCAGAGAGAAGGAGGGACACATTTGTAAATTTATGTCCTGCTTTTAGGCAAATAAGGGAGGGTAGAGAGTTTTTCTTGTGTCTGCTTCTTTGCAGTTGCCTTCAGCTCAAAATAATCCTTATGCCCAAGAGGTGTTCTCTGGGAGTGGCATATTCTGTTTGGAGACATCTATTTGGAAATGTGTCTGAAATCTGGCAAAGTGAAGTGAAGTGACTCAGTCGTGTCCGACTCTTTGCGACTCCATGGACTGTAGCCTACTGGGCTCCTCTGTCCATGGGATTTTCCAGGCAAGAGTACTGGAGTGGGTTGCCATTGCCTTCTAGCTCCACTTCTTACAGGTAAGTTACTCAATGCCTATGAGTTTCAATTTAGGTAAAATGGGGATAATAACTGAGCTGATTTCCAAGAGTGGTAGCNTGCGACTCCATGGACTGTAGCCTACTGGGCTCCTCTGTCCATGGGATTTTCCAGGCAAGAGTACTGGAGTGGGTTGCCATTGCCTTCTAGCTCCACTTCTTACAGGTAAGTTACTCAATGCCTATGAGTTTCAATTTAGGTAAAATGGGGATAATAACTGAGCTGATTTCCAAGAGTGGTAGCAATGACTTGATGAGATTGTATTCATTTGCTGGGGCTGCCATAGTAAAGTACCACAGCCTGGGAGGCTTAAGCAGCAGAAATGTGTTGTCTTGCAGTTCTGGAGGCTAGAAGTCTAAACTGAGGTGTCAGCAGAGCTGGTTCCTCTGAGAGCTGTGAGGGAGAATCTGGGCCATGCCTTTCTCCAGGCCTCTTGTAGATGGCCATCTTCATGCTCATGTGGCATTCTCCCTTTAAGCATGTCTGTCTCCAAATGACCCCTTTTTTATAAGAACATCAATTATACAGGTTGGGCCCACCCTAGTGGTCTCGTTTTAACATGCTTACTTCTGGAAAGACCCTATCTCCAAAAATGGTCATGTTCTGAGGTTCTTGAGGTTGGTTAGGGCTTCAATTTATAGATTTTAGGAGAGGCACAAGATTTGGCTCATAACAGATAATGCAGTTAAGACTCTTAAACAGTGTGGGGTTAGAGAGTACAGGCTAAGCATGCTGTAGATCATCGTCCTTGTCACTGCCACAGTCCCTAACCTATATTTCCCATCTCATGCTCTCTGTTAGACTCAATATCCTGCCTATTCCCCAGTGCTTCTTACCCAACTCATGGCCACCCTAACCTCTATCTCCTCTCCTTCCTGACTTGAGCGTTCAAGTGTCATCCCTAATACAGAAAGTGTCACCCGTGCATGATGTGCAATGTTGAGATCATCAAGTGTGTGGACCACAGCTTCTGGCTGCTAGACTCATCCTAGTTCCTGACTGATAAGTAAAGTTTGCCTCCCCATCTCTGATGATCTGCAGTCTGGGACCTCACTTCAGCTGCTAGAAAAGGATATGGGTAATGGTTTAGAATGTGGACCCTGAAGTCAGTTACCTCCTAGCTCAAGGACTGGCAGACTACAGCCTGTGGGCCATATCTGTCTCACTGCCTGGTTTTGTAAATAAAGTTTTATTGGGACACATATTGGTGGTTCAGAGGGTGAAGAATCTGTCCGCAATGCAGGAGACCCAGGTTCGATCCCTGGGTTGGGAAGATCCTCTGGAGAATGGAATGGCTACCCACTCCAGTCTTCTTACCTCGAGAATCTCATGGACAGAGGAGCCTGGAGAGCCACAGTCCATGGGATTGCATAGAGTTGGACAGGACTGAACAACTCACACTACTGGGACTCAGCCACATCCATTTATTAACATACTGCTTATGGGTGCTTTCGCTTTACAAATGCAGAGTTGCGGACTTAACAAGGGAGACCACCTGGCTTGCAAAGCTAAATACTTATATACTATCTGGCTTGTTATGAGAAAAGGCAAATATCTTAAGCTCTTGTGCCTCACTTTGCAATTATTAATTGGAAGTGGTAATGATACCTTCATCTTGGTATCTTCCCCCTATTAAAATGAAGTTGTGATATATCATGCTGCTTAGGCTATGAATATTATTATTACATAAGTGTTATTATTACACAAACTGCAGCCAAACTCCACGGACTCAGAGCCACGTGCTCTCAGCTCGAGGTATAGTTAGGGCCCAAGGCCAGAGCACACAGCCTTGATGGGGAACTTTAGCCTCTCTGAGCCCACAGCATCTTCCAGCCTGAGAAGACCTTCTCTGGCTCCTTCTGGCTTGCATAGATAGGCCTGGTGTCCCTCTAGTTTTCATTTCCAGGCTGCCCCAGACCTGGATCTCACACCTGCCCCTGTCCACACCATTTCACTTGACTACTATTTATTGACAACCTATATGTGTGCAGAGACTCTTAAGCAGGGCATTCACACATCTAGAGATAAATATGACATCATCCCTGCCTTCAAATTTATCCCCTCCTTCCACTCCTTATATAACAGGGCACCTGGTAGCTCGGACCTTACCATTTTTGAAGTGGAAAAACTTATTTTAAAAATAATGCAGTGTCTGTCTTTTAGGGTGGAGCCTGTCCCTTTATTCTTGGCCAGACCTCTTGAGTGGGTCCTTGTGGTTATGCAAATGAGAAGCAAGTGCTCTCCTTGATACTTGGAGAATACCTAAATGCGACGTTAGGTGTACTGCTTAGTAATGTAAATCAGGAGGGTATTTTAGCAGAGCCATGCCTCTGCAAATTATGTTTCCTTTAGAGAAATCTTTCCTTTCTAATTCTGGATCCAGACTGCCCAGAGCAGCCTATAAATTGTCGCATTTGTACCAAGATGGTGAGCGTTTTCTTTGAGCCCTTGATGGAAGGGAAGGAGGGACTGGGGAAGTGGGGAGCACAGAGGGGTGTGGAGCTGAACCTCCGGGCACTGCACGGGACAGACTGGGGAAAGGTCTGGACTGGCCTCAGCCAGCACAGCCTGGCTCCACCAGGGACCCAGACTTTGGGAAATGTGCCATGAGATTCTCGAGGGGCTGTCTTATTGGGGACCTGGTGCTGGACCCCTGTGGGTGGGTGGGGTCAGTTTCAGTGGGGACCCTGTTGCCCAGCATTTTGGGATAGGATTTGAGGACTTCGGAGGCAGGTCTGTGCTTGGAAGGGAAGAATTGCCCAGCGTCTAAGCAGGAACCAGTCCAGGAAGAGGTTTTGAGGTCAGGCTTGGGGCTGGCTGTTCCGAGGGTGACCACTTCTAGGAGTAGTTCTAAATTGTGCCTTATGCTGTACTTCCTTTTCTTTAGTCTGAAATCTTCAATAATCCTCCCTAAAGTTCTAGCTTGTTCTCAGCACTAATATAACTAATATAGGGATTAGCAAACTTGGGGAAGAGATGACACAGGTTCAGAAGAGCAGCCACATCCTGAGCCAGGGCATCAGAGGTGGGCATCTGGGGGCATCAGGCGGGTCACCTGGGCTCAGCAGCCTCCTGGCCGTCCCCCCCCTGCCACCCCCCAACCCCCAAGGCCATGGCAGCAGATCCTTCTAGAACACCCTGTACTGCACCTGGGGAGACTCTCAGAAGGAGCTGGAGGACTGGTTGAGGGGTCCATTTCGAGCAGTGAGGGAGATGTTATCCCAGACAAGGCAGAAATGGCAGCCTGTCTCCCTTCCCTTTTTTGCCTGCTAAACCAAACCAGTGGAAATGGTCTGTACTTCCTTTTTCCCTGGCACATTTCACTGTCACCTTTCCCCTGGTTGACATGCAGGATCTAAATACCTTTAATACCTATTTGGCCTATTGATGTTAGACATGACAGAAAGCCCTTGTGATAAATAAAACCACCTGTGACAGACTGTCTGGAGCAGCCAGACCCTTCAGCACGTGTGAACAGGCACTAAAGGTCAGGTGCCAAGAGCTGACAAGGCAGAGGGAGGAGGGGGCCTCTCGGACAAGCATCCCTGGAATCCAGGCTGTGGTCGTGACGGCCGGTGGCCCTCTTGCCAATTGCCATGGTGGTGAGAGGGGGTTGAAACGAAGGTGATCATGCAGAGTTGCAACAGGAGAGAGGGGCTTTCTCTGTCTTACTGAAGCATCTTCTGAGTGTCCTGCTTTTTGAGCTTGACAGGTAACACTTAAAAAAAAAAAAGTTTTATTTATTTACTTATGTGTGATTGCTCTGGGTCTTTGGTGCTGCATGGACTTGCCCCTAGTTGTGGCAAGAGGGGACTGTTCTCCCGTTGCAGTGCTTGGGTTTCTCATTGCAGTGGCGTCTTTTGTTAGGAAACACAAGCTCTAGGCACACGGGCTTCAGCAGTTTTGGCACGTGGGCCCGATAGTTTGCGTCTCCTCGGCTCTCGAGCACAGGCTCAGTAGTTGTGGTGCACAGGTTAATTGCTCCATGGCATGTGGGAATCTTCCTGGACCAGGGATTGAAGCTGTGTTTCCAGCATTGACAGGTGGATCCTTTACCACTGGGCACCAGGGAATCCCCAACACTTACTTCCTAGTTCCTATCATTCAGTAAAATCTCTGGGGCTTCCATGAGCTAGATGTCCTGAGTGTGTCTGCTGGTGCTGGTATCAGGATGGTTCTCCATGGGGAAAATGGGAGCTGGGGGCTGGAACTAGCTGTGTGTAGCAAGGCAGCCGATTACAAGCAAGTTCCCTCTGAAAGGACCCACATAAGAAATGATTGCAGAGGGAAGAGCGAGAAGAAATTGTAAGGAGGAAAACGTTTAGTGCATGAATCAACCTCCTTTCACACCTTTGGGGCCCTGAAGGCACAGACAGTCTCCTTTGCAAAGGGACCATATGGATGAAGCAGCACTTTATTTGGAAAACTCAGGCTAACAGCTTGCTTTTGAATGGCGTGGAGCCAGATGCCTGTTGGTGTATTAGTGTAATGTCTATAGGTGATTAGCATGGGTGGTCCCTGCCCTTGGGTGGAGGGCTTGGTGCTCTTTCCATGATTCTATTTAAGAAGGTCCTCAAAGCATAAAAGGAGGACAGGACAAATGGGCTGTAAGTCATGTGGTTTGGAGAGAGCCTAGTGACCTACAGTAGTGGCTCTCTCTTTCTTCCCCCGTTTTCCTTTACTTCATAAGCACCTAGTTACAAGCTGTACAAATAAAAATATAATAATCATGAAGGGAGAGGAAGATGTAGGGAAGATTTTTATGATCTGTCTATGGGGTTGCATAGAGTCGGACACGACTGAAGCGAGTTAGCAGCAGCAGCAGCAGCAGGGAGCACAAAGGGAGGAAGGGGTGGGAACCAGCCCTCTCCCTCCACACACAGTACTGGACGAGGGCTATGACCCCTACAGTGGGGGATCTGAGGAGGAGCTGGGTAGAGATCCAGGGTAGTTGAGGGATGGAAGAGACCTCTGAACCCAGAGTTCACCCCTAAAACCCTTCAGTGCATGGCAGAGGGAAAATGGGGCAAGTGAGAAGGTTCCAAGATGGAGCAGCAAAATGAAAAAGCAAGGTAGAGAATACAGGAGAAGTGGGGTCAACATGGAAAGGAGACTAAAGAAGGAAAAAGTTGGCAAAGGGGAGTGGAAGATGCAGGCAGTGAGCCCTGTGCCTTGGAGCTGGAATGCCTGTGATTTCAGGAGAAGGAAGCTGGGCAGAGCCCATGGAGAGACTGACAGGTCTCCTCTGCCCCTAAAGCGGAGGAGCGATGTTCTGGACCGCTGTGGGGCTGAGGTTGTTTTTCTGGAAATAATACAGACAAAGATCCGGAACCTATGACTTTTCCTTTGAATAGGAATTGAGTTTTCCAGGGGAGGACGTTTAATAAGTTTCACTCAGGAAGTCTCTGTTACCAATTAAGACTTAACAAAGTTAATTAGACTAAACAGCAATGATCGTGTCTCCTCATTGTTCAATTATCTGCTGAACTGGTGTTTCCTGATTAATTTTCTGATTAAAATGTATTCAACTAAAAAGACTTGCACACAGGCCTTGACAGGTTCCCAAAGAAGGAGGAATGCTGCAGCTGGCTGTGCAGGGCAGTGGGCACCGGGGCCACTGGGGTGTTGTGTCCCATCTTCCCAGGTCGGGGGCCGGGGCAGGTGAGAGGGCAGAGGAAGGGGAGGTGGTGTCCTGTCTGCCCACAGCCCTCTAGCCATGACTGTGTGTCCTCACGCAGAGTCTTCCCTCCCCGAGATCTGGGCTTCCTCCTGGATGGGAATGGCGTCTTGGCAGATGGCACCTACCTGTGGGTCCACAGCAAAAACCTATGAGTCACACCATCTCCTTCACCCCCTCCTTAGCCTGCTCATGATGTATTATAATTATTTCCTTACAAATGTCCTTAACTGTCTTCCGAGCTAAACCTCCATCTTGGCAAGAGACCTAACCTGACTAACCCTACTCGTGTGTGCATGCGTGCTAAGTCGCTTCAGTCGTGTCCCACTCTTTGCAACGCTATGGACTGTAGCCCACCAGGCTCCTCTGTCCAAGGGATTCTCCAGGCAAGAATACTGGAGTGAGTTGCCATGTCCTCCTCCAGGGATCTTCCTGACCCAGGAATCGAACTCATGACTCCTTCAGCTCCTGCACTGCAGGTGGATTCTTTANTGGACTGTAGCCCACCAGGCTCCTCTGTCCAAGGGATTCTCCAGGCAAGAATACTGGAGTGAGTTGCCATGTCCTCCTCCAGGGATCTTCCTGACCCAGGAATCGAACTCATGACTCCTTCAGCTCCTGCACTGCAGGTGGATTCTTTACTGCTGAGCCACAAGGAAAGCTCCAACCATACTCATTGGTCCTGTGATCATCAGCAGCTCTGAGCACTGCTAAAGAAACCCTATAACCCCACTGACTGGTCTCGCTCTGAATTCATGACTGCAGACCTCAGATAGGTACTAGACAGTGCCCGGCAATGCCATGACACCTCCTCCCCATGTTCCCTTTCCCACTAGGAGACTGCAGTTTCTCCTTGCTCAAACCCCCAGCCCTCCCCCACATTCCCACTGTCAGCTCACAACCTTGTCTTACACTTCAGTGAGATGAAGAAGCAATCAGACAAGAACTCCTGTGTCTTCCCATTGCTAAATTGACAAACCTCCCATTACAATGGCAGACGTGTCCCTGCTCTTAACAGCGGCCAACCCCTCCACACTGTCCCGGATCCCATTCTTTCTCACCTTCTCAAGGACTTTGTTCTTGTAAATATCCTTTCTCTTTCCTGCATCATCAGTTTCTCCCCTCTCAACTGGATCATTCCCATTAGCATACAAAATGCTGTAGTACCTCGCATCTTAAAAAAAAGAGAAAACTCCCTTCAAACAGCACATAGATGCAATAGTTATTCTTCTGAAGGTTGAATGCACTTTACAATCTTAGAAAGTGTAGCCAAAGTTCCTTCCCTTAACCTCGCATCCTATCCCTGTATTGCCTGTTTTCTACTATCCTTTACAGCAAAGTTTCTCAAAGGAGTTGTTTAGATTCATTGTCTTCACATCTGCACTCCCATTTTTTTTTCCTCTACACACTCGAACTTGGCTTCCTTCTTCTCTAGGCGACTGAAATTGCTCTCATCTCAGCCAAGGGTTCACATGCTTCCCAATTCAATGGCTCTTTCTTTCTCCTCTTACCCAGACTCTCAACAGGATCACCCGTTTCTCCCTGCAGCACTGGACTGGTTCTCCTCCTACCTTGCTCTCTGCTTTTTGCTTGTTCCTCCTCAACTCCAGACTGAAACCCTAGGGATCCTATACCTTCTTTTTTCCTCCTTCTCTACCCTCTTTCGGTGATCTCATAAGACTTGGCTTCAACACCATGGCTTTCTGTAAGCTGATTGACTCACACGTTCATATCTCCAGCCTAAATCTTTCCCTTGAATTCCAGTGTGAATGTCCAACTTGGAATTCCACATTTCCACTTGAATATCTAATAGACATTTCTAACTGAATCCATCTCAGAGTGAACTGCTGATCTCCCTCTGTACCTAACTGAAACCCACCCCTCCCCCGGTTCTTCACATCTCAGTAAATGCCTCCTTTGTTACCCAAGTGCTCAGGCTAAAAACATGGCATCTTACTTGAGTCTGCTCCTCCTCTTCCACTCACATCTAAGCAGCAAGTGTTACCTTCAAACCACATCTTGATTCTGATCACTCCCCTACATCTCCACTGCTACCATTCCAGGCCAAGTCATGTTCATTTCTGCCTGGACCAATGCCTCCTAACATTGGCCTCTACTCTGATTCCTATGGTGCACTTTCCCCGTAGAGCAGTGTATCAGTTACCTACTGCTGTGTAACAAGTCATCCCCTATCTTTATTTGTTTATGATTCTGTGGGTCAGCAGTTTGGGTGAGGCTCAAGCTGGGTGGTATTTCGGCTGGTCTGACCTGGGCCACTCATTCCACTGCAGTTAGCTGACAGATTGGCTGGGGCTGGTGTAGGGCCCCTCAGCTGTGGGATCTTGTCTCTGCTCTCTGTGGTTTCGTCTTCTAGTAGGCTAGTTTGGGTTTCCCTACGTGGTAGGATGGTTTGTGTCTGATCTTAATCTGTAAAGTTGACACAGAGAGGTCAATGCCATTGAAAGAATAATTTAAACTCACCACAGTCCCATTAGAAGTGAGAAGCACAGAACTCCATGCAGGGCCCCCAAATCACCAGTGTCAGTGAGGAGGCACAAAGGAGTAAGGGGAAGGCACTGGCCACATGGGAAGCAAGGCAGGGCAGGGTAGCCAGCTTAGAATTGGCTGGTTTGAATAATTCTATCAGGCTCTGCGGAGAAGGCAATGGCACCCCACTCCAGTGCTCTTGCCTGGAAAATCCCATGGACGGAGGAGCCTGGTGGGCTGCAGTCCATGGGGTCGCTAAGAGTCGGGCACGACTGAGTGACTTCCCTTTCACTTTTCACTTTCATGCATTGGAGAAGGAAATGGCAACCCACTCCAGTGTTCTTGCCTGGAGAATCCCAGGGACGGGAGAGCCTGGTGGGCTGCCGTCTGTGGGGTCGCACAGAGTCAGACACAACTGAAGCAACTTAGCAGCAACTTAGCAGCAGCAGGCTCTGAAGCATAGGAGCTATCTCTACTTGTTTGGTAGCAGGCCCTAGTTGATTTAGGGGGGCCATAAATATTGGCCTAGTGTGAGAGTTAGATAAAAGAGGTAACTGGGGTTATGGTCTGGGAACTTGTTGGTATATATATGAAAGGTGGGCTCAGTGACAAACTGTTTATTGTCTAGGAATTGGCCAACTCTGGGAGGGGCAGTCTCTCTCCAGTCAGCAAGACCCTCTAAAGATACCTAGACATCATAAAACATAGAAAATAATAAATATGATTAGCACATACAGTAAAGAATCTGCCTGCAATCCAGGAGATCCGGGTTCATGGGTTCATTCCCTGGGTTGGAAAGATGCCAGGGGAAGGGAATGGCTATGTGCTCCATCATTCCTGCCTGGAGAATTCCATGGACAGAGGAGCCTGGCAGGCTACAATGCACAACATCGCAAAGAGGTGGACATGACTGAGCGACTGACACATTAATGGTTCACACAAAGTAAGCACATAGGGTAGCAAGATGGTCCGTGTGGAAGGAAAGTGAACAGTGCCTCTGCTGAGGTTTGGCTTTTGAACCGCCAAACATTTCACTGCATTGATCAAAGGAAGTCACAAGGCCAGCTCAGATTCAAGCGGGGTGGGGAAACAGGCTTCTCCTCTTGGTGAGGGAGTGGCCACTCTAACTGCAAAGGATGTGCATCGAGGGCTTGGAGGAAATTGGAGCCATATTTTGGAGCCTTTTACAGGCAGCTAGAATGGTAGAATCAGAGACTATTGCTCTCCTGGGTAAAACCCTCTGATGGCCTTCTTCATGCTGCTGCTGAAATAAAAACCCATGGTCCGGCAGCCCTCCATGATCTGGTCCCTGCCCACCTCTTTAGGCTTATCCCTCACCGCTACCCTTCATTCACTGTCCTCTGGTCACCCTGGGCTTCTGTCTACCTCTTGGCTGCTCCTAGCTCATTCCAGCCTCAGGAGCTTTTCTTCTGGAACGTTATGCTAAAGAACTTAACCATTTTGGCGTCTGCATCCCTTGTTAAGATCTCAGGTCAAGAATGTGCATGCTGTTGCTCAGTTGTGTACAACTCTGCGACCCCCTCTGGACCCCCCACCAGGCTCCTCTGTCCATGGGATTTTCCAGGCAAGAGTATGGAGTGGGTTGCCATTCCCTTCTCCAGAGGATCGCCCCGATCCAGTGAACAATCTCGAGTCTCCTGCATTGGCAGGCAGATTCTTTACCACTGGGCCACCTGGGAAGCCCCAGCTCAAGAGGAGCAGCCCAGAAAAGAATTTCTTAACCTGCCAACCAAAATAATCTTTTCCTACCTCTACTGTGAGAGTCCCTCGCTAATGTATGGGCCTGTGTTATGTTTATTAATCACAATGACCAACACTTACATAGTGGTTACTCCGGGCCAGGCCTGTTCAGAGTCTTTTATGATATTGACTCACCGCATCCTCATAACCACCCTGTGAGGCAGATACTACTAACATCTTTGTTTTGCACATGGGGAAACCGAGGCACAGAAAAGTTAAGTGACTTATTCAAGCTCACACATTTTTAATCATGTCCGTTGTTGTTTGTTTCTTTATTTTATTATAATTTTTTTCACCGCACCGTAGCCTAAGTTTCACAGGGACAAGACTTTGGCTTCCCTGTTCAGTGTTAAATTCCCAGTATCTAGAATAGGTGTTCCATAAATGCTTATTGAATAATTGAGTCCGTCTTCCAGTCCAACTTACTGCCGAATCTATCATACATCCTAAACATTTCTTAATTTCGGGCATTTCTATCTTTATTTCTACCACATAAGTAAGGATAATCTCTTACTTGGTCCCCCACCTTTTTTTTTTTAAAGAAAATTTTATTGGAGTATAGTTGCCTTACAATGTTGTATTAGCTTCTATTGTACAGCAAAGTGAATCAGCTGTGTGTGTGTATATATATATGTATATATATATACCCCCTCGTTTTTGGGTTTCCCTTCCATTTAGGTCATCACAGAGCATTGAGTAGAGTTCCCTGTGCTATCCAGTAGGTTCTCACTTCTTATCTATTTTATACATGTATCAATAGTGTGTATATGTTCATCTCAAACTCCCAGTTCATCCCACCCTCGGTTCCGCCCTTATTTTTCATACATTTGGTGTCTATGTCTGTCTCTGTTTCTGCTTTGCAGATAACATCACCTATACAATTTTTCTAGATTTCACATATATGCATTAATATATGATATTTATTTTTCTCTTTCTGACTTACTTCTTACCTGGTCCCTTGTATTAACCTATGTTGACTGAATTTCACTTCCTCTGACCCACTGCAGAGTGAGCAAGTGGAAATAAAAAGTGTGGCTACTGTTTTCTGTTTAAAAACCTCTCATAGCCTCTGATTATCATCACAACAAACTGTAAACTCCTTAGAACAGCCTACAACGGGCCTTCCTGATCAGGCTCCCTCTGCTTTTCTTCCAGAATTTCTAAAACCAAGCTCTCCATTGCTTCCCAAACTTGCAGACTTCTTCCCACACCCTTGTGCTTGTGTGGGGTGCCTGTCTTCTCTCCAGGCAGACTCCTATTTATCTTTTGAAACCCATTTTATNTCCAACCAGTCCATTCTAAAGGAGATCAGTCCTGAGTGTTCATTGGAAGGACTGATGTTGAAGCTGAAACTCCAATACTTTGGCCACATGATGAGAAGAACTGACTCATTTGAAAAGACCCTGATGCTGGGAAAGATTGAAGGCAGGAGGAGACGGGGACAACAGAGGATGAGATGGTTGGATGGCATCATTGACTCAATGGTGTTGAGTTTGAGTAGACTCTGGGAGTTGGTGATGGACAGGGAGGCCTGGCGTGTGGTGGTCCATGGGGTCACGAAGAGTTGGACATGACTGAGGGACTGTACTGAACTGAAACCCATTTTATTTACTTAAAAATTTTTTTTTGATATGGACCATTTAAAAAGTCTTTATTGACTTTTTACAGTACTGCTTCTGTTTTATGTTTCAAGTTTTTGGCCATGAGGCATGTGGGATCTTAGCTTCCCAACCAGGGATCAAACCTGCACTCCTTGCATTGGAAGGCGAAGTCTTAACAACTAGACCACAGGAAAGTCCCTTGAAACCCACTTTAAAGGATCCCTATTTATATTCACAGGCACATAGTTTGTTTTTCATTTCTCCATATCAGACATACTCATTTATCGGTGCATGCATCCATCCATCCATCTAGCAAATATTTACTCAACCCAATCTTTAGAAGTTCAGTCTATGGTTTAGAAAGGTGCAGTATTATTATTTTTTAAATACTTACTCATTGACATGTTTGTTTCTTCCTTTACATTGAAAGCCTCATTTGCTTTTATATCCTTAATGCCTAGTTTAATAAATGTTTGCTGAATAAATGACGATAATTATGAAACAAACCAGCATAGACTATTGAGAGAGAATTGGAGTAGATCTAACTCAGTGTGCAAGGATCAGGGAATGCTTCCCTGGAGAAGTGATGTCTGAACTGAGATTTACTTGTTTCTTGACTTTTCCCCTCAGATTGTGAGCTTCCTAAGGACAAGGATTCTGTACCATTCACATTTTTATCTGGGCCAGCATGTAACACTGTGCTTTATACATGTTAATTAACTCAATAATTCTTTTTCACTTTTTCTTATCGTAGTAAAACACACACAACATAAAATTAACCATCTTAACCATTGTTAAATGTATAGTACATTCATATTGTCATGTGACCATCACCACCATCCATCTCCAGAACTCTTTTTCAAACTGCAAAACAAGAAATAATTTTTGAATGGATGAATGAATATCCTTTTTCTTTCTCCCTATTCCTGCCTGCTGATCCCATATCCAGTATTAAAGCAACTCAATAATTCAATTTACCTATAACATTCCTGTCTAAAGTAAGCCTAGCCATGCTATTCAAAACCAGACAATAAGACTTGGAAATCTACCAGGAATGATCAGATTCACACTAAAATCACATGCATTTTGCTTTTGAACTCTTCATAATTCAGGAGGTTTTCTACTCCTGTGTGTCTTATCAACTTTGCCGATGAGTTGGAATTCTACCTTGGTCTCCGGCATCTGAGCCCAAGGGTTCTAATTGGAATGGGAAGGCTGATTAGTTGCACGCTCACCCCCTTCTCCTGCTTCCTCCCTCCCTGTGTTAGCTGTGTAGGCATCTGTCTCTCCTGCCAGATTACAGGCTCCTTTGAGGCCAGAGACTGTACCTTGGGCATGTTTGTATTCCCCACAGCGCCTGCCACATTGCAGGCAGGCATCAATAAAGGGTTGTTAAATAAATAAACAAATAACCCACACTGAACGATTTATCCTAACTAACTCCTTGGAAGTAGTTCCCTCAGGATGGATTCAATATGTGGTTTCTCCTGTCTTCTAAAAGGTGTATACTTTATCTACACCTACACCAAGTCACGGTCATTTCAGATTCCATGTTATTGGTCTCCAGAAACAACCTGTGCAAGTCTCTCCATCCTGAACTGTAATAATAGGCTCTGCAACCAAAGAGCCCTCCTGGACTCCCCGCTTGATGTCTGGGAGGGAGGTTTGGTCTCATTGACTCCAGAAGTGATACTGCATTGTGACTGAAAAGTGATAGTGTGATGGTCATAGGCTAGGAACTCAGGACAGTGTGAGGAAGGATTTTTAACCCTGGGGCCTCGGCTCCAAACCCAATGTGATGCATGAGTCAGCAGCTTGGCTGTGAGGGGCCATCTCTGCCTTAGCTATGTTGACAGCAGTGACCTAAAACGTTTGGTCTGGGACTTCCTTGGTGGTCCAGTGGTCCTAAGACTTCCTGCTCCCAATGCAGGGGGCCTGGGTTCGATCTCTGGTCAGGAAACTAGATCCCACGTGCTGCAACTAAAAACCCTGCTTGCCACAACCGAGATTCAATGCAGCCAAAGTAAAAGAAGAAAGTTTGGTCTGCTTCATCTTCTTCCACTTAAAGCTTGGATCCTAATCTCAGCTCCCACCTTTTTAGGTGAGGACAGATTAGTCCAAAGCTTCAGTGTCAGTGAGTGGAACCAGAAGAAGGTTTGAGAAAGGGTTTACTTTGGTGCTTAGAGCTGATCATCCACCTGGGCTTTTTCCCTGGGCATGTTTCCTTTGTACACCTCACCTACTCTCATAGGAGGAGAGACCCTCCATAAAATGGCCATGCCCATGTTTGCACGACTTCTTTGAAGCCCCATTTGGTGGTACTTGGCCCAATATGCCAGCCCTGAATTTGAGCTCTGAAGAGGGGCACCTTTCCTCCAAGAGGTGGGGGACCAGGTGGTTGGGAAGGTACAAGCTCTTTGATTTCTCCCTAGATCCCAGCATCTCCTTTCCCACTACCTCCAGGCTCTGGGCCCAGTTTGGTTCTGGGGATGGGAACTTGAAGGAGCTCTCATTTAGGTTTTGGTGTTAAAGGACTCAGTCTAATCTTGGAGAGAAGCCCTCTGCTTAATCCTGAAACCAAAGCCCTCCTTTGTACCCCTAGTGCTGCTGCTGCTAAGTCACTTCAGTCGTGTCCGACTCTGTGCGACCCCATAGACGGCAGCCCACCAGGCTCCCCCATCCCTGGGACTCTCCAGGCAAGAATACTGGAGTGGGTTGCCATCTCCTTCTCCAATGCATGAAAGAGAAAAGTGAAAGTGAAGTCGCTCAGTCTGTCCAACTGTTAGCGACCCCATGGACTGCAGCCCACCAGGCTACTCCGTCCATTGGATTCTCCAGGCAAGAGTATCTGGGGCTTAATTTGCACGCACCTCACTCATCACCTTGTTCTGGTTTTGTACCCCAGTCCTGCCAGCACTGAAGCCTTACTTTGTTCAGACCATCTTTGTGGGATGGGATTCCGTCTCTGAGTCCAGGGCCCTAGGACCTTAACCTTCCTTACTTCATGCCAGGTTCTTTACATTGGCCTGTTCCACTCACCTTTGAAGAACTTGTTTTTTCGCCTAAATCCTTTTGCAGCTGAACTTGCTTGGGAAACTGTTCATCTGTTGATCACTCCTTAGCCTGTCTCTGGACCCTGGGGCACCACTGGCATGAGTCGACTTGTTTCAGTAAGTTTCAGCTGGGCTCAGCTTCTTGCCATGGCCACATTCCAGCTGATCTGCTGGGTCTTCAGGCACCAGCCTCTCCTGGCTCAAACCTCTGCTGCTGAGTTTCCAGCTCCTCCACTGATCTATTTTGCATAAGACTAACTAGGTCTAGATAGAATTTCTTCACTCTTGATCATTGCAGTCCCACATAACAGCTTAAAATAATGAAAAGCTGTGTGTTTTTTTTTCTTTTCAACATTGTTAATTTACTATCAGTCATTAGTTCCCAAAGAGAAAATACTTAAGAGTATTTAAAGAAGATTAAACCATGGGCTTCCCACGTGGCACCAGGCCCCTCTGTCCATGGGGAGTCTCTAGGCAAGAATACTGAAGTGGGCATCCTATCCCTTCTCTAGGGGATCTTCCTGACCCAGGGATTGAATTGAGGTCTCCTGCATTGCAGGTAGATTCTTTATCAGCTGAGCTGCCAGGGAACCCCCAGTGGTAAAGAACTCTCCGGCTAATAAAGGAGTCATGAGACGCAGGTTCAGTCTTTGGCTCCATGCCCTGGAGGAGGGCATGGCTACCCGCTCTAGTATTCTTGCCTGGGGAATCCTCATGGACAGAGGAGCCTGGTGGGCTACAATCCACAGGGCCACAGAGAAGGACACAACTGCAGTGATTTAGCACACACCCACATGCAGATTAAACAATAATAGGAGAAGATATAGTACTGGCAGCATGTTTAATAGAATAAAATATAATTGTACTGTATGATTTCAAGTTAATGTATACATAACATAATTGAGTTTATGATTGAGTTTTTAGATGACTTGGCTCTATCTATTCCTGCTGTGGTAGTTTTGGAGGCAAACAAGTTTTCTTTTCGGAGGACTGGTTTGACCAGTATAAATAAAGTTAAGAGATGGTGATTTCATTTATTTGTGCATTCACTCATTTATTAATTCATGTATGCATGCATTTATGCATTTGTCATCCTACTACACACTCCTGGAGTGCCCAGAATGTCCTAGACACTGGACCAGTTGTTGGAGATTTGGAGGTNCTTTTCGGAGGACTGGTTTGACCAGTATAAATAAAGTTAAGAGATGGTGATTTCATTTATTTGTGCATTCACTCATTTATTAATTCATGTATGCATGCATTTATGCATTTGTCATCCTACTACACACCCCTGGAGTGCCCAGAATGTCCTAGACACTGGACCAGTTGTTGGAGATTTGGAGGTAGGAGTGCCAGTCTCAAGGACCAACAGTTTCAGAAAAAGAGGCAGATTATTACAGTGCATGGGATTATGGGAGGCAGCCTCTCTGATGACCCCTTATGGTCTCTGCCTCTTGTGTTTACACCCTCACGTAAAGTCACCTACAAACGTATGAATTCCGTTCCGAGAGTGCATTCCTAAGTCCAATTTGTTTGTTAAGTCCAACAAATTTAGCGTAGGTAGCCAACTAGTACTACAACCAGGTATGTAGTACTTTATGTAATAGGTTTATAGTTCTTTTCACACAGAATGCATTCCTAAGTCCAATTTGTTTGTTAAGTCCAACAAATTTAGCGTAGGTAGCCAACTAGTACTACAATCAGGTATGTAGTACTTTATGTAATAGGTTTATAGTTCTTTTCACACAGAAAATGGGCTTCCCTAGCGGCTCAGCTGGTAAAGAATCTGCCTGCAATGGGGGAGACCCGGGTTTGAACCCTGGGTTGGGAAGATCCCCTGGAGGAGGAAATGGCAACCCACTCCATTATGCTTGTCTGGAGAATCCCCATGGACAGAGGAGCCTGGCAGGTTACAGTTTTGGGGGCTGCAGAGTCAGACATGACTGAGCACAGCACACAGGTGTTACATAAAAAGCAAGCAAACTCAAAAAAGTAACGAAAATAGTTTTAATCTTACAGTACAATACCTTGAAAAGTAGAGTAGTACAGTACAACAGCTGGCATACAGGGCTGACATTGAGTGAACAGGCAAGAAGAGTTACTGACGGGAGGAGGGAGGGGAGGGAGAGGGTGGTGGAGCTGAAGGATCGTCAGCAGTAGNACGAAAATAGTTTTAATCTTACAGTACAATACCTTGAAAAGTAGAGTAGTACAGTACAACAGCTGGCATACAGGGCTGACATTGAGTGAACAGGCAAGAAGAGTTACTGACGGGAGGAGGGAGGGGAGGGAGAGGGTGGTGGAGCTGAAGGATCGTCAGCAGTAGGAGGCGGAGGGCAATTTCACTCACGCCTGATGTTGACACAGGTTCTGGTGCCTCGCCGGGTTCGATTCTATCTGCCTTCCTAAAAAGCAGTCCCGTGATGTCCAGGTAGCAGCTCTTCTTTCTCTTGTCATGGATGACGTAGCCCTGGATTGTCTTCTGAACGACTGGAGGCAACCTTTGTGTACCGTTCAACTTTCAGTCCTGCGCTTTAAAAACTAACAGTGCCTCCTNGGTGTGACATTCTACACACACAAATATCAAATATATATATATAGAGATTTTAATTTCCAGGAATAACACAGAAGAAGCTTACACCCAACTGCTCATTAACAGGAAAATATTGATGCTCAAAGCCTTGTCTGTTCTTTTTGGCTGAAAAACACAGTAAGAATGTGGTAATACATTTATACTGGAAAAAAGGTAAGAGAAAGATCCTTGTGTTTCAGACACTAGGTGTTCTAAAACTTTACCAGACTTCTCCTACTACAAGCACAATTCCCACCTTCTCCACGTCCCACAAATGACCTAACATCAAGGTCACAAGAATGATTTGAGGTCAGCTAACATGTGTTCCCAACTTGATCTCTCTCTGTATCTCACTATCTTCTGCTTTTCTATCTTCCTTTTCCTTCCTCTGGGTTTCCCCTGGTGGTCCAGTGGTTAAAAACCCACCTTCCAATGCAGGAGACACAGCTTTGATCCCTGGTCCAGGATTCCACAGGCCACGGGGCAACTAAACCCATGTGCCACCACTACTAAGCCCACGCTCTAGAGCCTGTGTGCTGTAACTGCTGAAGCCTAGAGCCCGTGCCCTGCAACAAGAAAAGCCACCACAACTAGAGAGTAGGCCCTCATTCGCCACAACTACAGAAAGCCCACGCAAAGCAACAAAGACACAGTGTAGCTGAAAACAAAAAATTTAAAGGCACACATCCCTTGACCTAGCAATTACATTTCTACAAATGTATGTATGCAACAGTATTCACAAATTCTAAGTGTTCTCTGCAAGTGCTGTTTGCGATGGGAATGATCTAAATGTCCGTCAATAAAAATACCCTTTACCGTATAGAAGAGAAAACTATGCAGACATTTCATGTATGTGTGCTAAACCACTTCAGTCGTGTTCGACTCTTTGCGCTCCCATGGACTGTAGCCCACCATGGGATTCTCCAGGCAAGAACACTGGAGTGGGTTGCCGTGCCCTCCTCCAGCGGATCTTCCCAATCCAAGGAGAAANAACCACTTCAGTCGTGTTCGACTCTTTGCGCTCCCATGGACTGTAGCCCACCATGGGATTCTCCAGGCAAGAACACTGGAGTGGGTTGCCGTGCCCTCCTCCAGCGGATCTTCCCAATCCAAGGAGAAACCCATGCTCTTACATCTCTTGCATTGGCAGGCGGGTTCTTTACAGCTAGTACCACCCGGGAAGCCTGAAAAATGCTGATTTTCCCAATTTTCTGATATTTTCTTTTTTCCTTTACTATCCCCTTTTCATTTCTCACTCTCTAAACAGAGCAGTTGAGAAAGATCTATTTCTGGTGTCCTTTCCTCTTTTCCTTTCATTTGCATCACCCATCTAATCCCACAGCTGCAACTACTAGCTCTGTATTGGTGTTCTTCAATTCTGCATCTCTATTACCAACCTTTCCCTCTGCACTGGGACTTCATTTATGAACTCATGATGGAAATTTCTCCCCAGATGGCTCACAGATCCTGCCAAGAAAATTAGATATGGGCCACACGCAACACTACACAGATTTCTCAAATAAGAAAAACTCCTCTTTTTCATCATCCTTCTTTTAGGCTTTAAACTTCTCTCACTCGTCACTAAGAACAACTGAAACGACCCCCAAAAGCTCTCACTGAGGCCTTTCCCTTGACTGTCATCATCATTCTGTAATTCAGACTTTCATCATTTTTTACCTAGATCATGGCAATATTCACTTGGTTATGCTTCCCAGTATCTCAGTTCTCACTCCCTCCCATTCATCTTGCCCAAAGCTGCAAGCTTACAAAGGCACAGCTCTGATCACATTATTCTTCAAGAATCTTCTATGATTTTCAAGCTATCATGAAGAGAATACAAAGATCTAAACCAGTCATTCAAAGCTATCCTGGATCTTGCCTGAAGTGCCTTTCCAAACCCATCTCCTAGTACTCTCCCCATTTTGTACTCCATGTTCTAGTCAACTTGAACACTTAAAACTTGGAAAAGATGCCCCAAATTTACACTTCCAATGTATGGGGTTTCCTTCATAGCTCAGTTGGTAAAGATTCCTCCTGCAATGCAGAAGACCCTGGTTTGATTCCTGGGTCAGGAAGATCTGCTAGAGAAGGGATAGGCTACCCACTCCAGTATTCTTGGGCTTCCCTTGTGGCTCAGCTGGTAAAGAATCCACCCGCAATGCAGGAGACCTGGGTTCAATTCGTAGGTTGTGAAGATCTGCTGGAGAAGGAATAGGCTACCCACTCTAGTATTCCTGGGCTTCCCTTGTGGCTCAGCTGGTAAAGAATCCGCCTGCAATGCAGGAGACCTGGGTTTGATTCCTGGGTCCACATCATTCTTTGCAACAAGTCCACTTTTGAAATTGGCTCTTCCATCTGCGCTTGCCAAAATCCAATCCACTCTTAAAAGGGTCAATCCAAATGCTATCTCTTCAATGAAGCCTTCCATGATTATCCATTCAGATTTTCCCTGTTTTGAGCTCTTTCTGCACTTCCTATTCCTTCTCAATCTGGTAACAGTCTGCCTTGAATGTGTATCTATTTGCCTTATCTCACTTCTAAATTGTAAGCAAGGGAATACCCTGGCAGTCCAGTGGTTAGGAATTGACACTTTCACTGCCAAGGTTGCGGGTTCAATCCCCGGTCAGGGAACTAAGATCCTACAAACACATGACACAGTCAAAAAAAAAAAAAGTAAGCAAATGCACTCTGAGGGAAAGCAAAGCATCTTAACCATCTTTATATCCTCCACAGTGCTCTGTGGGAGCAGATCAGGTCAATGACCAATAAATACATAATGAATGATTTGGAAGAGTATGACTCTACAACAAACCAAAAACAAAGGCCAACCCATACTGAAGGAACAATATAATTTTTTCAACATACTAGTGTGAGAGCCACCTACAACATATGTATATAACAAATATTCAATACTTGTTAACTAATAAGATTTTAAGTAAGAATACTGGCTCCCCAATCTCTAAATATTTCTTCTATCTCCACACACACTGAAAACTCTTCAATCAATATCAGATAGGAGATAATAATTTGCAAGGAAACAGATCTGCAGGAGTCCCACCAATGCTATGCATTTAAGGTAAGAAAAAGTACCATGATAATGATCATAATTACATGCATTTGAATCTTTATAAATTCTAAGCTGTTTACTAGTTTAACATCATTCTGAAATACTTACAAGAGTAAATAAGAGCTGGGAAAAGAGTTTCATTTCTCTCCTGAGCTGTTTCAACCAGCATACGAAGCGGGCCTTTTGGACACAAAACAGCCACTAAATCTAGAAGAAGAAAAATAGAAATGACATCTGAAAAATGTATTCGCAATGGCACCCCACCCCAGTACTCTTGCCTGGAAAATCCGATGGACGGAGTAGCCTGGTGGGCTGCAGTCCATGGGATCGCTAACAGTCAGACAGACTGAGTGACTTCACTTTCACTTTTCTCTTTCATGCATTGGAGAAGGAAATGGCAACCCACTCCAGTATTGTTGCCTGGAGAATCCCAGGGACGGGGGAGCCTGGTGGGCTGCCGTCTATGGGATCACACAGAGTCGGACACGACTGAAGTGACTTAGCAGCAGCAAACTTGTAAATGAGTGTGTTAGGGAAGAATTAACCAATTGAAAAGGTTTAATTTTTTTTCTACAAGAAAGATATTGAATGAATATGAAATAAGCAGCATGTAAGCTGATGGGGGAGGGAGGCGGAGACAATTTAAACAAAATACACAACACCACACAGAGATCTTTGCTTTTGGTTTGCCTGCTATATGGTTAGTTTACAGTGTATTTTGGGTTCTAGGAGAAAGTCTTTCCAGTTTGAAAGAAAACAGGCAGAAATAATCACAAGACAGAATTATTCTAGAGCAGTTGTCAATTTCCAATAAGCAGAAACAAGGACAAGCCATTTCCAAACTAAACATAACTATGACCACAAACTGAAGTTTTACAGCTTAGGAGGGATTTAATAGAGAGGATATGACTGAACTTTTCAAAATATGAAGAACAGAGGAGAAAAGATGCATCTCCTTTTTTTTTTTTTTTTTGCTATCAGGAGTGGGATCCTCTCTTTTTTGAAAATAGTATATGTACTACTTAGGAATACCTGAAATAAGAGGGGAGTAAATTTCAACAAAATAACTAATAAACCTCTGTGTGAGAATGTTTAGGATTTCTTCAGTTCTCCTGTCAAAAGCACTTCACAAGTATTTAGGTCTCAGAATACATATAGTGGTAAAAAGTGTCTTACAAAAACTGCAAATCAAAATGAGGAAGCAATAACGCATAAATTATTCTTGATGCTACCACCTTCTCTTCTTCAACAACTGCAATTTTTTCTTACATCTACTGTGTCATAAAAATTCAGAATATAGAAATACAGAAAATAACTTCAAGCATTTAAAATGTAAAACAGATATAGGTAAATTCGTAAAGGAAGATCTGATCACTTGCATTGACATGCATTTAAGTAATAAATCTCACACTTTCAAGTGGTCATATCTTCTTGTACACTACTACTACCACTGCTATAATAAAACACACAAATGCACAGAAATCTCTAGTCTCACTGCTTCCACTTTGATTTGTTAGGATAAGAAAAGGAGAATTTGCCATGCTCTGAAATAATGAGATTTTCAACCTGTTTCAAACTTTAATACTCTGTAACTATCTTGGTTTTTTTAACATACTTCATTATACAGAAATGCTAAATGATAAACCCCTTATTTTTAGAGCAATTACATTATTTGTTTTGAAAGCTATCAGTTCAGTCGTTCAGTTGTGTCCAATTCTTTGCGACCCCATGAATCGCAGCACGCCAGGCCTCCTTGTCCATCACCAACTCCCGGAGTTCACTCAAACTCATGTCCATCGAGTCGGTGATGCCATCCAGCTATCTCATCCTCTGTCGTCCTCTTCTCCTCCTGCCCCCAATCCCTCCTAGCATCAGGGTCTTTTCCAATGAGTCAATACTTTGCATGAGGTGGCCGAAGTATTGGAGTTTCAGCTTTACCATCAGTTCTTCCAATGAACACCCAGGACTGATCTCCTTGCAGTCCAAAGGACTCTCAAAAGCGTCTTCTTCAACACCACAGTTCAAAAGCATCAATTCTTCGGTGCTCAGCTTTCTTTACAGTCCCAACTCTCACATCCATACATGACCACTGGAAAAACCATAGCCTTGACTAGATGGACCTTTGTTGGCAAAGTAATGTCTCTGCTTTTCAATATGCTGTCTAGGTTGGTCATAACTTTCCTTCCAAGGAGGAAGGAAATTTAATTTCCTTTTAATTTCATGGCTGCAATGACCATCTGCAGTGATTTTGGAGCCAAAAAAAATAAAGTCTGACACTGTTTCCATTGTTTCCCCATTAATTTGCCATGAAGTGAGAGGACCAGATGCCATGATCTTAGTTTTCTGAATGTTCAGTTTTAAGCCAACTTTTTCACTCTCCTTTTTCACTTTCATCAAGAGGCTTTTTAGTTCCTCTTCACTTTCTGCCATAAGGGTGGTGTCATCTGCACATCTGAGGTTATTGGTATTTCTCCCGGCCACCTTATGCTTCTTCCAGCCCAGCGTTTCTCATGATGTACTCTGCATATAAGTTAAATAAACAGGGTGACAATACACAGCCTTGACATACTCCTTTTCCTATTTGGAACCAGTTGGTCGCTCCATGTCCAGTTCTGTTGCTTCCTGACCTGCATACAGGTTTCTCAAGAGGCAGGTCAGGTAGTCTGGTATTTCCATCTCTTTCAGAATTTTCCACAGTTTCTTGTGATCCACACAGTCAAAGGCTTTGGCATAGTCAATAAAGCAGAAATAGATGTTTTTCTGGAACTCTGTTGCTTTTTCCATGATCCAGCGGATGTTAGCAATTTGATGTCTGGATCCTCTGCCTTTTCTAAAACCAGCTTGAACATCTGAAAGCTTTAAAACAACCTTTTTGACTGAGACATCTTGAGATCTTATGAAAATGGAATTATGAATCATTACTCTAAATATTAGACACAAAGTCTCTTATTGCAGAGGAACTCAAAGGTCTGTAGAGATAATTTGTATATGTATATAAGAAACAGAAGATTGATGGGGAGAAACAGTGTATTGTATTAGAAAGAATATGGGACTTAGGACTCAGATTATAGATCAAATGGTGTAAGCTTTGGTAAATACTTTACCTCTACAAACTTCAGGCCTTTAGCAGTGAAATAAGTACAACAACCTTGCTTACTTCACAAGATTATATATTTTTGAGGAACGGCTAATATTTACTGGTAGAAACTGTACATATTTACTGTATGCATTCTTCAATTTAATCTTCATAATAACTAAGACTCCACTGTTGAGTGTGCTGTGTCTGTAGTAACATACCCAATAAATTACAGGAGTAAAAGAGTCTGGATTTGAATCCAGGCAGTCTGTCTCCGAATCCAGGCAGTCTGTCTCCAGAAATGGCTTTTTTTTAAAATATCAAAAACAGAATCAGATTCTTTATTATGATTCACCCCTGATGTTTATTAAGTTTTAACTTGCTCTAGTATGTCATACGGGGAAGGCAATGGCACCCCACCCCAGTACTCTTGCCTGGAAAATCCAATGGACAGAGTNCCTCTCTCAACTACATCAATGAGGCTGTTGCTCTCTGGGCTCTGGTTGAGTGTGCTTGGTGTTGCAGAAGGCACACGTTTGTACACGTGGGGCAAGGAGAGAGAGAGAGAGAGAAGAGAGTGAGGTTGGAGTATTTTTTCTATGCCCCTCTCTGCTGGATCACTTAGGCTGGTGGACTGTGTTCCTCTCCCTAAGGTCACAGCCCCTTGTAGATGGCCCTCCATCTCTCTAAGAGTCTTCTGGGTTTCAGTAACCACTCTCTTCCTTTGCCTGTTCGGGTCTATCATGGTTCCATGCCATTACAAACAGAGTGCTGAACCATTCCTGTGGTTTCTCTATACCCTCCCTTCCTCTTTGTAAACAGGCTCTTTACTAAATTCTTCAATTACCCAGTTCCTATCAAGACCCTTTACTGATAATATGGGCTTGGCTAGTTGGTTGCTCTGTCCAGGATTTTGAAAATGGAGCAAATTATGCAAAAAAGAACCATGGTTGGGATTTGATTTGTTTTAGCCATGGTGGTGTCTAAAGGTGGCAGTAGTTGTGGCTAATGTCAGTGGTGTCCTGCTCTAGTGGCCATTGCATCCTGGCCAGATCATTTCCCATGTTGGGCCCTTGGGGGAGCCCTTGGTTTTGACTTATCTTCCAACCCCAGCCTCTAGTTTCCTAATTGTGAGACTTCGATAGAGTTCTAAGAAATTCTTTTAAAACAATGAATAGAGCCAAAGATGTTTCCAGTGTTTGCAACCAAGAACCCTGACTGATACAGCCTTTCAAGCCAATGTTTGCTGTCTGGTCCAAAGCTCTACTTTTTAACCAAATTGAAAGTGTGTAGAGCTCTTTCAAGGAGTGGATGGAGTTGGCATTTATCTTTTCTGCTGTTTGCCTTTGGCATTTCCTCTTCTTTTAACTTGGAATGTGGGCTGATATTGGAGGTACAGCTGCCATTTTGTAACCATGAGCTAATCACAAGGCCAAGATATTATACAGGTCTCAGCCCAGATGTCTTGAGCCTCTGAGCCAATGCCAACAACAGCCTCTTTTAAGTTTCTTACCAAAGAAGGAAGAAAAAGCCTGCTTGCTCATTGTTTCTCAGATTACTATTAGCAGCAAAAAGTTCCTTTAGTATTATTCCATCTTCATGGGGCTTCCCTGGTGGCTCAGAGGTTAAAGCATCTGCCTGCAATGTGGGAGACCTGGGTTCAACCCCTGGGTCAGGAAGATCCCCTGGGGAAGGAAATGGCAACCCACTCCAGTATTCTCGCCTGGAGAATCCCATGGATGGAGGAGCCTGGTGGGCTAGAGTCCACGGGGTCACAAAGAGTCGGACACCACTGAGAGACTTCACTTTCACTTTCATAGCGCCTCTACCTGAGATGGTGTCATCTCTGTTAAACGGATGAGAGAACAAGTTCAGAGTAATGACTAGTCCAAATGTATTCAGCAGCTCCTGAGAAGGAAAGGAAAGCTGAGGATAATTGCTCATGTATAGGTCTGGGCCCTTTTATTCAGTCATTCATTCACTCACTCATTCATTCAGCAAACCTTTCCTCATGTTCTCATCTTGTGCCAGATGCAGGTGCAACCCCTGAGATACAAAGATGGACACAACAGAGTCCCTGATGTGGAGGCCCACCAAAGCAGTCTAAATGAGAGATGATGGGAAGTTGGACAAGGACGATGAAGGGGGGCGCAGACTGAAGGAACATTTAGGAGGGAGAATCAGTAGGACTTGGAGATGGCATGACAGGGGCTCAAGGGACAGGAAGAGACTTAGAATGCCTCTTAGGACTCTGGCTTTCTGGCTTAAGTGCCTGGGAGAGATGTGTGGTCCTTACTGGGACGGAGGATGTCCAAGGAGTGGTGGGAGGCCGGTGAGAGAGAGCCAGAGGGGAGGGGACCGTGAGCAGAAGGGCTTCCTAAGGCAGGCAGGGCAGTTCTGGGCAAGCATGAACAGCGGGGTGTCCTGGGAATGATGATGGAGATGCTGCAGAGGTGAAGATCAAGACCAGCCTGGCAGCCTCATTATTAAATCTTTTTGAAAATTTTTTGATTTTTTGAAAATTGAAAATTTTCTTGTTTTCTTTATTGAAAAAAATTTTTTTATTGAGTTATAATCTACATTACTAGCATGTGAGATGATTGCAATTATGTGGTAGTTTGAACAACCTTTTGCATTGCCTTTCTTTGGAATTGGAATGAAAACTGATCTTTTCCAGCCCTGTGGCTATTGCTGAGTTTTCCAAATTTGCTGGCATATTGAGTGCAGCACTTTCACAGCATCATCTTTCAGGATTTGAAACAGCTCCACTGGAATTCCATCACCTCCACTAGCTTTGTTTGTAGTGATGCTTTCTAAGGCCCACTTGACTTCACATTCCAAGATGTCTGGCTCTAGATTAGTGATCACATCATCATGATTATATGAGTCATGAAGATCTTTTTTGTGCAGTTCTTCCATGTATTCTTGCCACCTCTTCTTAATATCATCTGCTTTTGTTAGGTCCATACCATTTCTGTCCTTTATCGAACCCATCTTTGCATGAAATGTTCCCTTGGTATCTCTAATTTTCTTGAAGAGATCTCTAGTCTTTCCCATTCTGNTGCCCCCAATCCCTGCCAGCATCAGAGTCTTTTCCAATGAGTCAACTCTTCGCATGAGGTGGCCAAAGTAGTAACCAAAATCCCAGCAAAGTTGGCTGTGCTTTCGCACTGGGCCCTCACAGAGGGCACTAGTGGGGTCCCCTCTCTCTCCCCAGCCATTTCCTAGGCTCAGATTCAGCATTTAGTCAACCTTCTCATCAGGAGGAGTCGTTCTATGGGTTTGCAGGACCACTCGATACACATAAGTCAGCCAACCCCAGGAGTCCCTCAGTAAGGAGTACTTAAACCCACCATTAGCCACCATTAGGACTGTGCTTATTGCTTAATGACCACCAGCTCCAAGGCCTGGTGGGGCTGGACAGATGGAGAGCGAGGAGGAGCTTCTGCCACAAAGAGGCATTCCAGAGCCTTCTTCAGACACTCCAGGATGAAGGCTGCTCTGCCTTCAGGCACAGGGTTGTCACCACTCACTGGCTTGTCTTAGAATGAGTAGGAATCTATGTTTAATGAGTCTACCGAAGGAAGGAAAGAAATTCTTTGAGAATCTAATGTTCCTGCTTTTTTCTAATGGGCTTCTCTGGTGGCTCAGATAGTAAAGCGTCTGTTTGCAATGAGGGAGACCCGGGTTCCATCCCTGGGTAAGGAAGATCCCCTGGAGATGCAACCCACTCCACAACTCTTGACTGGAAAATTCCATGGACGAAGGAGCCTGGTAGGCTACAGTCCATGGGGTTGCAGAGTAGGACTTTCATTTTTCTTTCTAATGGGTGGGACCTAAGGGTATGTGTGTATGTGTGTGTGCTTAAGGGAATCTGTTCTTTGTTCTGAAGGGCCTGGGGTTTAAAGTTAGATATCCCA
>SJYX01007973.1:283519-539651 GCA_006410675.1 Oreotragus oreotragus | reverse complement strand
GTGCTGGAAACTTCAGGCACTGCAGCCTCTCCCTCTGTACTCCTGGGCGGTCTGTCGAGTTCTGCTGCTGGTCTGCCAGGCCCAGCAGAGGCCACCATGCACCCTCATGGCCTCACAGGGCTCTCTCATTGCTGTCATCTTTCAAGGGAAACAGCCTGAGTGACAAAGCTGAATGCTGGACTGTAGTGAAGGTGGAGAGAAAAGGAGAAAGCCTCCTCATCCTTTCTGCTGCACTGCTTGGAAACATCTCTAGATTCTGCAGAGTATGATGAAGCAGTCCTTGCAGTCTTTACTTAGGTATCTTATCGTTCAGCACATATTTTCTTCCTTCTTCCAGACCTCTATGAGAGGTGTGTGTTTCCCAACCATTCATGCTGGATGTGACCATGTAACATGCTTCAGATAATGGGATGTTAGCAGATGTACAACATGGAAGTGCTTGAAGTGTGCTGGTTCATTTGGATTTCCTTTCTGGGCTGTTGCCATTGTCAGGAAAAGGACATGCCCTCCTACAGGGATCATTGTCCTGGAAGAATGAGAAACATGGGAGACAGAACCAGACCTGTGGCTGAGGCATCTGTGGCTCTAGGTCAGCTAGAGCCTCCCTAGTTGATCTGCGGATGCTGGATTGAGCAATAAATGCTTATGACTGTGTACTACTGAGATATGAGGTGATTTGGCATTAATTAGACTATATCGGACTAAGACAAGCCCTCTTCCCCCCCAAGACATCCATGGAAATGAGCTCAGGATGGGTTGGAGTTATAACCAATACCTAGTAATGACAAATTCTCTTCTGGGCACTGACTTAAACTTTCTGACTGGGTCAGGGTATTTGGGTTTGGTCCCTTCTTAGGGTGAATTCTCTCAAAGGTCTCGACAGGGTAGATAGCATATTAAAAAACAGAAACATAATTTGCCCACGAAGGTCTGTATAGTCAAAGCTATGGTTTTCCCAGTAGTCATGTATGGATGTGAGATTTGGACCATAAAGAAGGCTGAGCATCAAAGAATTGATGCTTTCAGACCGTAATGCTGGAGAAGACTCTTGAGAGTCTCTTGGACAGCAAGGAGATCAAACCAGTCAATCCTAAAAGAAATCAACCCTGAATACTCATTGGAAGGACTGATGCTGAAGTTGACTTTGGTCACCTGATGCAAAGAATTGACTTATTGGAAAAGACCCTGATGCTGAGAAAGATTGAGGGCACCAGGAGATGACAGAGAATGAGATGGTTGGATGGCATCACTGACTCAATCAACATGAGTTTGAGCAAACTCTGAGGGATAGTGGAGGACATGGAAGGCTGATGTGCTGCATTCCATAGGGTTGCAAAGAGTCTGACAAGACTGAGTGAACAACTTAAAGGCTCTCATGTAAAGGAACTTCATGAAGACCATCTACTTGAGTCATGTGTAAACTCAAGCTGTATATTCCTTCCTTGCAAATGTTAAATTGATTAATTCCCACAAGTGCTCGAAGCAAGGGCTGGCAAACTTTTTCTATAAAGATCATAAATAATTTAGGCTTTGAGGACCTGTCACTAGCTTTCCAATTCTGCCATTGTAGCTCAGAAGCTAACAAATACAATAATAAATATCTGGGTAGAGTTGTGTTCCAATAAAACTTTATTTACAAATAAAGTTTGTTGCCCCTTGCTCCACAGCAAAAGCACTTCAGTCTTCCTGCCACCAACAGATGGCGACAGCAGTTGTGCTTGCTTGTCACTTGATTTGTTAGGGCTTGTTTATTATGTTTGTTCTTAGAATGAAGGTGTTTTACAAACGTTGCTATCATGACTGATAAGTGGAGAAGCGGTGAGTGAGAATGCATTGAAAACGTTAGTTAGTAGAGACATATGGTTGCGATGGAAACCAAAGTGGAATAATAATTTCAAAAATTGAAAGTGGTGAGAAAACGGATGTTGCAAGTGAAAATGGGATATATATGTTTTTGACAGTAACGTGATTGTGAAGGACCAAGAGTGAATCAGGCAACTGGCAAAAAAAAAAAAAAAAAAAAGTGCTGTGCCCGTGCCGTTGACAACAATCGGTAAAACATGATGAGAAACAACTGAAAAAAATCGAAAAGGAGGAAAAGTCTTGGAGCATCTGGCTAGAGAGGAGTGGCATCAAGGGAGACTCATTAGCCTAATGTGAGTCCAGGAGATGCCTAGGAGTCTGTTGGAGAACTTGGTCCCAGTAAAAGTCCCCTACCACTGGTGTGAGCCACAGACGATTGCGTAGGTTCAGAGCCCCTAATGTCTCCCTAGTGCCAAAAATGATTTTGATACTATAGTTGCTAAGGACTTCTCTTGGAAAGATCTTGCAGGAGGTCTTTGCCTGCTTCAACAGATTTTCAAAGTCGGGGAACTAGGGATAATTCAGAAAAACAACACACACAGAGCAAAAGAGAAGATTGTGTGAAGTGTCAACTCGCTCTTCCATTTTGTGGAAAATGTGCCTCGGGATTACAAGCTTAACCTTCCCTAGGTTCTTTGGACATGCAAACAAATGGCCTTACCAACAGCTGTTTGGAATGGGACTTACTATTGACACTCACATACACATACTGGTACACACACGCACACAGCCGAAAAAGAGGGTAGGGAAATGAAGGACAGAATCTGTTGCTTTGCAGAACACAGTCTTAAGATTGGGAGAGGGATGGGGAGGCTCTCAGTTCAGTCCATGCTCCTCAGTCAGGGGAAGGAAGGAGGATTAAGGAGATAGTTTGAAGATGGAAAGCCATGATAGAGTGGAATGAATGGAATTTTGCAGTCTGCTAGACTTGGTTTGGTGACTGAATGTGCCCCTTACTTACTGTGTGATCTTGGGTGCTACTGTGAGAGAAGCTTCCCTCTCCTTAAAGGCAATGAAAGAGAAATGCATTCCTGGGGCAACACAGAGGATGCCTGTGCTTTAGAAAGCAGAGGGAGAATCTGTGAAGAGCCTAGCCCTTATTGTATTGACTAATGATGCGAAGAACCGACTCACTGGAAAAGACCCGGATGCTGGGAAAGATTGAAGGTGGAAGGAGAAGGGGACGACAGAGGATGAGATGGTTGGACGTGATGGACATGAGTTTGAGTAAGCTCTGGGAGTTGGTGATGGACAGAGAGCTCTGGTGTGCTGCAGTCCATGGAGTCACAAAGAATCAGACACAAATGAGCGACTAAACTGAACTGAAAAGAGGAGAAATTAAGTTGTTAGGGGAAACACACTGGTTGAAACTGCCCACCCTGGCCAGGCACCCTAGTAACCATTTGCATGAATTATTTTATGACAGGAGGTCACAGTAAGGAACATGGGACTAATAAGCCATCACCAGCTGGAAGAATTCAGGAAAGGAGAGGCCGAATGCCCCACCACCTCCCAGAATCCTTCTCTCTGGACTCCATCTTGACTGAACAATGCATACACTTCCAGGAAGGATCCAGAGTCAGAATGATTGGCCAGAGACAGTCTGGAAACTAATCCCATCACCATAAAACCTTAGACTATGGGCCGCGTGGCAGAGCAGTTCTTCTGGCTTCCTTTACCCTCCTGCTCTCTGCCTGGATGCCCCTTCCCAATGAAGTCTCTTGCTTTATCAGCGTGTGTGTATCTCCTCAGACAATTCATTTCTGAGTGTTAGATAAGAGCCCCCTTTTGGGCCCTGGAAGCAGTCCCTCTTCCTGCAACAAAGGTGTTATAGTAACATCTCAGATTCTAGGTTGAGATGGTAAAGGATAGGAAAAAATGTGAACTGAAAAAAATCAAGTGAATTAAAAAGCAAATCTAAAGAACTATGGTGGGGTTTCCAGGTGGCTCAGTGGTAATGAATCTGCCCGCCAAGGCAGGGGACTCGGGTTCGATCCTGGGTCAGGAGGGTCCCTTGGAGAAGGGAATGGCTACCCACTCTGGTGTTCTTGTGGGAAATCCCATGGACGGGGGAGCCTGGCGGGCTATAGTCCATGGGGTCAGAAAAGAGTCAGACACGACTGAGTGATGGAACAACAAGAACAAAGAACTATGAGGGGGAAGGTGTGGGGCTGGGATGATTCCCACAGCAAGAACAGGAGGTGGAGTGGGATGGGAATGGCGCCAGGACTGGGAGGTGGTGGTGATGACTTGGGGGTGGAGGGTCTGCCTCTTCTATCTCAGGCTCAAGCAGCCGTGTTAGTTAAGGTTCTCTGGGTTGCAAGTAAAAAAACAATACAATATTGTAAAGTAAAAACATAAAATCTGAAAAAGAAAAAAAAAACCAATTTGAAGTAGCTTATTGGAAATATATTCAAATGTCCCATGGAAGTCTGTTGAGAGAGGGATTTAGCAGTAAGAATTCTTGGGCTTCCTCTCCTCTAGGGCAAAGATTCTCTAACTTTTGTCAGCATCAGAATCACCTGGTACACTTGTTGGGCCCAGCGCTCAGCAGGAATTTGCATTTCTCACCTGATCCCAGGTAATACTGCCCTTGGCCCAAGAGCACCTCAGAGCTCTTAGCCTGACTCAGCTTTCCACTCCCAGCGCTGATCCTCGGTTCACATTTTTGAGTGGGAAATGGATTGGCTCAAGTTGGTCACTGTCCTTCTCTTCCAATCATTGATGGCCAGGGGGTGGAGCCACACAGCACATGCTACAGTGGCTATCTGAGGGCCATTCTAGGGCATCAGGAACAGTTCAGAGATAAGTAGCACTTGGTGGATGTGGGTATCTGCGATTCCACTCCTTTCAACTGGTGCAGCCGGGCGTCTGAGTCTTGAGTTCTGGAGTGCCTTCTGTAGTGTTTCTCTTGAGGCTCCACTCTATCCCTTGGAATTCTCCCTACTAAAATTAGCCTTCAAGTGGGACAATGTCTTCCTCTCTCTTAAAGCAGATAAGTAGGGCTTTTACATTTTAAGGTTTTACTGCTAATTCCTACCAGGAACTTGGAAGAGGTTAAAAAAAAAAATTCTAACCAACTTTGGAGAAGTTGCACATATTCTAGAAGTGTCTAAATCCTTTATGATGGTAGGGTGTGGTGGATGACTGCTGGTTGTTTTTGGAGTCAGCAGCTTGGTAGCTGGGCTGTCTGCTTGCTGTCCTCAGCCAGAAAGGCCTCTTACTGTAGCAGGAGATCTGCTTTTGCTGCAGGGTGGAGTCACAGGACCCCTCTTCTCTCAGTGGAACATGACATATTTAGGGAGAGCCTAGAGTGATCCAACTGGGTATCTCCCTAGGAATTTAAATCCTGGGGGAATGCTGAAGATTACCTGGATCCCTGCCTTTCCTGCTTACTCATACCCTCTTTATTTATTTCTTGGAGGATAGCAAGGCTTAAAAACAAAACAAAAGAAAACACCATTCCTTGGACTAAACCCTAGCTGTGTTTAGATCAGGGAGAAGAATAAGGGAAGTGTTGCCTGCCACTGGGGAGGAATCGCCCACAGAGAGAAAGCAGGCTTCTGCTGCCATTTGGCACAATCTTCTCTGCCAAAGAAATGGATCCTGAGAGTGGCAAGGGCTCACCGAACTTGAGCAGAGGAGTACATCTTAAGTAGAGAGGCTGTAAGAGACACAGAGGCATGGGCTCAGGGCTGGGGAAGACCCCCTCAGATTCATGCTGTTCTTCTACAACTTCTCCACCAGGTGTCTACCCAGGTTGCCTTGTATCTTTCCGGTGACGGGGAGCTCCCTGACTGTGAAGTCAGCATGTGCTTTCTGCAGGCAGTTCTGACGCTCAGAAAGGCGTTTCGTGTAGCAGTGTGTAATTTCCCCTGCTCCAGGTTGGCCCCAGTCAGTCCACCAGGCCCCTTTGCAGCTGAGTCCCTGTACCAGCCTGGAGCCCAAACATACCAGAGACAGTATGAGAACCAGGCACCAAATGAGGACCACCCCATTCAGAAAGATATTTAGACTTCTTCTGAAGTCTAAACCCTTCATGTAAAAATCAAAAAGGCCATGCAAAGATTCAGATTCACTGGCAGTCTGATAAGGCTCCTTGTGATGAAGCCAGCGTTCATGAAAGATGGTGGAGAAGTAGGAGGAGAACCAGAAAGGGGTATTCTCCTGGTCACCCTGGGTCGTGCGACGGGCCACAACGCCTCCATCTCTTATTAAGTGCTTGCCCCCCAACTCCCAGTCCATATTCCGTGTACTCCTGCACCACGGGGCATGCAGGGAACTAACCCTGCTTGCTTGCTAAGTCACTTCAGTCATGGCCGACTCTCTGCGATCCCATGGATTGAACCTGCATCCTCTGCGGTGGAAGCTTGAAGTCTTAACTGCTGGATTGCCAGGGAAGTCCCTTGAATGTACTTGTTTTTATTTTGATGGTGTAGTGGGCACCCTCTGCTATCAGAGAAAGCCACAGATTCTGCCTGGTCAGTGGCTTTGGGAGGAGGAGGGAGGTCAGGCCTCGATTGACAATTTCCACCCAAGCTGGGGTGGCTTTGTCTCTTACAGAAACCATGAGCTCCCTGTACGGGTGATGATGGGGAGCTGCAGGCAGGCCTGGTCAGCAGGCTTGCACCTGCTCCTTTGGAGCTTCAAGACTCAGCACTTCCACTGTGCTGTCCTGGTTTTTCCAGTCGCGTGGTTTCTGAGAGGCTGAAGAAGACACAAGGGATGAGGGATTCCTTGGCTTTGGGGCCTCTTCTGATCATACGGGCTCTTCTGACCTGACCCATCCTAGTACCTTGTCGGGGAACTCACACCTGAGCTGCCACAGGGCCCATTCGACATGCACGGAGACTCCTAGGGCGGTGCAGCGGGGCAGCCTCTTGACTTCATTTGCAAGGTGCTGGGTGTGGAGTTTGTTTCATTTGACTGGGGCTGGGAACTTGCTTCCCTAGATGCTGCTGATCCGTAAACATCTCGTTGACCAGCTGGTAATAAGGGGCCAGGCTTTGCCTAGGTGTTACTCTTGGGGAATCTGAACTGCAGTGTCTTCTTAAACTTCTTCTCCTTCAACAGACCTTTGTAATTCGGGGTCTCCTCCTTTGGTTAGTGGTAGAATCAGGATTTTAATTCACCTCCAGTCAACAAGTCCTGAACTCTTTCCATTCAGGTGAATCAACTCCAATAGGGCTTCACTGGCAGAAGTTGGGGTCCCCATAGTTAAAGGATTGTGAATATTTAAAGAACTCCAGTAATGCAAATAATACTGACAATAGCAATAGTTGTCTTAATAGTAGTGGCAGTAGAAGATATTTATGCAAAGCTTTGCATTTCAGAGAGCCTGCTTCCAGCCGCACAAAGGAACTGAAACGCAGGAATGATGATGGCAAAATTCTGTCGTTTAGGAGCCCCACAGTCTAGTGAGAGGGCCAGATCCAGGAATGAGTCCACTAAGACCCATTAAAAGTCAAATGGAAGATGATAAGCTTCCTGTATATGTCCTGAAGGCTTGTGAGGAAAGTGGGGTTTCATGGAAGCCTTTCATTCTCCTTTCATGGAGAATAAGCCAAGCTTCAGGCAAGTGAAAGAAGGAAATAGGGCAATAGAGTCAGGAAATTTGAGAGATAAGGCTTAGAAATGGGGCTCTGTCATCCCCAAGTTGAAAATCCTTCAATGGCTTCTATCATCTTTCAAGATAACAGTCCAAGTATTACATGGTATCCAAGCCCCTTCATGATCCGGCCCCATCCTTCTCCTCTTGGCAGAATCATCTTCCATCACTCATGAGAGCAGACTTCCTGATCCAACATTCAAAAGGACTTGTTCCTTGTCCGTATTACGGTATTACGTGTCTTTGTACCTTTGCTCATCCAGCTCCTTTTGTTTGGGACAGCTTCACCCTCGCCCATCCACCCCTCCCCTCTCAGCCCCTGCTCCCTGACCCCTACCCTGACAGCCTCACCTCTGCTGAGACGCTTTCCCTTCCCAGAAGGGGCTCCTCTGTGCTCTGGCAGCGCCGAGCACTGTGGCCAGAGTCCCTACTCGCCATGGTGTGTGGTGCAGGCTCCTTTTCTGTTTCTGCAGCTGTTTCCCTCGATGGTTCTGAGCAACTCAGGGGCAGCGGAGTCCACACCTCTGTGCTTTAGAAGGTGAAGCCAGGGCTCCCTGCTTTGTGAACCGAACTACAGCCCACTATGCTGGCAAGGGCAGTGCCTGTGGGCCTTGCTGTTGCCTTCAGCATGGGTGACTCCTGGGCCTGGAGCGGATCCTGTGTGCTTAGCCACTGGGTGGGGTCCCCTCGAAAGTCAGAAGCATCACTGGCCGCTCGGCCCATCTGAGCGGCCCAGGAGAAGCCCCAGGCCTCCTCAGTCCTCAGGACACTGATCAGCCAGCTGATCGCCCTTTAGGTGCCTGCCTTCGAGCTGCTTTGTCTCCCAGTGTTGGGTGGCCCCCCACCATGGAGTCAGACTGTGGGTACCCCAGAAAGGATGGAAATTTGGCGCCCCCTTCAAATCAGCACTCTTTACCTTCTGCTCATAGCCATAGGGAGGAGGCCTGGGAAGGCAGATGGTGGGATGGTTCCCTTCCCACCTCTTCTGAGCAGTTTGGCTCCTACCCAAACTCGCATATTCCACTCAGCACAACAAAAGTTCTACAGTTCACAGACCCAGCCTCCTGAGAAGGTGCTCAGGCACTTATTAGTATAATTGCCTGGGCATGTGCTTTGAGGCTCCACCCTACAACTGGGTCTTCCGTAAGCAGAGACTATTCTCCCCAAGAGGAGTTCTGGGACTATAATTTTCTCCATGTCACTGCATATCTGATGATGTGTCCAAGTCTCTAATGCATTGGGCTGGATTTGATAAGCCCGCCCCACTTCTCATTTACTCTTCTCCTTTCTTTTCCTGGACCTTGACATTGATGGAGTCTCTGGTGCTTGTTTTGGCCTCAAGCTCTGTTTTCTAGAGAACCCAGACATGCCCATTAAAANCGATGTGTCCAAGTCTCTAATGCATTGGGCTGGATTTGATAAGCCCGCCCCACTTCTCATTTACTCTTCTCCCTTCTTTTCCTGGACCTTGACATTGATGGAGTCTCTGGTGCTTGTTTTGGCCTCAAGCTCTGTTTTCTAGAGAACCCAGACATGCCCATTAAAAAAAAAAATCACTGTATTCCTAGCATCTGGCCTAGTGTCAGAAAACAGCAGGTGCTCAGGGTGTTCTTGTGAGTTTGATTCAGCTTTGGTATTGGGGTGGGGTGTCAGATCAATCATACAAGACCCATTCCGAAGGTTGGGAGGAATGGAGGGAAAGCAAGCATCGGCGCCTTCTGGAAGGTAAGGGGAAGTGGAACTCAGAAGCCGTGCGTATGGTGTATTTCAAAAGGGAATAATGGGGTCTTCCCTGGTGGTCCAGTGGCTAAGACTCCTCGCTCCCACCGCAAGGGGCCTGGGTTCAATTCCTGGTCAGGGAACTAGCTCCCACATGCTGNTTGCCTCCAGCATTGCCATGACAACACCTGGAAAACATCCCTGGCTGAGAGCTGAGGTCTGTGAAGCTGAGTGGTTGTCTCAGATGAACAGGTTCTGGGAAGGCGTCTCCAGACTAAGGCAATGGGGGGCAAACGGGGACTTCGTGCATTAACTATGCCTGCTTCGCAGGGCTGGCTGGGGACACTGGATGTTCCTGACAGGTCTCCTAGTAACCATTGCCTTTAAAATATATATATATATATATATTTTAAAGGCAATGGTTACTAGGAGACCTGTCAGGAACATCCAGTGTCCCCAGCCAGCCCTGCGAAGCAGGCATAGTTAATGCACGAAGTCCCCGTTTGCCCCCCATTGCCTTAGTCTGGAGACGCCTTCCCAGAACCTGTTCATCTGAGACAACCACTCAGCTTCACAGACCTCAGCTCTCAGCCAGGGATGTTTTCCAGGTGTTGTCATGGCAATGCTGGAGGCAAGGAGTCGCTCCCCAGGACTCTGTTTTGACTGTTTAAAAGTAAACTCCTCCTTCCTTTTTCCAGAAGCGTCAGGTGAAACCTTTCCTGCTGCGGGGCGAGGGTGGGGGACACACAGCTCCTGGTGCAGGTGACCAGACATGAGCCACTGCTGAGCCAGCCTTCCAGGGCGCCCATGGAGAGAAAGGCCCAGACACACCGTCCATCAGGCTTAGGAAGCCAGGGGATCACGCAGCTGACCAGTCAGCTGGCCCTGGCCCAAACTGGGGATAGCCCACATGATCAGCTGGCCCTGGCCCAAACTGGGGATAGCCCACATGATCAGTGCCGTCAGTCAAGTTCATCTCTGATGGTACAGTGACTTAGGGGCTCATAAGGTCAGCTTGCCTACTCCAAGCCAGAGAGGGTTGGCTCGGTGGCTCACTGGGAGTCTCCTGTTAACAGCCACAACATTTACTAACACCTGTATAGCATTAGATAGCAGGCACTGTTCCAGGGAACATGGTAAGGAGTTTGGATTTACTGCGGTTATACGTGTGAAATGCCTAGCACAGCAACTGGCATGTGGGATTGATCAATACTGGAACTGCTGTTATTAATTTCAGTCTCCTCAGACACAAACACCACCCGCTGCCTCCTCCAACTGGTCTCCTTGACTGCTAACGCCATCCCAGGATGGCCAGAGATCTCCTCACCCCTTTGAATTCCAGATGTGATTATCAATCTGAAAAGCCAGTTGGGATGCTACATCCCTAATTCTCCAGAGCTCTGCCCTGGCCTCAGCCACCTTCGTTCTATGTCTCTGAGAAGTTTCTGGGGGGTCAAGGTCCACAGACCCTCTGGGTTGGACCTGTATTTTAGTGGCCAGTTTTGCAAGGATTCAACTCAGAGAAATCCCCAGGTTGTATTTATGTCTAGCCTCTAGGCTCAGCATAATGGCATTGACAGTTGAAGTAAGCAATTGGCCAATTTCCTTCAGCAACATTTGAAATAAAAAGCAGTTTGTCTGAGTGGAGGAAATTGTGAGAGCCCCAAATGGAATTGCTTAAATTTATTGCTGAAGAGTTTTTACATATTGAGCCAAAGGCATATCTTTTTGCTCTCAGTTTAGTCTTTCAGGAGTGCTGCAGTGCACCAGAGATGGAAAGATCTGGGATGCCTCCAAAGCTGGCCTGCAGGATAGAAACCTCCATCCCATCCCTAGCCCTCCCACAAGAAACCTTAAGTCTGCTTCATGAGGGGGGGAAAGATTTGACTGTTGGGCTAGGAAACACTCCAGCCTTTTTCATGGGAAAGCAAAGCATGGTACCTGCTTCTCCAGACAGGATGTTGACCAAGACTTGTCATCCACAGCATCAACCGTGACCCTCATCAACTGTTGGACCATCCCAAGCCCGCACAAGATGTAGGGGCTTCCAACCCTTGAGTGATGAGCTCAGGAGGCAGGAAATGTGGGGATTTCCAAGGAAGAGCTCTTTCAGGAGTTTTTTCTGTGTGCGGTTGATACATTTTTTATCTTAAGATCAGGATGACACTGGAGACTTTTATGCAAGTCAACATCAGCACAAGATATAACTTAATTGAAGAACACCAAGGGGATCAAGTTGAAAGAGCTTGGCCAGGCTGCTCTTAGACTTGAGAACTCATCTGTCTTGGCACTAGTTTACTCTGTAATGATTAGCAAGCAAGTCACTTTTCTTCTCTGGGCTTCCATTTCCCTATATGTAAAATGGGGGTGGTTAGACAAAACAATTCTGCTGGGATCTGTGCCTCCTTATAGATCATGCCCCAAACCTTCCCTCTCTTTATCCCTCTCTCCAAACATGACTTACATATTTTATACATGAAGACCCCTTATTACAATTTTGGTGTCAGTGTGTTCTGATGTACTGAGAGGAGGCCTCCTGGTATAGGATAAACTGTACAGACCCAGGAGTCAGAACAAGCCTGGGTTCAAATTCTGGTTCTGGTCTTTGCTCACTGGACCTTGGGCAAGTTACCCTTTCTGACCCTCAGTCTCTTTATCTAAACCTTGGGATAATGTTGTAAGGATGAAATCAGTGTCACAAATCTTTAAGGAACAGGCTGGACAAACATAGGTGCATGCCCAGCATGAATTCCCTTCCTCTTCCTATGCTCAGACACTACATAAACTGCCTCTACCTGCAGCGCTGCTAGGTGGAGGAGGGAGGAGCCCACCTTGATCTTATGTATGAGTTTGTGTTTCTACAGAGGAAGTGTTATCTTTCACGTTATCCTCTAAGCAGCTGGAATGGAAGATTCTTGGACCCAGTGACAGATGTGTTTGGAAGAGCTGCTTTGATAAATGGCATGGGCTGGGGATTGGGTGAGGCCTTTGGGATTATCCTTAAGCAAAACAGAGTTTAGCTAAACTGTCTTCTAAAGAGGGCAGGTCCTGTTAATTGCAGGACTTCTGTCTTGCTGAGCAGAGATTAAGAGAGGTGTGTGAGTCTGGGAGCAGAGCTGAATTACCCTGAGCAGTAAGAGAAGGACATTCATGGGGCTGTGAGGGAGGAGAAAGTCAAGAGGTGGCTCAAGAGAGAAGAGACTTTGGGGAAAATATGGAAGTACTTCAGAGGGACTTGGAAAAAGTGGTTGGGCTACTCACATAAACGTACATGCACAGAGATGCCGCCTTATATTAGAGATGTTACCCTGAGACGTGTACAACCTCACCTTTAGGCCTGGAATTATCTGGATGTATGTAAGCGAATATGTGTGCATGTGTGTGTGTGTGTGTGTGGTGTGCGTGAGACAGCTGCTCTCTAAGCCTTATGGACATGTGGGTGCTCAGTCACTCATTCGTGTCCGATTCTTTGCGACCCCAAGGTCTGAAGCCTGCCACGCTCCTCTGTCCATGGAATTTCCCAGGCAAGAATATTGGAGTGGATTGCCACTCCCTTCTCCAGGGGATCTTCCTGACCCAGGGACTGAGCCTGTATCTCCTGTGTCTCCTGCGCTGGCAGGTGGATTCTTCACCACTGGGTCACCTGGGGAGCCCTGTGGACACATAATCTGTATTATCCCCCTCCCCGCCCCCACACTGTGAGATTCTGATGGGATCACATTACTCGGTTTGCAGAAGTGGAGATCAGAATGCCACGTTGACTTACCAGACTGAGCAAGATGGTGGGGTACAGAGAAAAAAGTTACATTTCTCACTCACCTGAATAAGGATGTATTTTTTCTGCTTATGAAAGTAACACACTTGGTCCTTACCAGATGCCAGGCTCTGTGCTAGGCACTGGGAATATAACTGTGAGCAAAGCAGGTGTGGACTCGGCCCTTCTGCCCTTGGGCAATTGATGTGCTTATGGTGTCAACAGACATGAAACATGCCCGGTACATGGGGTGCACGTCATGAAAGGGGACACTTGGGATGCTCTGGGAGTGTGTGATAGAGGGAGCAGCCCAGCTCTCGAAGGACCTGAAAGAAACTCAGGGTGTTTGGAGTTGTAGAGAAGGAGGGAAAGAGTGCCTGAAGATCAGGCTGGAAATGGACACAGGCCAGATCACACAGGGCTTGAAAACAGGTTCGAAGGTTTGAACTTGATCCCGAGGGCCACAGGGAGCCATTGAAGAGTTTTTAGCTTTTGGGAGGGGCACGCTTCATTTTGCCCTTCAGAAAGATCATTCTGGCTCCATTGTGCATGCTGAGTCCTTCCCTTAGAACCAGGGCCTGTTCAGAGCCTCTGTGGTGATGTTGAAAGACAGCAAAGTGCAACCAGGATCACAGGCCCGGGCAAAATGGGCTGGACTTTCCTCCCAGCCACTTTGGCTCGCTGTGCAAAAGCTGAGGCTTCCTGGGGACAGCCTCAAGTCAATCATTTTAGAATATTCAGTTTTAATTAACATTTACCAAGTGCCTAAAATTGGCCAGGCTGGATTATGTCATTTCATGCTCACAGTGACCTTATGAGGCATGCAAAAAAAAAAAAAAAGTCTCACTTGAGAGTTAAGTGGGGAAGAGCAAGAGGCAGACACTGGCATTGTGGAGTCCCCTCTGCGTTCCAGGTGCAGGGCTTCGGGCGGTTAATCCATCTGATCATCTAGGAGATAGGGACTGTGATTCTCATTTTAAGATAAAGATGCTGACCTTGGAGGTGAAGCAGTTCTTCCAAGAAGACCAAGTGACTGGTACAACTGGGATTTCCCCCCACCCCCAATGACTGGGCTGCAAGTCACGTTTATGGTGCTAGGTAGCTTCAGAAAACTTCAGAGAAACTCTGCTCTTGCCAAGGAGAGTCAGCCCAGGCCCTGGGTGCTGGTTGTGGATGACACTGGAGACAGCAGGGGCCGTTGCAGAGACCTGGGCTGGCAGACAGGGAGATGAGCCCTCCAGCTCCTGGAGCCTGCCACTGCCTCCCACACCCTCCTGGGGCCCCCACGGGGATGGACTCAGGGCTGCAGGAAGCAGGAGTCATGAGCTCTGATGTTCATAGGCTCACATGCTCAGTCATCACATGACCTCTCTTGGGGTCAGCTTTTGGAAAGATACAGATGAACAGGGACAATTGCCAGGAAACAGCACAGTTTTGTCAAAAGGGCCTGAGATTCAGAGTCAGATCTTTGGGTTTAAATCCAGGTTCTGCTCTTTAGGAGCCACAGAGACTTTGCACTATACCAGGTCACCTGGAAGCACCTTCTTTCCCTGTGTGACCTTGGGCCAGCCTCTGTGTCCCCATGTCCTCGCTTATAATATGAAGATAATAGTACTTAGCTGACAGAATTGCTCTGTGGGTTAATAAAATAATACAATGCAATAGCCTGGAATCGGCATGTTCTAAATCCTCAATAGATATGACCAGTTACTGACAACACGTCACTTATGAGCCACATCTATAAGATGAGGGCATTAATATCCTTGGTGGGAATTATTAATAAATGACTAAATGTGTACAGAGCACCCAGCCTAGTGATGACCAACAGCCTGGTACATGCGAGGAGTCCTACCCTGTGTCTGCTTCCGTTTCCCTTTCTCTGGATCTGTGTAAGAGCAGTTGCTAGATGTCTTCACCAACTGCAAATATTTGCTGAAACATTTCCAGGCTGGTCCTTTGCTTTGTCAATCCTTCAGAGATCAGCTTAGATTGTGTTTGCTGCCTCTCGCCCTCTCTCTGCCTTCACCCTGGGCTGCTAGTAGAGCCGTGAAATAATACAATTATTCCTCTCCCCAGATAGCTGTGTCTCCGTATTACTTTGCTTTGTCAGTTGCACATGGCTTTTGAGCAGAGCTCCCCTGCCCTCATCACAGAGGATAATGAAGGGTGAGGTCTGCTTAGACTGTAATTGTGTTGCAGAGCCCTACTCCACTGGAGAAGGGCATGGCAACCCACTCCCATATCCTTGCTTGGAGAAACACACGGACAGAGGAACCTGGTGGGTATAGTCCACAGGGTCGCAAAGAGTCAGACACGACTGATGTGACGGACCTTGCACATCCTACTCCAAGTATTTTCAGGTCACTTCAGGAATGCTGAGGTTCTCAGAGCCCAGCTTGGAAGGAGGTGAGGGATAAGGGAACAGCCCATGGCCTTGGCATGCAGACCCCATCCATTTCCAAAGTTAATTATAGCCCTTCAGTCAGCATAGAGACTGTCCAGTCAGGGAGCCTTGTATAGAAGGCAACTGATTTCTAAAGAGATCAAGCCTCAAATCAATATCTCTTTGGAGATAGTTACCTTCTACTAAAGTTATGTTTGAACCTGAATTTGACCTTGATGCCTCCTTTATTTTCCATACCATAAGGGTGGAATGTGATGACTGCTTTTGGATTTCATGTGGTTCTGGATTCTTCTAGCAGCTAAATCCCTCCCTTCCCACCCCTTTCTTTCCTTAATATTTATCAGCTACATTCAGCAAATGTTTTGTTCCTTTCTTTCCTTATAATTTTCAATTGCATTTGGCCTTGGTTTTCCATTGTACCCACTCAAGGCAACCTTTCAAATTCTTTCTTAGCCACTAACTGAAAATTTTCTTTTTTTTCCTTGGGTCAAAGTCTCAAGAAAGGATTAAATTGATCCAGATTTTCTTTTTTTTTTCTTTTTAAAGCTGGGCCACACAGTCTCTGGCTAGCTTGTAGACTATGGCTGATTCATGTTGAGGTTTGACAGAAAGCAACAAAATTTTGTAAAGCAATTATCCTTCAATAAAAAAAAAAGAATAAATGCAGAGGTGGGAATGCTCAAGGCCACCAAGCACAGCTGGGATAGTGGACTGGGCTCTACAGGGCTTGGAAGGAGTGGATACTTCTGAATCTAAAGATGGTTCTGGCTTTTGGTCATGTTTTCACTCTCTGACCCACATGAATATGGCAGGTCAAGAAAATGGTCAGGTAAAATAAAACGTGGCACTTAGGTAGCAGGAATATGGAGGGAATCTCTTTTGGAAGGAAGTATGGGTGGGCAAATAAGGATATTGCTAAATTCAGCACAATATCTGAGAGTGAAACTATGAAGACTCAACATTTGATGGACTAAATCAGCATCTTGAGACAGTAGGGACCCATCTTGAGAGATGACAAAATATCTGAGTTCAATCAAGGGAATGAGGCAGTAATCCCAGGAAGACGTGATTATGGTGAAGCAAATTGTAGCCTGATCAGTTATATTGAACCGTGTTTGAAAATAGAACATTTTAACTAGCAGGGATGAAATAGCACACGGTCAATCAGAGAGCAACAAGTGACAGACTCTCTTCTGCCCTGGCCAGGGGAGAAAGGGCAAAGCACAATGGCATGATATTAAGTGTGAGCCAGAGAGTCTAGCCAAGTAGACAGACCTTATTTAGTTTCCCACACATATAAGTTAAATGATGCTTAAGGTAACTACAGAAGAGACTAGGGAAACCTCGGAGCTTGGGACAGTGGATTCGATCTGGACGAGGAGGTCAGAAAAAGGCTGCCTGAAGAAATGACCTTTGATTGGACATCTAAATGCCATTTGGAGGTTTAAACAGGAAAATCTGGATCTGGGAAAGTGTTTCAGATCCTTGCAAATGCCTTGGCATTTCTTGCTGTTCTCTAGATGTATGTGTCCATCACTTTTCTGCTTTAGGTCTTTGCTGTTTCTTCTGCCTAGAAAACCCTCTCTTCAGATAATCTAATGGCTCACTCTTTGCTCAAATATCACGTCTTCCACAGTGCGGGCAGGGGAGGGTGAGATGGATTGAGAGCGTAGCACTGAAATACACACATTGCCGTATGTAAGATAGATAGCTAGTGGGAAGTTGCTATATAACACGGGGAGTTCAACCTGGTGCTCTGTGACAACCTGGAGGGGTGGGATGGGGTGTGGAAGGAGGTTCAAGAAGGAGGGGATGAACATATAATTATGCCTGATTTGAGTTGTTGTGCGACAGAGGCCAACACAATATTGTAAAGCAATTTTCTTCCAATAAAAAGAATTTTTTTTTAGTTTATAAAAATAAATGACTGATCCAGGGAGCTAAGAAGCCAGGGGTTGGGGAGCTGGGAGCTACACGGATGAGTGCAGAGGCAATGGGGCCCTACCAGATGGGAGGCTTCCTTTGAACTCCTCCAGCATGACTCCAGCCTGGCAGAGACCTACCTGAATCCTGTGTAGAGATGAGAAACCTATGCAGAGTGAAACAGGGGCTTGCTAGAGGCAGAAACCAGACAGGATCCCTGACACAAAATCAGGAACTTTCCCAAAGGAAGCAGGTGTAACTCCTGATCTTTGGGCCTATGTGTTGGCCACCTGCTGCCACAGCGTGCTCTCTTTACCCAGTTACCTCTTCAGGAAGTAAAAAAAAAAAAGTTCGTCTGTTCAGCAATGCCTTTCCTGGCTATCCCTGGACATTTGTCATTCCCTTTCCCTGCTTTGCGTTTCTTCATCGCACTTACTTATCCCATTCGTTTTTAAAAAATTATTTAAGTAACTAATTTATCTTGGTTGCATCAGGCCTTACTTGCTCTACGTGGGACGTCTTTTTGTTTGTTTAGGCGCAGAGACTCTCTAGTTACGGTGTGAGAGCTTAGATACGCCATAGTACGTGGGATCTGAGTTCCCTGACCAGGGATGGAACTTGTGTCCTCTGCATTGCAAGGTGAATTTTTAACCATTGGACCACCTGGGAAACCGCTCATTCTTTAATGTTACATAGAGATTTGTCTACCATCTGTTTTCCTTCACTAGAATATGTTTCATGAGGGCAGCGATTTTCACCTCTTTGGGTCACCACTGTATATCAACCCCACTGTCCAATGTACAGTTTTCCTCAGTGAATATACTGATTGAATTAAAAGGAGCAAGGTACATATAGGAATAGAAGGGAGAAAAATGTGGCTGGATTTTAAAGAGCTGGTGGATGGTAAGAGAAAAGATAAGAGGAAGGTGGAGGCCAGGACACTGTTGGATTATACGGACTCTGTTCAAGAGTTTCATCTTCCTTCTAGAGATAATGGAAAGTCACTGAAGGTTTTGAAGAGTGGGAGTTTTGTGATGAAATTTTCATTTTAAAAGAATTTTCTGGGTTTTATGGTATGAATAGCTTGTTGCGGGTAGGGGAATGCAGAGGGATGTAGGCCAGTTAGAAGGCTATTGCATTCCAGGCTGGAGATTAAGTGCCTTGGACTGGGCTGGTGACAGTGGAAAGAAGTAGATGAATTCAAATGATGTGTATGAGGTAGAATTGGAACTTCCCTGGTGGCTCAGATGGAAAGCGTCTGTCTACAATGTGGGAGACCTGGGTTCAATCCCTGAGTCGGGAAGCTCCCTGGAGAAGGAAATGGCAACCCACTCCAGTACTCTTGCCTAGAAAATCCCATGGACAGAGGAGCCTGGTGTCCATGGGGTCACAAAGAGTTGGACACGACTGAGTGACTTCACTTTCTTTCACTTTCTGGCAAGGTATGGAAATGGATTTGAACACACAGGGTAGGAAAATGCCCTGGAGGGAGAAATGGCAACCCACTCCAGCATTCTTGCCTGGAAAATTCCGGGGACAGAGGAGCCTGGTGGGTTACAGTTCATGGGGTTGCAAAGAATCAGACATGACTGAGTACACATGCCATAGAGGGTGGGAAGGGGGAAGAGGTCAAGGAAGATTCCGAAGTTTCTGATTTTTGAAATTAACGGATGAGGGTCTTTGGATGAAAATGGAATTTTGAGAATACAAGTGTTCAGTTGCTCAGCTGTGTCCAGGACTTTGCGACCCCATAGACTGCAGCACACCAGGCCTCCCTGTCTATCACCAACTTCTGGAGCCTACTCAAACTCATGAACATCGAGTTGGTGATGCCATCCAACCATCTCATCCTGTCATCTGCTTCTCCTGCCTTCAATCTTTCCCAGCATCAGGGCCTGTTCATATGAGTCAGTTCTTCACATCAGGTGGCCAAAGTATCAGAGTTTCAGCTTCAGCATCAGTCCTTCCAATGAATATTCGGGACTGATCTCCTTTAGGATGGACTGGTTGGATCGCCTTGCAGTCCAAGGGACTCTCAAGAGTCTTCTCCAACACCACAGTTCAAAAGCATCAATTCTTTGGTGCTGAGCTTTCTTTTTAGTCCAGCTTTCACATCCATACATGACTACTGGAAAAACCATAGCTTTGACTAGACAGATCTTTGTTGGCAAAGTAATGTCTTTGCTTTTTAGCATGCTGTCAAGCTTGGTCATAGCTTTTCTTCCAAGGAGCAAGCATCTTTTAATTTCATGGCTGCAGTGCAGTCATCATCTGCAGTGATTTCGGAATCCAAAAAATAAAGCCGGTCACTGATTCCATTTTTTGCCCATCTATTTGCCATGAAGTGATGGGGCCAGATGCCATGATCTTAGTTTTTTGAATGTTGAGTTTTAAGACAACTTTTTCACTCTCATTTTTCACTTTCATCAAGATGCTCTTTGGTTCCTCACTTTCTGCCATAAGGGTGGTGTCACCTGCATATCTAAGGTTACTGATATTTCTCCTGGCAATCTCGATTCCAGTTTGTACTTCATCCAGGCCAGCATTTTACATGATGTACTCTGCATGTAAGTTAAATAAGCAGGGTGACATTATGCAGCCTTGATGTACTCCTTTCCCGATTTGGAAACAGTATGTTGTTCCATGTCCAGTTCTAACTGTTGCTTCCTGACCTGCATACAGATTTCTCAGGAGGCAGGTGAGGAGGTCTGGTATTCCCAACTCTTTCAGAATTTTCCAAAGTTTGTTGTGATCCACACAGTCAAAGGCTTTGGCATAGTCAGTAAAGCAGAAATAGATGTTTTTCTGGAAGTCTCTTGCTTTCTCGATAATCCAGCAGCTGTTGGCAATTTGATCTCTGGTTCCTTTGCCTTTTCTAAATCCAGCTTGAACATCTGGAAATTCATGGTTCATGTACTGATGAAGCCTGGCTTGGAGAATTTTGAGCATTCCTTTGCTAGGATGTGAGATGGGGCAATTGTGCAGTAGTTTGAGCATTCTTTGATATTGCCTTTCTTTGGGATTGGAATGAAAACTGACCTTTTCCAGTCCTGTGGCCACTGCTGAGTTTTCCAAATTTGCTGGCATATTGAGTGCAGCACCTCTATAGCATCATCTTTTAGGATCTGAAATAGCTCAACTGGAATTTCATCACCTCCACTAGCTTTGTTTGTAGTGACGCTTCCTAAGGCCTGCCTGACTTCACATTCCAGGATGTCTGGCTCTAGGTGAGTGACCACACCATCGTGATTATCTTGGTCATGAAGCTCTTTTTTGTATAATTCTTTTGTGTATTGTTCCCACCTCTTAATCTTCTGCTTCTGTTAGGTCCCTACCATTTCTGTCCTTTATCGAACCCATCTTTGCATGAAATGTTCCCTTGGTATCTCTAATTTTCTTGAAGAGATCTCTAGTCTTTCCCATTCTGTTTTTTCCCTCTATTTCTTTGCATTGATCACTGAGGAAGGCTTTCTTATCTCTCCTTGCTAGCCTTTGGAACTCTTTCCTTTTCTCCTTTGCCTTTAGCTTCTCTTCTTTTCTCAGCTATTTGTAAGGCCTTGCCAGACAATCATTTTGGTTTTTTTTTGCATTTCTTTTTCTTGGGGATGGTCTTGATTCCTGCCTCCTATACAATGTCATGAACCTCCATCCATAGTTCTTCAGGCACTCTGTGTATCAGATCTAATCCTTTGAATCTATTTGTAACTTCCACTATATAATCATAGGGATTTCATTTAGGTCATATCTGAAAGGTCGAGTGGTTTTCTCCACTTTCTTCAATTTCAGTCTGAATTTGGCAATAAGGAGTTCATGATCTGAGCCACAATCAGCTCCTGGTCTTGTTTTTGCTGACTGTATAGAGCTTCTCCATCTTTGGATGCAAAGAACATGATCAGTCTGATTTCAATATTGACCATCTGGTGATGTCCATGTGTAGAGTCATCTCTTGTGTTGTTGGAAGAGGGTGTTTGCTATGACCAGTGCATTCTCTTGGCAAAACTCTGTTATCCTTTGCCCTGCCTCATTTTGTAGTCCAAGGCAAAATTTGCCTGTTACTCTAGGTATCTCTTGACTTCCTACTTTTGCATTCCAGTCCCCTATAATGAAAAGGACATCTTTTTTGGGTGTTAGTTCTAGAAGGTCTTGTAGGCCATCATAGAACCGTTTAACTTCAGCTTCTTCAGCATTACTGGTTGGGGCATAGACTTTACTGTGATACTGAATGGTTTGCCTTGGAAATGAACAGAAATCGTTCTGTCATTTTTGAGATTGCACCCAAGTACTGCATTTCACTCTTGTGTTGACTATGAGGGCTACTCCATTTCTTCTAAGGGAATCTTGCCCACAGCAGTAGATAAATGATGATCTGAGTTAAATTCACCCATTCCAGTCCATTTTAGTTCACTGATTCCTAAAATGTCGAGGTTCACTCTTGCCATCTCCTTTTTTAAAAATTTAATTTAATTTATTTTATTTTTAAGTGGGCTCCAGTTTTATTTTTATTTTTAATATAAATTTATTTATATTAATTGGAAGCTAATTACTTTACAATATTGTATTGGTTTTGACATACATTGACATGAATCTGCCACGGGTGGACATGTGTTCCCCATCCTGAACCACCCGCCCACCTCCCTCCCCTTGCCATCCCGCTGGGTTATCCCAGTGCACCAGCCCCGAGCATCCTGTATCATCCATTGAACCTGGACTGGCGATTTGTTTCACATATGATAATATACATATTTCAGTGCCATTCTCCCAAATCATCCACCCTCTCCCTCTCCCATAGAGTCCAAAAGACTCTTCTATACATCTGTGTCTCTTTCACTGTCTTGCATACAGGGTTATCGTTACCATCTTTCTAAATTCCATATATATGCGTTATTATACTGTATTGGTGTTTTTCTTTCTGGCTTACTTCTGCGTTCAGGCTTTACGACATAGCCACAGTCATCAAGACAGTATGGTACTGGCACAAAGACAGAAATATAGATCAATGGAACAAAATAGAAATCTTAGAGATAAATCCATGCACCTGTGGACACCTTATATTTGACAAAGGAGGCAAAAATATACAATGGAGAAAAGACAATCTTTAACAAGTGGTGCTGGGAAAACTGGTCAACCACTTGTAAAAGAATGAAACTAGAACACTTTCTAACACCATACACAAAAATAAACTCAAAATGGATTAAAGATCTAAATGTAAGACCAGAAACTATAAAACTCCTAGAGGAGAACATAGGCAAAACACTCTCCAACATAAATCACAGCAGGATCCTCTATGACCCACCGCCCAGAATATTGAAAATAAAAGCAAAAATAAACAAATGGTACCTAATTAAAATTAAAAGCTTCTGTGCAACAGAGGAAACTCTAAGCAAGGTGAAAAGACAGTCTTCAGAATGGGAGAAAATAATAGCAAATGAAGCAACTGAAAAATAATTAATCTCAAAAATACACAAGCAACTCCTGCTGCTCAATTTCAGAAAAATAAATGACCCAATCAAAAAAATGGGCCAAAGAACTAAACAGGCATTTCCCCAAAGAAGACATACAAATGGCTAACAAACACATGGAAAGATGCTCAACATCACTCATTATCAGAGAAATGCAAATCAAAACCACAATGAGGAACCATTTCACACCAGTCAGAATGGCTGCTATCCAAAAGTCTANTAAAAGCAAAAATAAACAAATGGTACCTAATTAAAATTAAAAGCTTCTGTGCAACAGAGGAAACTCTAAGCAAGGTGAAAAGACAGTCTTCAGAATGGGAGAAAATAATAGCAAATGAAGCAACTGAAAAATAATTAATCTCAAAAATACACAAGCAACTCCTGCTGCTCAATTTCAGAAAAATAAATGACCCAATCAAAAAAATGGGCCAAAGAACTAAACAGGCATTTCCCCAAAGAAGACATACAAATGGCTAACAAACACATGGAAAGATGCTCAACATCACTCATTATCAGAGAAATGCAAATCAAAACCACAATGAGGAACCATTTCACACCAGTCAGAATGGCTGCTATCCAAAAGTCTATAAGAAATAAATGTTGAGGAGGGTGTGGAGAAAAGGGAACCCTCTTATACTGTTGGTGGGAATGCAAACTAGTACAGCCACTATGGAGAGCAGTGTGGAGATTCCTTAAAAAACCGGAAATAGAACTGCCGTATGACCCAGCAATCCCACTGTTGGGCATACACACCAAGGAAACCAGAATTGAAAGAGACACATGTCCCCTACTGTTCATCGCAGCACTGATTACAATAGCCAGGATATGGAAGCAAACTAGATGTCCATCAGCGGATGAATGGATAAGAAAGCTGTGGTACATATACACAATGGAGTATTACTCAGCCATTAAAAATAATACATTTGAATCAGTTTTAATGAGGTGGATGAAACTGGAGCCTATTATACGGAGTGAAGTTCGCCATCTCCTTTTTGACCACTTCCAATTTACCGTGATTCATGGACCTAACATTCCAGGTTTTTATGCAATATTCTTCTTTACAGCATCTGACCTTACTCCGTCACCAGTCACATCCACAATTGGGTGTTGTTTTTCCTTTGTTTTCACCTCTTCATTTTTTCTGGTGTTATTTCTCCACTGATCTCCAGTAACATATTGGGCACCTACCGACCTGGGGAGTTCATCTTTCAGTGTCCTACCTTTTTGCCTTTTCATACTTTTCATGGTGTTCTCAAGGCAAGAATACCGAAGTGGTTTGCCATTCCTTTCTCCAGTGAACCAGGTTTTGTCAGAACTCTCCACCATGACCTCTGTGTCTTGGGCAGCCCTACGCGGACGACATGGCTCATAGTTTAATTGAGGTGGAGAAGGCAGTGGTCCATGTGATCAGTTTGATTAGTTTTCAAACTAATCAAATTAGTTTTGTGGTTTTCATTCTGTCTGCCCTCTGATGTAGAAGGATAGGAGGCTTATGGAAGCTTCCTGTTGGGAGAGACTGATTGAGGGGGAAGCTGGGTCTTGTTCTGATGGGTGGGGCCAAGCTCAGTAAATCTTGGATCCAATTTTCTGTTGATGGGAGGGGCTATGTTCCCTCCCTGTTGTTTGAGCTGAGGCCAAACTATGGTGGAGGTAATGAAGATAATGGCGACCTCCTTCAAAAGGTCCCATGTATGCACCATCACACTCAGTGCACCCAGCCCTGCAGCAGGCCACCACTGACCCAGGCCTCTGCTGGAGACTTCTGGACACTCACAGCGAAGTCTGGGTCAGTCTCTTGTGGGGTCTCTGCTCCTTTCTCCTGGGTCCTGGTGCACAAGGTTCTGTTTGTGCCCTCCTAGAGTCTGTTTCCCAGTCCTGTGTAAGTTCTGGTGGCTCTGTGGTGGGGTTAATGGCAACCTCCTCCAAGAGGGCCTATGCCATACCTGGGTCTACTGCACCCAGAGCCCCTGCCCCTGTGGCAGGCTGCTGCTGACCCAGACCTCTGCAGGAGACACTCAGACACTCAAAGGTAGGTCTGGCTCAGACCCTCTGGGGTCTCCTGATACACATAAGTTTCTGTTTGAGCCCTCCAAGTGTCTCTGGTGGTCCTAACTTCTATGCAGATTACATCATGAGAAATGCTGGACTGGAAGAAATACAAGCTGGGATCAAGATTGCCTGAGAAATATCAATAACCTCAGATATGCAGATGACACCACCCTTATGGCAGAAAGCGAAGAGGAGCTAAAAAGCCTCTTGATGAAAGTGAAAGAGGAGAGTGAAAAAGTTGGCTTAAAGCTCAACATTCAGAAAACGAAGATCATGGCATCCGATCCCATCACTTCATGGGAAATAGAAGGGGAAACAGTGGAAACAGTGTCAGACTTTATTTTTTGGGCTCCAAAATCACTGCAGATGGTGACTGCAGCCATGAAATTAAAAGACACTATGACCAACCTAGATAGTATATTCAAAAACAAAGACATTACTTTGCCAACTAAGGTCAGCCTAGTCAAGGCTATGGTTTTTCCAGTAGTCATGTATGGATGTGAGAATTGGACTGTGAATAAGGCTGAGTGCCGAAGATTGATACTTTTGAACTGTGGTGTTGGAGAAGACTCTTGAGAGTCCCTTGGACTGCAAGGAGATCCAACCAGTCCATTCTGAAGGAGATCAGCCCTGGGATTTCTTTGGAAGGAACGATGCTAAAGCTGAAACTCCAGTACTTTGGCCACCTCATGTGAAGAGCTGACTCATTGGAAAAGACTCTGATGCTGGGAGGGATTGGGGGCAGGAGGAGAAGGGGACGACCGAGGATGAGATGGCTGGATGACATCACAGACTCGATGGATGCAAGTCTGAGTGAACTCCGGGAGATGGTGATGGACAGGGAGGCCTGGTGTGCTGCGATTCATGGGGTTGCAAAGAGTCGGACACAACTGAGCAACTGAACTGAACTGAATTAACAATCTTGCTGGAGCTTCTTCTTTGCCCTTGTATATGGGGTATCTTTTTTTGGTGGGATCCAACATTTTCCTGTCAACGGTTATTCAGCAGTGAGTTGTGATTTTGGAGTTCTTGCAGGAATTTTGATGGAATATGTGAAAGGGCAGGAGAGGGTGGGAGAGAGCTGGAAAAATCAGAGGTAATGGCCAGATTCTGAGATATTGACATCTAAGATATGAAGGAGCTGGCCATCTCCGGAGGGTGGCCAAGTCTGAGGTAGAGCTGCCAGCCCTTCTTGCTGGCTTAGGTGTGGGAGAAGGTGGCCTTTGCCTTGAGTGTTTGGGTGAATGTGTGTCCCCTTAAGTGAGATGGACTGTAGGGGATACTGCCCTGTATTAGGCTTGAGATTGTCAAGTTGCTGCAAAGGCATGGGGATTGTTGAGCCCACACGGATGGTGAGGTCAGCTTGGCTGAGGAGGAGCAGATAAAAGAAGACCCCGAGCCAGGGCCAGAGTCCTCCAGGGAGCTGAAGGTGTGATTGGGAGGAGGCAACAGTGGGAGCAATGAGGAGGGGTTGGAATGGCTGAGCCAGCAGGAAGGCATTCCTATATGAGATGGTAATCACAGTGAGAAGGGTGGAGACTTCCTCCCATGCTACCCACCCCTCTACCTTGATGCCCTGGAGGCTTCAGAGAATGAGACTTGGAGCAGAGTGGGTCTTACATCTCCCAGGATGTGGTGGGGAATCAAGAAGGAGGAAAGGATGCAGGAGTGAGGTGTGCAAGATAGGGGTGCATCCGGTCCACTGAAGTTTGGTCAGAAGCAATGGTGTATCTTTAAGAATCCAATTTTCTGTTGATAGGTGGGGCTGTGTTCCCTCCCTGTAGTTTGGCCTGAGGCCAAACTAAGGTAGGGTTAATGGCGGTAATGGTGACCTTCTTCAAAAGGACTTATGCCAGAATGTTGTGTTTAGTGCCCCTTAGCCCTCTTCCAACAACACAGAGAAGACTCTACACATGGACATCACCAGATGGTCAACAGCGAAATCAGATTGATTATATTCTTTGCAGCCAAAGATGCAGAAGCTCTATATATTCAGCAAAAACAAGACCGGGAGCTGACTGTGGCTCAGAAACTCCTTATTGCCAAATTTAGACTGAAATTGAAGAAAGTGGTTAAAAACACTAGACCATTCAGGTATGACCTAAATCAAATCCCTTATGACTACACAGTGGAAGTGAGAAATAGATTTAAGGGACTAGATCTGATACAGAGAGTGCCTGATGAACTATGGACAGAAGTTCATGACATTGTACAGGAGACAGGAATCAAGACCATCCTCAAGAAAAAAAAATGCAAAAAAGCAAAATGGCTGTCTGAGGAGGCCTTAAAAATAGCTGTGAAAAGAAGAGAAGTGAAAAGCAAAGGAGAAAAGGAAAGATATACCCGTTTGAATGCAGAGTTCCAAAGAATAGCAAGAAGAGATAAAGCCTTCCTCAACAATCAATGCAAAGAAATAGAGGAAAACAACAGAATGGGAAAGACTAGAGATCTCCTCAAGAAAATTAGAGATACCAAGGGAACATTTCATGCAAAGATGGGCTCAATAAAGGACAGATATGGTATGGACCTAACAGAAGCAGAAGATATTAAGAAGAGGTGGTAAGAATACACAGAAGAACTGTACAAAAAAGATCTTCATGGCTGAGATAATGACGATGGTGTGATCCCTCGCTTAGAGCCAGACATCCTGGAAAGGGAAGTCCAGTGGGCTTTAGGAAGCATCACTAAGAACAAAGCTAGAGGAGGTGATGGAATTCCAGTTGAGCTATGTCAAATCCTGGAAGATGATGCTGTGAAAGTGCTGCACTCAATATGCTAGCAAGTTTGGAGAACCCAGCAGTGGCCACAGTACTGGAAAGGGTCAGTTTTCATTCCAATCCCTAAGAAAGACAATGTCAAAGAATGCTCAGACTACCGCACAATTGCACTCATCTCACATGCTAGTAAAGTAATGCTCAAAATTCTCCAAGCCAGGCTTCAGCAATATGTGAACCGTGAACTCCCTGATGTTCAAGCTGGTTTTAGAAAAGGCAGAGGAACCAGAGATCAAATTGCCAACATCCGCTGGATCATGGAAAAAGCAAGAGAGTTCCAGAAAAACATCTATTTCTGCTTTATTGACTATGCCAAAGCCTTTGACTGTGTGGATCACAATAAACTGTGGAAAATTCTGAAAGAGATGGGAATACCAGACCACCTGACCTGCCTCTTGAGAAACCTGTATGCAGGTCAGGAAGCAACAGTTAGAACTGGACATGGAACAACAGACTGGTTCTAAATAGGAAAAGGAGCACATCAAGGCTGTATATTGTCATGCTCAACATTCAGAAAACTAAGATCATGGCATCCGGTCCCATCACTTCATGGGAAATAGATGGGGAAACAGTGGAAACAGTGGCTGACTTTATTTTTCTGGGCTCCAAAGTCACCGTAGATGGTGATTGCAGCCATGAAATTAAAAGACGCTTACTCCTTGGAAGGAAAGTTATGACCAACCTAGACAGCATATTAAAAAGCAGAGATATCACTTTGTCAACAAAGGTCTGTCTAGTCAAGGCTATGGTTTTTCCAGTGGTCATGTATGGATGTGAGAGTTGGACCATGAAGAAAGCTGAGTGCTGAAGAATTGATGCTTTTGAACTGTGGTGTTGGAGAAGACTCTTGAGAGTCCCTTGGACAGCAAGGCGATCCAACCAGTGCATCCTAAAGGAGATCAGTCCTGAATATTCATTGGAAGGATTGATGCTAAAGCTGAAGTTCCAATACTTTGGCCAGCTGATACAAAGAACTGACTCATTGGAAAGAACCCTGATGCTGGGAAAGATTGAAGGCAGAAGCAGAAGGGGACGACAGAGGATGAGATGGTTGGATGGCATCACTGACTTGATGGACAGGCTCCGGGAGTTGGTAATGGGCAGGAAAGCCTGGCGTGCTGCAGTCCATGGGGTCTCAAAGAGTTGGACACGACTGAGGGGCTGAACTGAACTGAATGGTGTATCTTGACATCTGAGGTAGATAAGTCTTTTTAACAGTCTTCGTCTTTTATTCAATAAAATTACTTTTAGTACCAATTATGAAATAAAACCAATCATAACAGCAATAACAATAGCTGGAAAAGAAACTCAGTAAAAATTACCTTGTATTGAGTTTCATATCATTATACCAGTATAAAAGTAAAATAAGTCAAATATTATAGTACAAAAACTTTAAGAAGTAATGGATTAATGCTTTTAAACTATATTAGCATATTTTGAATAAAAGGGGGAAATTTAGGCCTACTTATTGGTCTGTGGCAATAACAAAGGATAACATTACAATTTCTGTTTTCCAGATTCACTTTTTTGTTTTAAAATAGGCAGCAATTTAAAAAGAATTCACTTCAGTGTTAAACACATGATCCAAATTCAATAAAGTAGTTCCTGAGCTAAAATTTGTACTTTCCAAACAAAAGATAGTACCCTTGCAGTTTGCATTCTGCTTTCACTGCTTTAAAAATTTATACAGGAATAAAAATTCCATGTGGTCGTATAGAAAGACAGAATGGATGTTAACTCAAAATCAGTTTCTTTGTTTTCCAAAGTCTATCTTTACCTTCACTGTGATATCATTGTTTATTTAGTAGCTTCTGTTTAAACACAGGAATCTGTAGTATCGTGGGAGTTAGAGCCATAGAGTGTGCCTGAAGTGGGTTTGAGTGATTCTGAATGTTGGAACACTCTGGAAATAAAGCTGTAACTGAGGTCCCCCGTGTGGAGGCCAGAGCTATGGATTGCCATCCACGAAGAATGCAATGTTCATTAAAGGATGAATAATAAAAAGATTATCTGAGTATATATCATATGTGTATTAAATGCGTATGTTAAAACTCAACAGTAACCATGGCAGTTAGCATTTGACCGCCAAAAGAATTTTTTGGGGAAGAGTATTTTTATCACTGCAATGTTTAGAACTGTCAGCTCCTGTTGATAATAAAAAGAGAGAGACTTGTAGTTGGCTTTATTACTATTTCGAGCATCTGTACAGACAACACCGCCCTGCTCCAGGTACCCACTGGCAGGAGGAGCGAGCCCAGAGCCTGCGTGGGCGGGGGGACAAGGTTTGGGAGTGGGCAGGTGGTGTGATCCGCTGGATTTGAAGGGACACAGAGGCTGTTTAGGGTGGGAACTCTCCTCTAAGAGGGCTTACGGCAGTCTTGGGCGGCAGGTACCTTTATCCTATGTCTTCTACAAATAGGTGAGGGGGCTCCCATGGCAGGGACAGCTATCAGTGGTTCTCTTGCTGAAGCCTTGACTTTGCTGATTTTTTTTCCTGTCTCCCTGTTTCCGTCTCTGCTTTCCCTACACGTTCGTCTGTCCTCCTATTTCCGTCCGGCCGTCTCTCTGTCTGTCGTCTTTCTCTGCCTCTGTGTCTCTCTCCCCTTGGCAGCCTCTCCCTGTCTCTGTCACGCTAGCTCTCAGCCCCTCTGTTCTCTCTCTCCTGTTTCTCTGTGTGTCTTGGCTCTCTGTGCAGGACACAGGTCTTTAGTTTCTCTGCTAGAGAGCTAAGGGGAGTGAGTGGGACTGCCGCTGCTGCTGCTGCTGCCAAGTTGCTTCAGTCGTGTCCAACTCTGCGACCCCATAGAGGGCAGCCCACCAGGCTCCCCCATCCCTGGGATTCTCCAGGCAAGAACACTGGACTGGGTTGCCATTTCCTTCTCCAATGCAGGAAAGTGAAAAGTGAAAGTGAAGTTGCTCAGTCGTGTCTGACCCTTAGCGACCCCATGGACTGCAGCGCACCAGGCTCCTCTGTCCATGGGATTTTCCAGGCCAAAGTCTTTTTATGTCTCAGTAAAAAGAACCTCAAGCAAAAGCCATCATCTTTGACTTTCATTGGGAAATCCTCCTCCTCTTGCCCAGCTCTATGCCTTGGGGTGGGGGTGGGGGGCATCTTTAAAAATCAGAGTGCCTGGCCTCTGGAAATGTCAGCCCTCTCACCTATCTCAGGGCTGGAGTGGGCTTGGTGGCTTTTAGAAGCTGCATCGCCTGTGGACAGGCAGGGGACAGGCCTGGGTAGACATGGGTGAAGGCAAGGTTTATCTGTAGAGTCTGGGCTTGGCGGGAGTCTCTGAGCGGCACCTTTGGTGGTCCTCACTTTGATGGACCATGCTCCCTCCTTCTGGCTGGGCCTGGGGAGGGGAGGAGTGTTAACTTTCCAGGTGGGACCCTCTCCGACTCTGGTTTCCTGAGTAGGGCTCCTGCCCCAGGCGAGATGGCTGAAGAAGCGGACTCAGCCTCCTCCCCACTCTCTTCCCCACTCCTTCCTCCTGGCCCAGGCGTCCTGTCCCGAGGCTGTGGGGATTGTCGGCCTCTCTCTCCAGAGTGCACCCCCTCACTCCCGTTTGTCCTGCCCCTTCTTTGTGCTGCCTGCTCCGGCTTCCCAGCCAGCCGCCCCTTGGCTTTTGCTTGGGGTTCTTTTTACTGAGACATAAAAAGACTTAGATCCCAGGGGAGAGGGCAGTGGAAACCAGAATCACGGGTCGTCCCGGTCCTCGATGCCTGGGGAGATGCATCTCACAAACAGATGAGGCTCCTGGGGGTGGTGGAGGCTGCCCATGCCCACTGCATGCTGGGAGACGGAGACTTGGCCACATGTGATGAGCACTTGAGTTCTAAGAGGAGGGCCTGCCTCGGGTGGTGCGGGCACCAAAGACTGGGGCTGCTTGACCAAAGCCCCTGCCCTGGGGGACCCCTGCACATGGAAGCCTGGACAGCACATGACTGCGACTGTCATCTCTGATCCTGTCTCTGTTGCTTTCACCTGTGCCTGTGCCCCGTGGAACCCACCGTGAGAATGCCATCACCCTGTCACCCACACCTGCAGGTGAGACTTGGATGCCCTGCCTGCCTCGTTTGGAATGCCAGGTCTCTGCTGGGAGACACAGGACTCTGAGGAGGTACAGCAGCATTCTGAGCTGGCCAAGAGGGGCCCGTCACTGTGGCTGAGGGTTACCTCACCATTTGTGGGAGATCGGGCTTGCCAACCTTGACCATTCCTGCCAGTTCTGAGAACCCACCATCCTAGGACTGTTTACCCTCTGCATTCAGCCAGAAGTTCTTCCTCCATCCCTTTGTTGTCTCTGTTCATCTTTGAAGACTGGAGAGCAAAACGCTTAGTTCTTGTGTGCATGGGGGCAAGGTTTTCCTCTTTCAGCGTCTCTTCGTGCCCGGGAAAGCATTCCTAGTCAGCCATGGCAGCTGATTTTTTTGAATATGGGTAAATCAAAGGCAGTTTGGGTGGAAGAGAAAAGCGGACTCTGGTGTGTATTCAGCCAATTAGCAAAATGCCCAGCAGTCTTTCTCAGCTTCTCTCAAACGATCTTGTACTTGTGCATCCAACAAATACTTTTGCTTGGAGATTATTTTTCATTCATTCAATATGATACATTATTGAGTGTCTACTCTGCCAGCTGCGAGGCTGGCTGCTGATCACCCAGACTGCTCAAGACCAGACACAGAACCCACCCATTCGGCACTTGGTATCTAAGAAGAGGCGGGCCTTCTTGTTGGTAGGAATTCCGGTCCTACTGAGAAATAGCAGACAGCTCTCCTAGAGGAGAGAAAGATAGGTCTATGTTTCAATCACGGATCAATAAGCACGAGAATCAGAAGTCTGTTCAAGCTAGCTTGGCCACAGAGGTTGTTGGAAAGGACTCTGAAATGTGGGCTACACAGTCAGGCCCTGTGGGTCCTGGAAAATCACCAAGCAGCCATCTGGCCCTTGGATGCTCTCTACAGTTACATGATTCTGCTTCTACAAGGGCCATCAGAACTGCCCCTGAGTTGTGACCTCAGGTCATTAAATCTTTGAGCCTTTCCAGCTTGGCTTCCTATACTGTCAAGGGTCCAGCAGGACACAGATGGCCTGCTTGAAAGGGATGGTCCAGAGAGCTTAGGGCAGAGATTACCTGACAGTGTGGGGTTCAGGGAAACTAACAAGGGACAATCAAGCACCTTGTGGCTGGCATGCTAGAAAACCATTTCCTCTGGTAGGTCAGAAGGGGCAAGGGGAGGGAGTGTGTCCCTGAGCCTGGCAAAGCCTGCAGCAGTGGGAGGAAAGCTGCCTGGCGAGAGCCATGGCCTTTAGTGGAGGAATTCAGCCACTGCCAAACCATAGCCTGGAAGAGAGGGAGCTGTGGAAATAAAGCCCTCTATCTTTCTCTCCATCCACTCTTCTATCTCCTGCTGGTGTTGGCCAGAGCAGGCTAGAATGCAGGATGTCTGGGAGGCCAGTAGATACAATGCAGACAGAGGTCAGCCTTTCAGGACACACAGCAGGGCAGAGAAGGATGGAGAGTGGATCTGGAGGGGCAAATGGAGAATATCCATGGCTTAGTCAGTTCAGTTCCCTCGCTCAGTCATGTCCGACTCTTTGCGGTCCCATGAATCGCAGCACGCCAGGCCTCCTGTCCATCACCAACTCCTGGAGTCCACCCAAACCCATGTCCGTTGAGTCAATGATGCCATCCAACCATCTCATCCTCTGTTGTCCCCTTCTCCTCCTGCCTTCAATCTTTCCTAGCATCAGGGTCTTTTCAAATGAGTCAGCTCTTCACATCAGGTGGCCAAAGTATTGGAGTTTCAGCTTCAACATCAGTCCTTCCAATGAACACTTATTTACCTACATGGAGTGGTCTCTCCATGTCACTTTCCAATGCCCAAGAAACAGAATCAGGCTGATCAGCTTAGACTGAGGTGAAGGTCGAAGGAGCTTCTGACAGAGGTACACCAACATCCTCGTGTCCAGGTTGAACAAACTAAGGTTGATAGAGGGGAAGATGCAGGCTCAAGGTGGCACAGATGACGGGTGGCCATGCCAGTGAGTCTAAGGGAGCTGCCCTCCCTAGATACTCTCTTGCCACTATTCCTGGCCTAGGCTTAGGGATGAGCTTTCTGCGTTTCCCCCCCATGTGTTCCCAACAGTCGCTGTATTCAGGTGTCACTTTAAAGGCCATCAAGAGTTGGGTATGGCTGTGCATGTGCCCCTCAAAGTACGTTCCCTCTGATGAATGGATAAAGGTGCATATATCTATAATGGAATATTAGTCAGCCATAAAAAAGAATGAAATCTTTTGTCATTTGCAACAACCTGGATGGACTTGGATAGTATCATGCTTAGTGAAAGAAGTCAGAGAAGGACAAACACTTACCTGTAGAATCTAAAAAAATTAAAACGAAGGACTGTCACAAAACAGAAAGACTCATGGATATAGAGAACAAACTAGTGGTTACCAGTGAGGAGAGAAAAAGGAGGAGGAGCAAGATAAGGATATAGGATTAAGAACTACAAACCACTATATATACAAAATAAATAAACTGCGAGGACATAATGTACAACACAAGGAAATATCACTAATATTTTATAATAACAGGCTTCCCTGGTGGCTCAGAGGGTAAAGCGTCTGCATACAATGNGAGGAGAGAAAAAGGAGGAGGAGCAAGATAAGGATATAGGATTAAGAACTACAAACCACTATATATACAAAATAAATAAACTGCGAGGACATAATGTACAACACAAGGAAATATCACTAATATTTTATAATAACAGGCTTCCCTGGTGGCTCAGAGGGTAAAGCGTCTGCATACAATGCAAGAGACCTGGGTTTGACCCCTGGGTCAGGAAGATCCCCTGGAGAAGGAAATGGCAACCCACTCCAGTACTCTTGCCTGGAAATCCCATGGATGGAGAAACCTGGTAGGCTACAGTCCATGGGGTCGCAAAGAGTCAGACACAACTGAGTGACTTCACTTTTACTTCACTTTATAATAACTTTAAGAGGAATATAATCTATAAAAATATTGAATCACTATGTCATCACTTAAATCTAAAAAAATATTATAAATCAATGATATTTTAATAAAAAATTTACACCTAAAACCAAACAAACCAAAAAAACCCAAAGTGTGTTCCGTCTAAGAACACTGCTCCAGACCCACTCTGCAATGTCTGGTCCAGCATCCCAGACTCCCATGATGCTCTTCTCCACCTGCANCTTGACATCTGAGGTAGATAAGTCTTTTTAACAGTCTTCGTCTTTTATTCAATAAAATTACTTTTAGTACCAATTATGAAATAAAACCAATCATAACAGCAATAACAATAGCTGGAAAAGAAACTCAGTAAAAATTACCTTGTATTGAGTTTCATATCATTATACCAGTATAAAAGTAAAATAAGTCAAATATTATAGTACAAAAACTTTAAGAAGTAATGGATTAATGCTTTTAAACTATATTAGCATATTTTGAATAAAAGGGGGAAATTTAGGCCTACTTATTGGTCTGTGGCAATAACAAAGGATAACATTACAATTTCTGTTTTCCAGATTCACTTTTTTGTTTTAAAATAGGCAGCAATTTAAAAAGAATTCACTTCAGTGTTAAACACATGATCCAAATTCAATAAAGTAGTTCCTGAGCTAAAATTTGTACTTTCCAAACAAAAGATAGTACCCTTGCAGTTTGCATTCTGCTTTCACTGCTTTAAAAATTTATACAGGAATAAAAATTCCATGTGGTCGTATAGAAAGACAGAATGGATGTTAACTCAAAATCAGTTTCTTTGTTTTCCAAAGTCTATCTTTACCTTCACTGTGATATCATTGTTTATTTAGTAGCTTCTGTTTAAACACAGGAATCTGTAGTATCGTGGGAGTTAGAGCCATAGAGTGTGCCTGAAGTGGGTTTGAGTGATTCTGAATGTTGGAACACTCTGGAAATAAAGCTGTAACTGAGGTCCCCCGTGTGGAGGCCAGAGCTATGGATTGCCATCCACGAAGAATGCAATGTTCATTAAAGGATGAATAATAAAAAGATTATCTGAGTATATATCATATGTGTATTAAATGCGTATGTTAAAACTCAACAGTAACCATGGCAGTTAGCATTTGACCGCCAAAAGAATTTTTTGGGGAAGAGTATTTTTATCACTGCAATGTTTAGAACTGTCAGCTCCTGTTGATAATAAAAAGAGAGAGACTTGTAGTTGGCTTTATTACTATTTCGAGCATCTGTACAGACAACACCGCCCTGCTCCAGGTACCCACTGGCAGGAGGAGCGAGCCCAGAGCCTGCGTGGGCGGGGGGACAAGGTTTGGGAGTGGGCAGGTGGTGTGATCCGCTGGATTTGAAGGGACACAGAGGCTGTTTAGGGTGGGAACTCTCCTCTAAGAGGGCTTACGGCAGTCTTGGGCGGCAGGTACCTTTATCCTATGTCTTCTACAAATAGGTGAGGGGGCTCCCATGGCAGGGACAGCTATCAGTGGTTCTCTTGCTGAAGCCTTGACTTTGCTGATTTTTTTTCCTGTCTCCCTGTTTCCGTCTCTGCTTTCCCTACACGTTCGTCTGTCCTCCTATTTCCGTCCGGCCGTCTCTCTGTCTGTCGTCTTTCTCTGCCTCTGTGTCTCTCTCCCCTTGGCAGCCTCTCCCTGTCTCTGTCACGCTAGCTCTCAGCCCCTCTGTTCTCTCTCTCCTGTTTCTCTGTGTGTCTTGGCTCTCTGTGCAGGACACAGGTCTTTAGTTTCTCTGCTAGAGAGCTAAGGGGAGTGAGTGGGACTGCCGCTGCTGCTGCTGCTGCCAAGTTGCTTCAGTCGTGTCCAACTCTGCGACCCCATAGAGGGCAGCCCACCAGGCTCCCCCATCCCTGGGATTCTCCAGGCAAGAACACTGGACTGGGTTGCCATTTCCTTCTCCAATGCAGGAAAGTGAAAAGTGAAAGTGAAGTTGCTCAGTCGTGTCTGACCCTTAGCGACCCCATGGACTGCAGCGCACCAGGCTCCTCTGTCCATGGGATTTTCCAGGCCAAAGTCTTTTTATGTCTCAGTAAAAAGAACCTCAAGCAAAAGCCATCATCTTTGACTTTCATTGGGAAATCCTCCTCCTCTTGCCCAGCTCTATGCCTTGGGGTGGGGGTGGGGGGCATCTTTAAAAATCAGAGTGCCTGGCCTCTGGAAATGTCAGCCCTCTCACCTATCTCAGGGCTGGAGTGGGCTTGGTGGCTTTTAGAAGCTGCATCACCTGTGGACAGGCAGGGGACAGGCCTGGGTAGACATGGGTGAAGGCAAGGTTTATCTGTAGAGTCTGGGCTTGGCGGGAGTCTCTGAGCGGCACCTTTGGTGGTCCTCACTTTGATGGACCATGCTCCCTCCTTCTGGCTGGGCCTGGGGAGGGGAGGAGTGTTAACTTTCCAGGTGGGACCCTCTCCGACTCTGGTTTCCTGAGTAGGGCTCCTGCCCCAGGCGAGATGGCTGAAGAAGCGGACTCAGCCTCCTCCCCACTCTCTTCCCCACTCCTTCCTCCTGGCCCAGGCGTCCTGTCCCGAGGCTGTGGGGATTGTCGGCCTCTCTCTCCAGAGTGCACCCCCTCACTCCCGTTTGTCCTGCCCCTTCTTTGTGCTGCCTGCTCCGGCTTCCCAGCCAGCCGCCCCTTGGCTTTTGCTTGGGGTTCTTTTTACTGAGACATAAAAAGACTTAGATCCCAGGGGAGAGGGCAGTGGAAACCAGAATCACGGGTCGTCCCGGTCCTCGATGCCTGGGGAGATGCATCTCACAAACAGATGAGGCTCCTGGGGGTGGTGGAGGCTGCCCATGCCCACTGCATGCTGGGAGACGGAGACTTGGCCACATGTGATGAGCACTTGAGTTCTAAGAGGAGGGCCTGCCTCGGGTGGTGCGGGCACCAAAGACTGGGGCTGCTTGACCAAAGCCCCTGCCCTGGGGGACCCCTGCACATGGAAGCCTGGACAGCACATGACTGCGACTGTCATCTCTGATCCTGTCTCTGTTGCTTTCACCTGTGCCTGTGCCCCGTGGAACCCACCGTGAGAATGCCATCACCCTGTCACCCACACCTGCAGGTGAGACTTGGATGCCCTGCCTGCCTCGTTTGGAATGCCAGGTCTCTGCTGGGAGACACAGGACTCTGAGGAGGTACAGCAGCATTCTGAGCTGGCCAAGAGGGGCCCGTCACTGTGGCTGAGGGTTACCTCACCATTTGTGGGAGATCGGGCTTGCCAACCTTGACCATTCCTGCCAGTTCTGAGAACCCACCATCCTAGGACTGTTTACCCTCTGCATTCAGCCAGAAGTTCTTCCTCCATCCCTTTGTTGTCTCTGTTCATCTTTGAAGACTGGAGAGCAAAACGCTTAGTTCTTGTGTGCATGGGGGCAAGGTTTTCCTCTTTCAGCGTCTCTTCGTGCCCGGGAAAGCATTCCTAGTCAGCCATGGCAGCTGATTTTTTTGAATATGGGTAAATCAAAGGCAGTTTGGGTGGAAGAGAAAAGCGGACTCTGGTGTGTATTCAGCCAATTAGCAAAATGCCCAGCAGTCTTTCTCAGCTTCTCTCAAACGATCTTGTACTTGTGCATCCAACAAATACTTTTGCTTGGAGATTATTTTTCATTCATTCAATATGATACATTATTGAGTGTCTACTCTGCCAGCTGCGAGGCTGGCTGCTGATCACCCAGACTGCTCAAGACCAGACACAGAACCCACCCATTCGGCACTTGGTATCTAAGAAGAGGCGGGCCTTCTTGTTGGTAGGAATTCCGGTCCTACTGAGAAATAGCAGACAGCTCTCCTAGAGGAGAGAAAGATAGGTCTATGTTTCAATCACGGATCAATAAGCACGAGAATCAGAAGTCTGTTCAAGCTAGCTTGGCCACAGAGGTTGTTGGAAAGGACTCTGAAATGTGGGCTACACAGTCAGGCCCTGTGGGTCCTGGAAAATCACCAAGTAGCCATCTGGCCCTTGGATGCTCTCTACAGTTACATGATTCTGCTTCTACAAGGGCCATCAGAACTGCCCCTGAGTTGTGACCTCAGGTCATTAAATCTTTGAGCCTTTCCAGCTTGGCTTCCTATACTGTCAAGGGTCCAGCAGGACACAGATGGCCTGCTTGAAAGGGATGGTCCAGAGAGCTTAGGGCAGAGATTACCTGACAGTGTGGGGTTCAGGGAAACTAACAAGGGACAATCAAGCACCTTGTGGCTGGCATGCTAGAAAACCATTTCCTCTGGTAGGTCAGAAGGGGCAAGGGGAGGGAGTGTGTCCCTGAGCCTGGCAAAGCCTGCAGCAGTGGGAGGAAAGCTGCCTGGCGAGAGCCATGGCCTTTAGTGGAGGAATTCAGCCACTGCCAAACCATAGCCTGGAAGAGAGGGAGCTGTGGAAATAAAGCCCTCTATCTTTCTCTCCATCCACTCTTCTATCTCCTGCTGGTGTTGGCCAGAGCAGGCTAGAATGCAGGATGTCTGGGAGGCCAGTAGATACAATGCAGACAGAGGTCAGCCTTTCAGGACACACAGCAGGGCAGAGAAGGATGGAGAGTGGATCTGGAGGGGCAAATGGAGAATATCCATGGCTTAGTCAGTTCAGTTCCCTCGCTCAGTCATGTCCGACTCTTTGCGGTCCCATGAATCGCAGCACGCCAGGCCTCCTGTCCATCACCAACTCCTGGAGTCCACCCAAACCCATGTCCGTTGAGTCAATGATGCCATCCAACCATCTCATCCTCTGTTGTCCCCTTCTCCTCCTGCCTTCAATCTTTCCTAGCATCAGGGTCTTTTCAAATGAGTCAGCTCTTCGCATCAGGTGGCCAAAGTATTGGAGTTTCAGCTTCAACATCAGTCCTTCCAATGAACACTTATTTACCTACATGGAGTGGTCTCTCCATGTCACTTTCCAATGCCCAAGAAACAGAATCAGGCTGATCAGCTTAGACTGAGGTGAAGGTCGAAGGAGCTTCTGACAGAGGTACACCAACATCCTCGTGTCCAGGTTGAACAAACTAAGGTTGATAGAGGGGAAGATGCAGGCTCAAGGTGGCACAGATGACGGGTGGCCATGCCAGTGAGTCTAAGGGAGCTGCCCTCCCTAGATACTCTCTTGCCACTATTCCTGGCCTAGGCTTAGGGATGAGCTTTCTGCGTTTCCCCCCCATGTGTTCCCAACAGTCGCTGTATTCAGGTGTCACTTTAAAGGCCATCAAGAGTTGGGTATGGCTGTGCATGTGCCCCTCAAAGTACGTTCCCTCTGATGAATGGATAAAGGTGCATATATCTATAATGGAATATTAGTCAGCCATAAAAAAGAATGAAATCTTTTGTCATTTGCAACAACCTGGATGGACTTGGATAGTATCATGCTTAGTGAAAGAAGTCAGAGAAGGACAAACACTTACCTGTAGAATCTAAAAAAATTAAAACGAAGGACTGTCACAAAACAGAAAGACTCATGGATATAGAGAACAAACTAGTGGTTACCAGTGAGGAGAGAAAAAGGAGGAGGAGCAAGATAAGGATATAGGATTAAGAACTACAAACCACTATATATACAAAATAAATAAACTGCGAGGACATAATGTACAACACAAGGAAATATCACTAATATTTTATAATAACAGGCTTCCCTGGTGGCTCAGAGGGTAAAGCGTCTGCATACAATGCAAGAGACCTGGGTTTGACCCCTGGGTCAGGAAGATCCCCTGGAGAAGGAAATGGCAACCCACTCCAGTACTCTTGCCTGGAAATCCCATGGATGGAGAAACCTGGTAGGCTACAGTCCATGGGGTCGCAAAGAGTCAGACACAACTGAGTGACTTCACTTTTACTTCACTTTATAATAACTTTAAGAGGAATATAATCTATAAAAATATTGAATCACTATGTCATCACTTAAATCTAAAAAAATATTATAAATCAATGATATTTTAATAAAAAATTTACACCTAAAACCAAACAAACCAAAAAAACCCAAAGTGTGTTCCGTCTAAGAACACTGCTCCAGACCCACTCTGCAATGTCTGGTCCAGCATCCCAGACTCCCATGATGCTCTTCTCCACCTGCACCTCCACCTCCAGTGTTCATCTGTGCTAGGCTTGCCTGGAGGGATTTTGGACAACATGGAGTCCTCATAACATGTCACTATACCTCCATGAGTGTCAGGGCCTGACTTCACAGGGCCTTTGCTCTTGATGTAGGCCTGAGCTGTACTTTTGACTTTGCTGTGCCTGGAGTGGCATTGACAGCTTGAAGAGAATAACCTCCTTTCCAACACAGGTCAGAGGGGCTCCAAGAGGGCCCAGACTAGGATTGCACTCATGCCATCTGAGAAACTTGTAAGTGCTTTCCTTTCTGGGAATCCTCAAAAAAAAAAAAAAAAAAAAAAAGAGGTTCCTTGTGGTTGTCTATTAAACTCTTCTGGCTGGGGAAATCAACCAAATATCTTACTTACTAACCCCCTTTCAGTATCAGTGAAGCTTATTTTGTTTAGTGAGGACACAGTAGTCACCTGCTGTTCAGTTGCTCAGGCGTGTCCAACTTTCTGCGACTCTATGGACTACAGCACACGAGGCTTCCCTGTCCATCACCAACTCCTGGAGCTTGCTTAAACTCATGTCCATTGAGTTGATAATGCCACGCAACCATCTCATCCTCTGTCACTCCCTTCTTCTCCTGTCTTCAACCTTTCCCAGCATCAGGGTCTTTTCCAATGAGTCAGCTCTTTGCCTCAGGTGGCCAGAGTATTGGAGCTTCAGCTTCAGCATCAGCCCTTCCAGTGAATATTCAGTGCTGATTTCCTTAAGGATTGACTGGCTTGATCTCCTTGCTGTCCAAGGGACTCTCGAGGGTCTTCTCCAGCACCACAATTCGAAAGGATCCATTCTTCAGTGCTCAGCCTTCTTTATGGTCCAGCTCTCATATCCGTACATGACTGCTGGAAAAACCATAGCTTTGACTATACTATCTGTTGGCACAGCAACGTCTCTGTTGTGTTCAGAGGCCAGTGAAAACTCTGTTGTCAAGGGCAAGGAGCAGTGAGAGGAAGCTTCTCAGGGGTGCAGTGACCATCCTGAGGCACTGGTTGTATGGAGTGAGTGCCAGCTGGGAGAGACAGGATTCCAGTCAGGTTGGTGGACTGGGTCAACATCTGAGTGGGCTGGGGTGCCTACTGTGAGTATCTAAGTGTCAGCCAGTTGTATGGACTGGAACGCTAGCTGTGTGCATTGGGGTGCCAGCCAGGTGTGGACAGGATTACCAGCCAGCTGTGTAAACATAGGTGCTCACTATGTGGACTGGGATTTCAGCCAGCTGTGTGGACCGGGGGTCAGCTGTGAGAACAGGGGTGCCAGCACAGGCCAGGTTGAGACTGGACGGTATCTCAGCTGCTTGCTTACTGCGTGTGCTGTTGTTTATCACCCTGATGGTCTCCTTAAGCAATTTCAATAAATCAAGGTCATTGAATCAGTCTTTACCCAGCGACTTTGTTGCAGAATTGGAGATGTGTTTCTCTGGTGTGAAGAAAAGAAAATGTCCTTAAGAATAGTAAAACCAGGGCTAGGAACAGGCCAGAACTTTTGGAATGATATTTTAAAGGAAAAGAATATTTATGCCAAGAGGTTTATTTGTTCATATTTGTTGAATGCCTACTATGTGCTAGACATTGTGTAAATAATCATACTCAAAATAGATGAGCAGGGGTCAAGATAACCTGGGGTTGTTTGTGTACTTACTACCTGCTGAAGTGAATGCTCCAAGGCCAAGGCCAGAAGCGTGGGGAAGGCTCTGCCTTGACCTTTCTTCTCATGGGAAACAATCTTCACCCCTAACCCACAGGGGCCCAGACTGCGAGGCTGGTGAAGGACCACAGTAGGTATTAATACAGTGATTTCAGACCAGAGCCAGGGGGTTCTTCGAGGTGCTGGTTGTAAGGGCTGTGGCTCCATGGGGATCACATGGAGCGGATCTCTGTGTGTGTGTGTGTGTGTGTGTGTGTGTGTGTGTGTGCGTGCTCAGTCATATCTGACTCTTTGTGGCCTCATAGAGGGTAGCACACCAGGCTCTTCTGTCCTTGGAATTTTCCAGGCAAGAATACCAGAGTAGGTTGACATTTCCTACTCCAGGGAATCTCCCCAACCTAGGGACTGAACCAGTGTCTCTTGCATCTCCTGCATAGGCAACAGCATTCTTCACCACTAGGGCCAACTGGGAAGCCTTGAACAGTTTGCAAAAGGAGGCTCTTTTCTGACTTACCTAGCTAGTCAGCTTGATCATTTCCACACTTTATTTTTATATCATTCCTGCCCCCTTAAATTATTTTAAATTGAAATACAATTTTTTACAATACTGTATTAGTTTCAGGGGTACAGTAAAATTAAGTCAGATATACATCGGTTCAAATGGTAAAAAAAAAGTCTGCCTGTAATGCAGGAGACTTGGGTTCAATCCCTGGGTCAGAAAGATCCCCTGGAGAAGGGAATGGTGACTTCCTCCAGTATTCTTGCATGGAGAATTCCTTGGACAGAGGAGCCTGGAGGGCTACAGTCCATGGGGTCGTGAAGAGTGGAACATGACTGAGTGACTAACACGCATAAATACATGTATGTTCTTCTTTTACAGTCTCTTTCATTATAGGTTATTAAAAGATGCTGAGTCTAGTTTCCTGTGCTGCGCATTAGCCCTTGTATATAGTAGTGTGTCTATTTTAATTGCAAGCTCCCAATTTATCCCTCTCTCCAGCTCCCCTTTGATAGTCATGTTTGTTTTCTGTGTCTGTGAGTCTATTTCCGCTTTGTAAATAAGTTCGTACGGATACTTTTTAAAAAGATTCCACATTTAAGAAATGCATTTGTCTTTTTATGGCTTACCTAGCATGATAATCTCCATGCCCATCCCTGTCGCTGCGAATGGCATTATTTCACCCCTTTTTACAGCGAGTAATGTCCACTGTGTGTGTGGGCGTGCGCGTGTGCATGGTGCGTCGCTTCAGTCCTGTCTGACTCCATGCGACCCCATGGACTGTAGCCTGTCAGGCTCCCCTGTCCACGGGATTCTCCAGGCAAGAGCACTGGAGTGAGCTGCCATGTGCTCCTCCAGGGACTCTTCCCGACCCAGAGATCGAAGCCATGTCTCTTACGTCCCCTGCACTGGCAGGCGGGCTCTTCACCAGTCGTGCCACCTGGGAAGGCCATATATATATATATATATGCCATGCCTTCTTCACCCAGTCATCTCCTGATGGACATTTAGGTCGTTTCTGTGTCTAGGCTATTGTAGATAGTGCTGCAATGAGCATTGGGATGTGTGTGTCTTTCTGAATTACGTTTTTCTCTGGATACGTGCCCAGGAGTGGGATTGCACATTTTTAAGGAATTCCTTTCAACAGTGTGGCTTCCTTGGTGGCTCAGAGAGTAAGGAATCTGCCTTGCAATGCAGGAGACCTGGGTTCGTCCCTGGGTTGAGAAGATCCCTGGAGAAGGGAACGGCTACCCGCTCCAGTATTCTTGCCTGGAGAATGCCATGGACTGATGAGCCTGGCAGGCTATAGTCTATGGAATTGCAAAGAGTCAGACATAACCAAGCGACTAACACATTAACAGTGTAGGAGGGTTTACATTCCCAACAGTGAAGGAGGATACTTTTTTCTCCACACCTTCTCCAGCATTTATTATTTGTAGACTTTTTGATGATGGCCACTCTTCCTGATAGTTTTGATTTGCATTTCTATAATAATTAGTGATCATGAGCATCTTTTTATGTGCCTATTGGTCATCTTTGTGCTTCTTTGGAGAAATGTCTGTTTAGATCTTCTGCCTATTTTTTCGGAGAAGGCAATGGCACCCCACTCCAGTACTCTTGCCTGGAAAATCCCATGGACGGGGGAGCCTGGTAGGCTGCAGTCCATGGAGTCGCGAACAGCCAGACACAACTGAGTGACTTCACTTTCACTTTTCACGCATTGGAGAAGGAAATGGCAACCCACTCCAGTGTTCTTGCCTGGAGAATTCCGGGGACGGGGAGCCTGGGGGGGCTGCCTATTTTTTGACTTTTCTTTTAAACTGTGTAAGCTGTTTGTATACATTGGTGATTAAATCCTTGTCAGCCACATGCTTTGCATTCCTGCCGCCTTTCAGCTACATTTTAGAATTTTACCATGTGACCCTGGAGGAAGTATATTTGGTGATTGTCTTGAAAAAAATCAACAAAGTAGGACTGTTCATATTACTTTTCATAGAGCCATTGGAAAGACATATATATATATATATATACATACATAAATGTGTACATGAGTTTCCCTGATAACTCAGTTGGTAAAGAATCCGCCTGCAATGCAGGAGACCCCGGTTTAATTTCTGGGTCAGGAAGATCCGCTGGAGAAGGGATAGGCTACCCACTCCAGTATTCTGGCTTGGAGAATTCCATGGACTGTATAGTTCATGGGGTCGCAAAGAGTTAGGCATGACTGAGCAAGCTTCACTTTCATATGTACATAAACCTATGGATACTCAAACACATATTGCATAGTCTTATTATTTATGGTGGCTGGGGTCTACAAAGAAATGTAGAGATTATTATTATCATACTAAGTAAGCCAGGGAAAGACACATATCATATTATATTTCTTATATGTGGGATCTCAAAAAGGATACCAATGAACTTGTTTACAAAGCAGAAATAGACTTACAGATAGAGAAAACAAACTAATGGTTATCAAAGGGGAGGCAGAGAGAGGGGTAAATTAAGAGTTTGCAGTTAAAATATACACACTACTGTATATAAAATAGATAACCAACAAGGCTCTACCATATAGCACAGGAAATTATACTCAGTGTCTTTTAATAACCTAGTAGGGTTAGGTTTTTTCAAGCCTCAGGTTGAAACATTTCTGTCAGCCAATCAATGCGTAGCCTTGTTTTATGTGTTTCTCTTTAAAGAAACTTATCTAATATATATTGCTGATTCACTAACATTGAACTGATGGCCGACAGCACTGAACTCACGCCTGACTGAAGCTCATCTAACTCATGTATTTTCTCCCGAAGGCCTGTCACAACTTTCTTGGGCTTGAAAGCACCAGCCAGCACTATCCTTGGGGGTCCATTTTAAATAACAAAACCACCAGAAAAAGCATGAGAATGCCACAAAAAAAAAAAAAAAAAAAANTCATGTATTTTCTCCCGAAGGCCTGTCACAACTTTCTTGGGCTTGAAAGCACCAGCCAGCACTATCCTTGGGGGTCCATTTTAAATAACAAAACCACCAGAAAAAGCATGAGAATGCAAAAAAAAAAAAAAAAAAAAAAAATGGGGCAAGGCACTAAATAGACTTCCAATGAGACACTTGTTTGTAGTCCGATAGCTGAAACCAGAGTGTGGCCTTGTTCAACCTCAGCTGGGAATGTGCACGCCAGGCCACTTGACTTGCTTTTTAGCTTCTCTGAGCATGTCCATAAATGACTGTGAAAATATTGATTTTGGTGTTACAAATAAATTTTACCAAGCAGGCAAATTCATGGACATGAATCTACGAATAGAGAGGATCAACTGTACATATTTGTGTGTCTATAAATCACACACACATACACACACCCCCAAACCCCATGTTATTCAGAGGCTAGGGACTCAAACTAGAGGCAGAAAACACCAACTGGAAATGACTTTAAGCTTCGGAACAGAGACACGTGAAGATGAGTTCCTTTGAGGTTGTCTCATTATTACAATGGATTTCTAAGCAGCTATAAGTGACCAGGATGGGGAGGTGCATGCTGGAGTTTCTAAATCTGCAGTTCAGCTGAGCTTGTTAGGACATGAGTCATTAAGTTGTTGGGCTAGACTCTGGGAAGACATTACAACTCTTCTCAAGGGAACAGAAATGGGTGGGTGTGAGTGTAAAACACTTAGAAATGGGTAGTAATGACACAACAGGCTCCAGGTCTTGGAATGGCTCTTGGGGTTGGGAGTCAGTGTAAAACAACTCTGAGCAAGGTATTGCAAAGGTCCAGGTGACTGGTCCCATTCTAGGAAACATACTGTTGTTCACCCAGATCCACCAAGTTGAACACCTGAGAAGTGCTACCTGTCCTTTCAAGATCTGTGATTCTACTTCCTTCATATCTCTTTACCCAGGCCACTGGTCATTCTCTGGACCATCACAAACCAGAAATGACCACAATTATCACTCAATATCCTTGAGGTATGGCCCATGAACATTACATAGGAGGAAAGAGCATATTTGCTTGTTTCCAGGGCTACACATTAGCCCTAGACCCTGGGTAGATGGGTGGGTGGGTGAAAGGTGAAGTAAAAATTGTCTTTGGCTAAGATTTTTTTTCTTATTATCCAAGTGTAACAATCAGTGATCTATCACTATCATTTCTGTTAAATGGCATCTCACTTGGTGAGAAATGATTATGATAATGATAAATATTAGTGATAGTTAGCATGCATGTTATATATTATATATAATATACATAATCAAGCATTGGGCCTAGTGTTTTATTTTCATCAGAGTAACAATATATTGGATTTTCCACCACACATTTTGAAAAATGTAAACGATGATTGAAAAGTTGAAAGAAAAATACAGTGAACATCTACATCTACTTTATCTAGTCTCATCGACTACGTTTTGTCACATTTCTTTCTTTTCTCATCTCTATAATCTATTATCCATCTGTCTATATCTGTCTTTCATCTCTACCTACCTGGTGTCTACCATCTACCTATCTTATTCTTTGCTGAAAATTTAAACAACCTAGATGTCCATCAGCAGATGAATGGATAAGAAAGCTGTGGTACATATACACAATGGAGTATTACTCAGCCATTAAAAAGAATACATTTGAATCAGTTCTAATGAGATGGATGAAACTGGAACCGATTATACAGAGTGAAGTAAGCCAGAAAGAAAAACACCAATACAGTATACTAACACATATATATGGAATTTAGAAAGATGGTAATGAGGACCCTGTATGCAAGACAGCAAAAGAGACACAGATGTGTAGAGCAGACTTTTGGACTCTGGGGGAGAGGGTGGGATGATTTGGGAGAATAGCATTGAAATATGTAGACTATCATGTAAGAAATGAATTGCCAGTCTATGTTCGATGCAGGATGCAGGATGCTTGGGGCTGGTGCATGGGGATGATCCGGAGGGATGATGTGGAGTGGGAGGTGGGAGGGGGGTTCATGTTTGGGAGTTCATGTACACCTGGCGGATTCATGTCAATGTATGCCAAATCCAATACAGTACTGTAAAGTAAAATAAAGTTAAAAAAAAAAAAGAAATGTAAAAAAAAAAAAAAAGTATATTATACTGTGGTACCTTCCCTGGTGACTCAGACAGTAAAGAATCTGCCTGCGATGCAGGAGACTTGGGTTTGATCCCTGGGTTGGGAAGATCCCCTGGAGAAGGGGAATGGCCACCCACTCCAGTCTTCTTGCCTGGAGAATCCCATGGACAGAGGAGCCTGGCGGGCTGCAGCCCCTGGGGTCATGAAGAATTGGGCACGGCAGTAACACTTCACTTCACATGTTACATTGTCATTTATGCCTACATACTTCATCATGCATTTCCTAAGAGTTAAAGGAATTCTCCTATATAAAAATAATACCATATAATAACCAGGAAATTTAATGTTAATTCTGTGCTATCATCTACTATGCAGTCCATATTTCAATTTCATGTACTTGGTTTAAAAGAACAAATATCCGTATAAGTCTTTGAAGGGAAAGCAGCATTTTTCCTTTCTCCTGATTTTTTTCTCCCTCAAGGCAACCATTTCCAAATCTTTTAGCCATTTTCTTCTAGTATTAACTCCATATTTCTAAATAACATTCTTACTCTGTGTTTTAAAAATCTACTTACCATTTATTAACTTCTTTTTGTGTAAGAAGAAGATTTATCTTTCTTATCCTCCCGAACACATTTCTTTCTATCCTCCTAATATGATTATATTATCACTTTTTGGTAATATTAGTAGTCAATGTTTATACTATTATGGTTATATTAATCTCAGCTTGAATGACATGCTGTGTATCAAGATTATGTTTCTTTTCCTGGATGTAGTTTGTTGTTTTCCTTGGGTTATAATTGCCTTGATTTGTCATTTACTTGGTTTTTATGTACCCATCACTGTTTTATCCCCAAGGTCCCTGGCAGAATTATAATTTTCTCTTAAATATGTTGACACATAAAAATTATATACTAAAAATTGTATATTGGTTTAATTCTTTTCTTGGTCCTCCTGCTGCATCTTGGTCTCTCACTCATCTGTCATCCTGGAACTTCCTTTTCTTTATCATCAAATTGGGAATTCCCTTGACTCTCTCCTGTATTAAATTCTTTATTTCCTGGATCCTGGTCTTTCTCTTTTTGACTTTCTCCCTCATCTTGGTGGAGAATATCCTTCAGCAGTTTTCTTAGGAAGGTTTTAAGGGAGGCAATTTTTTGAAATCTTGTATGTGGGAGGTGATTTTCTATTGTGTACTCACACCTGATTAACAGTTTGGCAGAATATAAAGTTATAGAATGGAAATCATCTCTCCCTGACTCAAAATTTTCAAGGTATTTCTCCATTGTTTCTAGCTTGTGTGAACGCTGATATTGAGAAATTTGATGCTACCTTGTTCCTAATATTTTTGAAAATCAGTGGGTGGGTGATGATTTTCATTCTTTGTTCTGGTACTTGGTGGCCCTTTCAATCTGGAAATTCATGTCCTGGTTAATTGCTTCAATAATTCCCCCTTTTTGTTTCTCTCTTTCTGGAGCTTCTGTTGGTCAAATATTGACTCTCCTCATTGGTGTTATAATCTTATTATACTTTATCTTATTTTCCATTTCTTTGGCATTCTGGGCTTCTCTTTCGAGTTTCCCTTAACTTATTCTTAATACCATTTGAACGAGTTGCTCACTTGTTATACATTTTTTAATTTTCAAGAGCTCTTTTAGTATTTCCTCTTCAATGATTATATTTTCTTATTTTAAGGGTGCAGTGCCTTCCCCTATATCTCTGGGGATTAATTATACACAGGGCTCTTTTCTCTCTTCATTTTTTCTATACCCTCTGATTTTTTCCCCCCTGCTTGCTTATATTAGTCTCTCTTTCATGACAGAGTGGTTCCTCAAACATCTGATGAGTCTGATTGCCCTTCATATTTAAAAGACAGGCACCAAAATGTTCAATGGAAATTCCATGTGTATAGGTTTATGGACTGCTGACTTTTCCTAGGATGGTCAAGCAGGACACAGTTGTTCAATTAAGAAACCATAAATCCGAATATCATAAAATCTCTTCTGGATCAATCCTCCAGCTCCATGGGCAGCCATATCCTGCTCTCCTCATCCCTTTCCCCCACTGAGCATACAGACTATTCTCTGGCCATACCAGCACTCCCCACTGGCTCTCAGAAGACAACAGTCATAGGCTTGGATGTGGAAGTGTTTGTTTGGAATGCCTTTTTGCACTCCCCTACTCCTGCAGGGGACAAACCCTTTCTTACCTGGTAGGGTCGCTAGAGCTGCCTTTTTCATCTCTGCACTCATTCCCCGCCCAGATGTGTATAAGAGACAGNGTCTCTGCTTTTTAATATGCTGTCTAGATTGGTCATAGCCTTTCTTCCAAGGAGCAAGCATCTTTTAATTTCATGGCTGCAGTCACCATCTGCAGTGATTTTGCCTTGTCTCTAATCAACATACAATTTGAAAGGTTTCTTTAAGTCTGGTAGTCCTAAGGCCAGAGCTCGGACTAACTTTGTCTTTATGGTAAAAGAGTTAATGATCAGATAGGTCTCCAGGGTCCCCAGATGAGCAGAGGAGGGGAAGGTACAAATGCGGACTTCCCCCCCCCCCCCCATTCCAGGACAGCGTTAGCCTTTCCCTGCCATCCGGTCTAATAGTTCCCAGGGGCTCACAGTGGGAATCCATTGCTCCAGTATCACAATTCCTTGTCTGTCTCCTCCACTAGCCTCAGTGTATATCAAGGACAGGCGCTCTCTTACTCTGTTACTTGATCCTGGTCCAGTCAGTTTCTTTAGCAAGAGTGATACTTTGGCATCTTGGAAATAGAGACACTTCTCAGAAATCAAGGAAGTTTCATGGATCTGTTACCATCACAGACATCTAAGCTGAATTCAAAGGGCTATATTTGACTAAGACTTATAAAAGCCTTCACTTTCAAAAGCCCACAAAACCACCCAACACTTTCCTAATGTCCTCTTAGGATGGCGAGCAGTCATACTCACATCACTATTTATCTACCACACCTCACAGCCACAGTGGACACATCTGGAGAAACAGGATAAGGCCCGCCACGAGGACTTTTGACCTCTCTCAGAAGGTTCTGTCTGTAGAGGTGCCACTCAGTTGTGAACATGAAGTCCCAGATGGAGTTGCATTCTCTTGAAGCCTTTACACCTAGACTTCTTGCAGATCCAATTTCAGCAGATCGGGAAAGTGTCAACATCATATAAGTTTACATTAACCAAGGTGGAGACAGCAACTGGGTTTTATCTCCAGTATGATCTGATGAATAGAGGCTGCCTGAAGTGCTTGTTAAGGATTCTGAGGTCTTAACCAGGTTTGGTATGAAAGAGTCTTGTGATCAATTAGTGATGTCTGCCATGGGCAGTTATTTACCAGCCCAGAACCAGGGGAAAGATGAAAGCAAAATGTTCTGAGACAGTGTTTCCCAAAGTTGGTTGATGAGAAGAATTACCTGGAGGTGCTTGTTAAAAATAGATTCCAGACTCTTCCCCAGGAGGTTGGGATTCAAGCGGTCTGGAGTGAGGACTGGGAATCTGTACTTACTAAACATTCATGGGACTAATACCATCAGCCTAGTCTAGAGACACTGTTCTAAGGGAGGGTGGTTTCTGGGAATTCCTGCTTAACAGAGGAGGAAATGCAGGATGCTAGAGTAACAGACCCCTGTCCTAGAGGGAGCCCAGGCAGACACGACTACAGACCCTTACATTTAGAGGGATCTGCATGAATCTTTAAATCCCAGTCAAAATCCCTAAACTTATGCGGTATTGAACCCCATAGACTAGCAGAGCGTCTGTCTTACACTTCAATAAATTGTATCTTATCAGTGGGGGATCAGTTCCTAAAACCAGTCCTCTACCTCAGGAAAAAAAAAAAAGGAAGAACTATAACAGGCATAGATGTTTTAGACCTATAGCTCCTTTCCAATATCCCAACATCAGCAGAGTGTGTTTATGCTGAAATGAGAAGAGGTTAGGTCTTGACTGCACCTCTAGTGAAAAATCCATACATATGCAACCCAAACAGATAACTAACACTTACTGAGCACTTATTATGCACCTCAAGCTATTTTAAGCCTTTTATATACTAACTTATGTTATCCTCTCTAGACACAGTGAGAAGATAACCTCATTTTATAGCTATGAAACCGAGGCACAGAAATTGTTATTTGTCCCAGATCACTAGTAAAATGCCCATATTCGTTATCTTTTGCTGCATAACAAATTACCAGTAGTAGCGGCACCCCCACCCCAGTACTCTTGCCTGGAAAATCCAATGGACGGAGTAGCCTGGTGGGCTGCAGTCCATGGGGTCGCTAACAGTCAGACAGACTGAGCAACTTCACTTTCACTTTTCTCTTTCATGCATTGGAGAAGGAAATGGCAACCCACTCCAGTATTCTTGCCTGGAGAATCCCAGGGATGGGGGAGCCTGGTGGGCTGCCGTCTATGGGGTCACACAGAGTCGGACACGACTGAAGTGACTTAGCAGCAGCAGCCCCTTATTTGCAGTTTCACCTTCTGTGGCTTCAGGTACCCATGGTCAACCATGGTCCAAAAATCCTAAATGGAAAGTTCCAGAAATAAGCAATTCATAAGTTGTAAGTTACCTGTCTTTCTGAGTAGTGTAATGAAATCTGTCACTGTTCTGTCTGTCCTGCCTAGGGTATGAATCATCTGTCTGTTCAGCATACAATAAGATATTTAGAGAGAGAGAGGAGGAGGGAGAGAGAAAGGCCACATTCACAAAACTTTTATTACAGCATAATTGTTCTATTTTATTATTCAGTTCAGTTCAGTCACTCAGTCATGTTCGACTCTTTATGATCCCATGAATCGCAGCACACCAGGCCTCCCTGTCCATCACCAGCTCCTGGAGTTCACTGAAACTCATGTCCGTTGAGTCGGTGATGCCATCCAGCATTTGTTTCTTACTGTGCTTAATTTATATATTAAATTTTATCATAGGTATCATATATGGGAGAAAACATAGTATAGATAGAGTTTGGTGCCATTTATGGTTTCAGGCAACCACTGATGGTCTTAGCATGTATCCCCTGTGGATAAGGGGAGACTATTGCAATCCCAAATCTAGCCGCTTAAGACAACAAATTATTTCACAGTTTCTGTGGGTCAGAAATCTAGGTGTTGCTTTGCTGGTCCTCTTGCTCAGGGTTCCTCAGAAGTCTCCACTCACATTGTCCACTGGGGATGCCAGCCATCTCAAGGCTCAACTAGAGGAGGGTCTGTTCCCAAGCTCACTGGTGTGGCTGTTGGCAGGATTCAGGTCCTTGGGCTTGTTGGACTGAGGGTATATGAGACTTACCATAGCACAAGCTCAAAGCATGGCCCTCGGCTTCTCTCAGGGCCAGCAAGAGAAAAAGCAGGAGAGAGTGACAGGATGCCTGCTAGAATCTTTCTGTAATCCAGTGTTGGAAATGGCATCTCATCATGGTTGCCATAGTCTCCTTAGAAGAGAATCTAGGCTTTAAGTCCAGTCCTTGCTCAAGGGAAGGAAATTACACAAAGGAGTAAATATGCCAGCTGGCTGAAATCACTGGCAGTCGTTTTAGAAGCTGCCTATCACCATGGCAGAAATCTAGGCAATGAAGTTCCTGGGCTGCCAGCCTAACACCAAGCTGTTTCACAAGATGCCAAAGAATGGTAAACACAGAACTAAGGAAAAGCATTATTCCTTTTGATGCAAGAAAGGAGACAGGATAAGGAAGAACATGTAGGTGGATGTAGCAATACTGATGATATTCTAGTTTTTAGGTAGCTATTTATGCTATATGGCTCACCTATAGATTACCCATAGTATTAAAAATACTAAGTGACAAATTATTCAGATCAATTCAGTTCAGTCACTCAGTCGTGTCTCTTTGTGACCCCATAGACTGCAGCATGCCAGGCTTCCCTGTCCATCACCAATTCCCAGACCTTGCTCAAACTCATGTCCATCGAGTTGGTGATGCCATCCAACCACCTCATCCTCTGTCGTCTCCTTCTCCTCCTGCCTTCAATTCTTCCCAGCATCAGGGTCTTTTCTAATGAGTCAACCCTTCACGTCAGGTGGCCAAAGTATTGGAGCTTCAGCTTCAGTCTTTCCAATGAACATTCAGGACTGATTTCCTTTAGGATGGACTGGTTTGATCTTCTTGCTGTTCAAGTGACTCTCAAGAGTCTTCTTCAACACCACAGTTCAAAAGCATCAATTCTTCAGCGCTCAGCTTTCTTTATGGTCCAAATCTCACATCCATACATTACCACTGGAAAAACCATTGCTTTGACTAGAAGGACCTTTGTCATCAAAGTAATGTCTCTGCTCTTTTAATATGCTGTCTAGGTTGGTCATAGGTTTTCTTTCAAGGAGCAAGCATCTTTTAATTTCATGGCTGCAGTCACCATCTGCAGTGATTTTGGAGCACAGAACAGTAAAATCTGACACTGTTTCCACTGTTTTCCCATCTATTTGCCATGAAATGATGGAACCAGATGCCATGATCTCAGTTTTCTGAATGTTGAGTTTTAAGCCAAGTTTTTCACTCTCCTCTTTCACTTTCATCAAGAGCTCTTTAGTTCCTCTTCACTTTCTGCCTTAAGGGTGGTATCATCCACATATCTGAGGTTATTGGTATTTCTCCTGCCAATCTTGATTCCAGCTTGTGCTTCAACCAACCTGGCATTTCACATGATGTACTCTACATATAAGTTAAATAAGCAGGGTGACAATATATAGCCTTGATGTACTCCTTTCCCAATTTTGGACCAGTCCATTGTTCCATATCTGGTTCTAACTGTTGCTTCTTGACCTGCAGACAGATTTCTTAGGAGGTAAGTCAGGTGGTCTGGTATTCCCGTTAAGAATTTTCCACAATTTGTTGTGATCCACACAGGTAAAGGCTTTAGTATAGTTGATAAAGTAGGAAAAGATGTTTTTCTGGAATTCTCGTCTTTTTTTATGATCCAACAGATGTTGGCAATTTGATCTCTGGCTCAAGTTATTATTATTATTTTATACTTTATTTACTTGTTTCTTTGTGGAAAGAGATAAGAACAAGAACCTAATCTGAAAAATCAAGCATTTGTGTATGCTTGAATTGGTAACATACGATGTGGATATCCAGTTGTCCCAGCTCCATTTGTTTAGTGTTCTTTCTCTATTGAACTGTCTTGTCAGTCTTGTTGAAAAGCAACTGATTAAAAATGTAAAAGTTTATTTCTAGATTCTCAATTTAATTCTATCGATCTATCCTTATACCAGTACACTGTGTCTTGATTGCAGTTCAATTTTGCAGCAATTTTTGAAGTTGAGGAGCATGAGTTTTCCAACTTTTCTTTTTCTTTTCACAAGATTCTTGTGGCATTCTGGGTCCCTTTAATGTCCTTATGAATTTGAAGATCAGCTCTTCTATTTCTGCCAAAAAAAGTAAGTTATGATTCTGATAGATGTTGCATTAAATCTGTAGATTAATTTTGTGGGTATTACTCTCTTAATACGAATCCTTCTGATCCATGAACATGGAATGCCTTCACATTCATTTAGGTCTTTAATTTCTTTCGACCATGTTTTGTAGCTTTAAGTGTACAAGTCTTGTACTTTTTTTCCAAAATTTTTTCATGTTATTATAGTGTGAAATACAGTGCTGTTGTAAATGGAATTGTTTTGTTAAATGTTTCATAATGTTTATTGCCAATGTATATAAATAAAGGACTTTTATAAATTAATCATCTGTGCTGCAATTTGGCTGAGCTTAATTATTATTTTTGTGTTATTTTTAGTGGGTTCTTGGGATTTCCTATATATAAAACCATGCCATTCAAAAAAGAGATATTTTAACTTCTTCCTTTCCAAAATGGATGCTTTTATTTCTCTTTCCTGTCTAATAATACTGGCTGAACTCTTAGGAACTCCCTCCTCCCCCATGCAATACTGAGTAGAAGTGGCAAGAGTAGACATCCTGATATTAGGAGAAAAGCACTCAGACTTTTACTATTAAGTACGATGCTGTGGATTTTGTTAGATCCTTTTAGCAAGTTGAAAAATTTTCCTTCTATTTAGAGTATCCTGAGTTTTTATTATTTTATTATGAAAAGGTATTCAGTTCAGTTCAGTTCAGTTGCTCAGTCGTGTCTGACTCTTTGTGACCCCAGGGACTACAGCACACCAGGCTCCCCTGTCCATCACCAACTCCAGGAGCCTACTCAAGCTCATGTCCAGCGAGTCTGCGATTCCATCCAACCTTATCCTCTGTCCTCCTTTCTCTTCCTGCCTTCAATCCTTCCCAGCATCAGGGTCTTTTCAAACAAGGCAGTTCTTTGCATCAGGTGGCCAAAGTATTGGCGTTTCAGCTTTAGCATCAGTCCTTCCGACGCACATTCAGGACTGATTTCCTTCAGGATGGGCTGGTTGGATCTCCTTGTGGTCCAAAGGACTCTCAAGAGTGCTCTCTAATACCACAATTCAAAAGCATCAATTCTTTGGTGCTTAGCTTTCTTTAGAGTCCAACTCTCACATTCATACTTGACTACTGGAAAAATGATAGCTTTGACTAGACAGACCTTTGTTGGCAAAGTAATGTCTGTGCTTTTTAATATGCTGTCTAGGTTGGTCATAACTTTTCTTCCAAGGAGCAAGCATCTTTTAATTTCATGGCTGCAATCACCATCTGCAGTGATTCTGGAGCCCAGAAAATTAAAGTCTGCCATTGTTACCATTGTTTCCCCATCTATTCGCCATGAAGTGATGGGACTGGATGCCATGATCTTAGTTTTCTGAATGTTGAGTTTTAAGCCAGCTTTTTCACTCTCCTCTTTCACTTTCATCAAGAGGCTCTTTAGTTCTTTTTCACTTTCTGCCATAAGGGTGGTGTCATCCACATATCTGGGGTTATTGATATTTTCCCCTGCAATTTTGATTCCAGCTTATTCAACCCAGCATTTCTCATGATATACTCTGCATATAAGTTAGATAAGCAGGGTGACAATACGCAGCTCTGATGTACTCATTTCCCAATTTGGAACCAGTCTGTTGTTCCATGTCCAGTTCTAACTGTTGCTTCTTGACCTGCAGACAGATTTCTCAGGAAGCAGGTCAGGTGGTCTGGTATTCCCATCTCTTGAAGAATTTCCCAAAGTTTGTTGTGATCCACACAGTCAAAGGCTTTGGCATAGTCAATAAAGCAGAAGTAGATGTTTTTCTGGAACTCTCTTGCTTTTTCCATGATCCAGCGGTTGTTGGCAATTTGATCTCTGGTTCCTCTGCCTTTTCTAAAACCAGCTTGAACATCTGGAAGTTCCTGGTTCACATACTACTGAAGCCTGGCTTGGAGAATTTTGAGCACTACTTTACTAGAGATGAGATGAGTGCAGTTGTAGAGGAGTTTCAATACCTTATTGAAAAGGTATTGGATTCTGTCAAATGATTTTTCTGCATCTTTTGAAATTATCTTTTTTTCTCATTTATTCTATTAATGTGGTACATTATTCAAATCATTATGAATTGATTTTCAGATATTAAACCAATTTGCTTTCCTGGGATAAATCTCATTTGTTTATTGCATATAATACCTTTCACATGTTGTTGTAATCAGTTTGTTAATATTTTGTTACCTATTTGTCCAAATATGTTGTTTAAATTATATTGGTATATAGTTTTTTTTAGTGGAGTTTTTGTTTTGTTTTGATATCAGGGTAATACTGACCTCATAGAACGAATTGAAAAGTGTTCTTCTATTTTTTTGGAAGATTTTATGAAGGATTGGTATTGATTCTTTGAGTTTTGGTAGAATTTACTGATGCATCATTTGGGCCTGGGCTTTTGCTTGTGGGAAGTTTTAAAATTACTAATTCAATTTCTTTACTTGTTGCAAGTATATTCAGATTTTCTATGGCTTCTTGGATCAGCTTTGGTAATTTGTGTTTTTCTAAGAAGTTTCTATTTCATCTATTTTATCTGATATGTTAGTATACAGCTATTCATAGTATTCCTTTGTAATTCTTTCTATCTCTATAAGGTCAGTAGTGATGTTCTCATATTAGTATTAAGTAGCCTCTCCTTTTTTCTTGGTCACTCTAGCGAAAGGTTTGCCAGTTTTATTAGTCTTTTTAAAGAACCAAATTTTGGTTTTTATTTTCTACACTATTTTTCTATTCTTCATTTCATTTCCCCCCCTGCTCTCATCTTTATTATTTCTTTCCTTCTGCTTTTAAAAAGGGATTTAGCTTACTCTTATTTTCCTAGTTGAAAGGCTAGGTTATTGACTGGCATTCTTTCTTATTTTTTAAAAAATAAGTGTTTACAGCTGTAAATTTCCCTCAGAGCACTATTTTCATACATTCCATAAGTTTTGATATGTTGTGTGTTTGTTTTCATTCATCTCAAAGTATTTTCTAATTTTCCTTATAATTCCTTCTTTGCCCCATTGGTTAAATAGTGGTATTTTGTTTAATCTCCACATATTTGTAAAGTTCCCATGTTTCCTTCTAATATTGATTTCTAATTTGATTCCTTATTTAGGCTTGTTTTGTTCATAGAATAAGGCCTATCCTAGAGAATGTTCCATGTGTTTGTAAGTAGAATGTGTATTCTGCCGCCATTCGGTCAAGTGGTTTATAGATGTCTTTTAGTCCTAGTTGGTTTATAGCATTGTCCAAGTCTTCTATTTTCTTTTTCTGTTTTTGTGACCTGTCCTCTCTGCAGAATCAACCAGAATAGAATTTCTTCAACCTGGGGCTGGGGAGAGGGATGAGAAAAACCAGTAGCCTGCCCCTGTGAAGATGAAACAGAAGTTCCCCTGGCAGCTGGAAGGAGAGAGAAGCTTCTTCTCAGCCACAGTGACTTGGGGCAGAGCTTCTCTAATGTGCGGCTGGGGGTAGAGAGCAATGGAGTGAAGTGTGGCTCAAATGCCATAGGCTCCCACTGTTCCTACTGAAGTGTAGTAGATTTCCTGGGATGAATGTTTCTCCCATTGCTGTACACCCTTAGGACAATTTCTAGAGACTTTAAATACTTTTTAATAAATAATTTTCACCAATTAAATAGTTATTTTGCTGGACAGAGAGTCTGCCAAGCTCCTTCTGCACATTTCAGGAAATTTTACCCCTCCACGTAAATCTTTAAACTAATAAACAGGACCAGGCATAGCTTGCTTGGGTTGAAACCCGACCCAGTGGTTCTCGACTATTGAGGTTGCCATGACCAGAAAGGAGGAAAAACAAGACACAGGCCTTGGCAGCACCAGGTTACAAAGAAATAGAAGTTGGCTGCTGAGTGGCCACGTATTTGCCTTTCACTTCTCTGAGAAATCAATCTCATTACTCAGCAACTCAAAATTATGGCAGCAATAAAAGTGCGATTGCCTTTGTGCTAAGGCCTAACCTAGCCCAGTGCTTTGGATTGCTTTATGAGCTTAGTGGGCAAATGCCAAGGCAGGAGGTTGATTAGCAAGAAGCCATTGATTAAAAAAAAAGAAAATCGAACTATGTAGTTAAAGGGAAAGTGGAAGTTGGTAGAAATGAAGAAATGACATTCCCAAACTGACTGCCTCTAGTCGGAGGAAGACCTTCTTATTGGTGGGCTGATAAAGACCAAGGAGGTCTCCGTTCCAGAGATCCATCATGTTCACTGGGCAAGGGAATTCGCTTGATGGTGGTATGATCAGAAGCTCAAGGGTGTCACCCCAGCCAGGCAAGGATCTCAGCAGGTGTTTTGCTTTAGGAAGATCTGATTGCAAGACACCCCATCTACCTCCATTCCTGTAGTCTTGGGAAAATTGGTACTGAGGCATAGGACAGCTCCCCAGTGTCCACAGGGCACAAGATCAGAATGGCGCCAAACACCAAGACTGACAAGATGAATCTTGAACAGCAGGCTATGGGCTACTTCAATTCTCCTAAGTACCAGATGGCTGGGTTCTGAGCCTGGGGTGTAGCTAAATCTGTGGTAGAAGCTGATTGGCTATAGCTGCCTATTGGCTATAGGCATTTGAGACTCTTGGAGATAGAGAATTATGTAGGAGAATACAGCTCTCCTTTCTTGGCAATTCAGGTAATAATAATAATCCTAGAAATAATGGTAGCAGTGACAGGAGCAGCACCTCATATCACTTATAATGTGCCAGGCTCTCCTTCTAAGCATACATTTAATCTTTAGGAAAACCTCAGGAAGTAATATTATTACCCCCATTTTAGAGATGAGAAATCTAGAGTCATAGAACATTTAAGTAATTGGGCCTGCATTACACTCTTAGCACATATTGGGGTCAGGATTCAAACCCAAGCATCTGCTCTGTGGTCCATGTCTTCCTGTTGCATCTATTATGTCAGATAATCTCTTAACCTTTTTCAGTTCAGTCGCTCAGTCATGTCTGACTCTTTGTGACTCTATAGACAGCAGCACACCAGGTTTCCTTGCCCGTCGCCAACTCATCAACTTAACCTTTTTATTCATCCCTAAATGGAAAAAAACAATAGACACCTCATCAGAATGTAAGGATGATTAAATACCTGTGGGAGTACATGTAAACCAGAAATTATGGTCCCTATGTTCATTATTTGTGATTGCAACAATTCCCAGGCTGCCTTCAAATACAACCCTTCTGCCTGCTTCTTTTAATAATTGAAAATGAGCTGAAGGAAGAAGGCATTATCTCTGTAGCCATGTTTTATTGCTTAAGCTGGATAGGGCACACAGGTATTCATTGCATTGTTCTTTATACCTTTTGCCTACCTTAAATATAGGGCTTCCCTGGTGGCTCAGAGGTTAAAGCGTCTACCTCCAATGTGGGAGACCTGGGTTCGATCCCTGGGTCGGGAAGATACCCTGGAGAAGGAAATGTTAACCCACTCCAGTATTCTTGCCTGGAGAATCCCACGGACAGAGAAGCCTGGTAGGCTACATACAGTCCATGGGGTCGCATAGGCTAAAAAATAAAATGAGTGCCTGTCTGGTGGGCTGAGAGAGTGGACATCAAAATAAGTAACTCTAGAGTGGTCTTAAGATAAACTTTGTTGACTTGGACAATATGGCTTTTGGACCATTGCAGCTTTCTAGACGGGACTTCCCTGGTTGCCTAGAAGTAAAGAATCCTCCTGAAATGCAGGAGATGTGGGTTTAATCCCTACATCGGGAAGATCCCCTGGTGGAGGGCATGGCAACCCACTCCAGTATTCTTGCCTGGAGAATCCCATGGATGGAGGAGCCTGGGGGGCTACAGTCCATAGGGTCGCACAGACTTGGACACGACTAAAGTGACTTAGCATGCACAGCTTTCTGGACACTGTCTGGACATATATGAGAGCAAATGTTCCAGGAAGGGAAGTTTCTATACTGAAAAAAGGGAAGCCAGAAGGAAAGGACAGAAATGTAGGAAGAAAATTAACCAGAGTACCGTGTGATAGAAAAAATAAGAAAGGAGGCTGGGGCAAGCAGCATGGGACTAACCCTGTCAATGACAAAAAAGAGGCTGAGAAGGGAGATGAGACTCTGTGCTGATCTTCCAAGGGGCAGCTTCAGAACTTGTCCATAATTAATGTGCTGCCTCACTCTACAAAAGATCTGAGACACTTGTCTACAACATGCATATTCAATTGTTTTCTAGTGAAGGATGGATACCAAGAAAATCTGGGACCAAGCATAAAGTCTGAGCAAACTCCAGGAGATAGAGAAGGACAGAGAAGCCTGGCATGCTGCAGTCCACGGGGTCGCAAAGAGTCAGACACAACTTGGTGACTGAACAACAGCAAAGCATGATAGCCACAAAGTTTGACTCAGTGTCGTATTGTGATTTATAATAAGAAATATTTATTTGGTCTTTGTCCCCGTTTCTGGCACAGAGCTCCTAAAACCTTTGGAATTTCCTAAGTGCTGAGAGAAACAAAAGTGCTCTTTTGTTATGTTAATGAGGTGAATTGGATGACATCGAAGGATAGGATTCATTGGTTGATTAGATAATCCACAAGGTGATCAGAATGTTGGAAGTTTTAGCCCCACTCACCTGACCTCTGGAAGGAGAGAGGGGCTAGAGGTGGAATCAGTTGCCAATGGCCAATGATTTAATCAATTATGCTTCTGTAATGAAGTCTCTGTAAAAAACGCAAAGGGCAGGTTTGGAGAGCTTCCAGGTTGGTGAATTGTGTTGATGTTCTGAGAGTGGTGTGCTCAGAGAGGGCATGGAAACTTTGTGCCCCTTCCCATGTACTTTGCCCTGTGGATCTCTTCCATCTGGCTGTTCCTGAGTAGCAGCCTTTTATAATAAATCAGTAACCTAGTAAGTAAACTGTCTCTCTGAGTTCTGCGAGCCACTCTAGCAAATTGATTGAACCCTGCAAGGGAGGTCGGCTTTCCCACATGGTGCTGGTGGTAAGAACCTGCCTGCCAATACAGGAGATGCAAGAGACTCGGGTTCAATCCCTGGGTTGGGAAGATCCCTTGGATGAGGGCATGGCAAACCCACTCCAGTATTCTTGCCCTGAGAATCCCATGGACAGAAGAACCTGGCAGGCGACAGTCCATAGGGTCATAAAGAGTTGGACACGATTGAAGGAACTCAGCACGCATGCAACGAGGGGGGCGTTGAAACCTCCAGCCTATAACTCGTCAGTTGGAAGCAGAGGTAACAACGTGGACTCATGATTGGCATCAGGGCTGGGGGCAGCTTTGTAGGACTGAGCTCTTGCCCTGGGGAATCTGCTGCTACCACTTGGTAGATAGTGTCAAAACCCAGTGGAATTGTAGGACAGACCACTGTATTCCAGAATGGCTTGGTGGTGTGGGGAAAACCCACACCCTGGAACTGGGAGCAGAACCATACTTAGCTTCCCAGAAGTCTGGACAAAAAGTCAAATATGAAAGGTACAAAGCTCAGATATCAGGAAGGAGGCCACCGTCCAGTTCTTTAGGAGAAGAATGTTTTTTTTTTTTTTTCCCCTCTGCTAGCTTTAGTCTTTGATACCTTGGTATACTTGGAAGTAGAAAAGGGCTACTTTAAAGTGGCTTTAAAGATGGGACAAACATTTCACAGTTAATATTTATAACAGAACTTTGTTGCACTGCTCCTTAAAAAGTGAAAGCAAAAATCATTAAAAAACAAGTTTACTTTATTGTACACTTAACAAAATTGGATTTGCACATGCAACTGTCAGTCTGCTTGTTGAACGAACACAGTAAAGCAAGGACTGACTTTTTGGTGGAATTTTCCCAACAGAAGTATATGATAGAATGAAATGACATTCTCAAATTCATGTTTGACTTTTGCAGCATGATCATAAAAGTGTTATTTTTTTGCAAAAACTCTTTGAGGACTTTATCAATTTTCTAGAAAGCCTCTCTTATTCCTTTGATATTCAAACTGATCTTTTCAAAGTCTTCATGGTATCATCGTCCTGGCTGTTTTCCTCTCTTCAGCTGTTAACTGCTCTAACGCTCCCCAATACGCATTCCTCAAACCCTTTGCACATGAAGCCAGCAGTTCTCAACCTCACTCTCGTAGACTTTATGAAATCCTGCCTCCTGTCTCTGTAATATTTGCAATTATACTTTGCAATCACTTTCTATTGTGTTCCTAGGATATTGATCCTCTGTCAACCAGGGAAAGGTTGAACAACAAAAATGTTGATAGAAAAGGAAGGGATGAACCCTTCTGTGAATGTGGGATGAATATTAAAGAGAGAAAGAAAGTGAAATCGCTCAGTCGTGTCCAACTCTTTGCGACCCCATGGACACCAGGCTCCTCCGTCCATGGGATTTTCTAGGCAAGAGTACTGGAGTGGGTTGCCATTTCCTTCTCCAGGGAACTTCCCAACCCAGGGATCAAACCCATGTCTCCCACATTGTAGACAGGCGCTTTCCGTCTGAGCCACCAGGTGGAGATTTTTGCTTCTCTAGGTAAACTCGTAACTGCAGGAGTTCCAATAATGAATACTTAAATGAAGGAAAATCCTGTTTTAAAGTATTTCTCACATGCCCCTTACAAAGAACACCACAAAGTTAATGAAGCAGGAAATGATACGCTTAATGGCAGGTGTGCTGCAAAATTGATGGGGCTTTCTTCATGGCTGTTTCTTATAACCCCTTCTGATGAAATTTGGGAAAGAACATCCAAACCCAGCTCAGGGGAGGTGATTCTGTGAGTGTGAGGGGCTGACTTGCTCTGACCCAACATGTGCTTGGCCTACCTTCAGTATCTGTTGCTGTCTATCAAGTGACCCCAAACTTATCAGTTTGAAAACAACAAACATTTATTGTCTCATGATTTCTGTGGGTCAGAAATCCAGGAGCATCTTAGCTGTGGGTCAGCCAGGATTGCAGTCATCTGAAGATCGCCTGGGTCTGGGGGAGGGTGTCTGTTTCTGAGCTCACTCATGTATATGTTGGCAGGAAGTTTCAGTTCCTTGTTAGTGGATCTTACTGCAAGATTTCTTATGACATGGTTTCCTCCAGAGCGAGAGATACAAGAGAGCAAGAGAGAGAAAATGATCAAGGCTGAAGCCACTGTGTCTTTATAAGCTGATTTTGGAAGTGGCATGCCATCATTTCTGCAGCATTCTATCAAACACCTTGGTGCAACGTGGGAGGTGGCTGTGCAAGGGTGTGAACACCAGGATGGGGTTGTAATTGGGGGAGATCTGGGCAACAGGTTACAGTGCGGTCCCTTGGCTGATTGATTTTGAGGGAAAAGCAGCTTTAACATAACAGAGGACTAAGAAGGAACAAGAGGTTGAGAAGAGGGGAAAAGAGGGAACAGATAGACATAACTTATGGAGTCAGGGGTATGAATGCTGTGGCATGGCTGCCCAGTACAGTTACACTGGTTGTACACTGCACAATTTTAGGAGGTTCTATTGACATAGATCATCCAGAGCCCTGCATGGAGGTGAGCACAGCCTTTTTCCTGCAGACATTTGACATGGAAAGGGCTTCATTATATGATGTCTTCATTGTGCAGAAATGACCTAAATGTGTCTGGAAGCTAGGTTTGTGGAAACATTCTGTGTGTCCCCTTCATGGGCCGTAGCCTCGTCATGGCGAAGGGGCTTGCATAACTCAGTGAAGCTATGAAGTGACAGTCCCATCACTTCATGGCAAATAAAAGGGGAACAAGTGGAAGCAGTGACAGATTTTATTTCCTTGAGCTCTCAAACCGCTGTGGACAGTGACTGCAGCCACGAAGTGAAAAGATGCTTGCTCCTTGGAAGGAGAGCTATGGCAAACCTAGACAGCATGCTAAAAAGCAGAGACGTCACTTTGCCAACAAAAGTCTGTACAGTCAAAAATATGGTTTTTCCAGTAGTCGTGTACAGATGTGAGAGTTGGACCCTAAAGAAGGCTGAGTGCCGAAGAATGGATGCTTTCGAATTGTGGGGCTGGAGGAGACTCTTGAGAGCGACCTTGGACAGCAAGGAGATCAAACCAGTCAGTCCTAAAGGGAATCAACGCTGAATATTCATTGGAAGGATTGATACTGAATCTCCAACACTGTGGCCATGTGATGTGAAGAGCCGACTCATTGGAAAAAAGACCCTGATGCTGGGAAAGACTGAAGACAAAGGAAAAGGGGGTAGCAGAAGGTGAGATGGCTAGATAGCATCACTGACTCAATGGACACGAATCTGAGCAAACTCCAGGAGATGGCAAAGGACAGGGAAGCCTGGTGTGCTGCAGTTTCATGGGGTTGCAAAGAGTTGGACGTGACTTGGTGACCGATCAACAAAAACAAATTCTTTGTGTAGATCAGGTGGGAGGCGACTGCTCAGCGGAGGGGAGTGGATGTCTAACAGGCATCTGTGAGCTCTTGGCTCCGGAATGACGTTCCCTTCTGCTGAAGGAACCAGCGGAGGTGGGTATTATGTGGGTGTCACAGGAGATCCTGGCTCCGTTTAGGGGTGGCAGCATGACTTGCTAAGGAGAAGCAGCAGTGAGGCAGAACTGCTTTTTTTTTTTCTTTTTCTTAGTGTCTGCAATTCCATTTACACCTCTGTCAAAAACGAGGGTTGACAGGGACACGATGGCTTTGGAATAAGCCCCAGAGCTTCATAGAAAGGAAGTCAGCAAATATCAAGTTCTATTTCTGGCATCATCAATGACTTTCTATGTTGCTCTGTGTGATGGGCTGAATTGTGTTCCCCCTCTTGAAATCCATATGTTGAAGTCCCAACTCCTCAGGACCTGAGACTGTGACTGTATTTGGAGATAGGAGTGAATCAGTTAAAATGAGGTCATTAGGGTGGGCCCAAATACGGACGACTGGTGTCCTTATAAGAAGAGGAGATGAAGACACAGACATGTGCAGAAGCAAGACCAGATGAAGGCCCAGGGTCATGCACAGGCTCATGAGAACCTCGGAAGGAACTAACCCTGTGGACACCATGATCCTGGACTCGCAGCCTCCAGAACTGTGAGGAAATAAATGAATGCTGTTGAAGCCACCCTATCTGTGACACTTTGTTATGGCAACCACAGGAAACTCTGGACAAGTCTTTCTTCTCTCTGTGTCCTGTTCTTGTGATGCTTAAATTGATAACTCTGTGTCGCTGGTGCTTGCATATAGTACATATTGCATAGATGAATGCTGCTGACCACATGGTGATTTTGTGCAGATTAATAAAAGATGCCTCTTCTTGCCAGATGCAGCCCTCCATGGGGGTGCTTGGCTTGGTGAGGAGAGTGTGGGTGAGATTTCAGTGCTCTGTCAACGCTAGGCTGGGTGTGCTTGCGCAGGGTACAACCTGCGTCTGCACACGGCGAGCCCGCCCATACAAGAAGCTCTGGGTCCTCAGGATTCAGGAAAGGATGGAAGCTCTGGCTGCGGAAGTCAAGCATACAGCTCTTCTCAAGGGGAAAGGTTGAGATGACATCGTTTTCTCATCACTGCCCTTTTTTTTTTTTTTTTTTTTTTACAGCAAACTCAGTGGAAAACTTCTGCAAATGATGCATTAAACTTTTAAATTTACAAGATACTTTGCAAGTCTACTGTATCTTAATAACATAACACACCAAAAGGTTGGAAAGAGCTCCTTTAAAATATTTTTATGAATTCATGGCTCTGTACACACTGTCTCATTCTCATTCTCAACCACAGACACTTACAAACCCAGGAATTTACATATTCATATATAGAGAAATGCCACTTAGCTCTATATATAAATACATTTTTATATCACTTTGAGGAAATTTGTAGGCCTGGCTACCTTGTCACAGTTTATTGAATATTTGGTTAGATGAAACTGGCTCTTCCTTGACAAATTTTTTCATTCTGAGCCAGAACCTCGGGAGAGGTCATGATTCTCTTCCCCTTTACATGGTTCTCTCAAGGAAGCTCAGGAGAGCTGCAGGAGTTGAGGAACTGGAGACAAGCGGACTGAATCTGGGCCTAGCATGGCCACTGGGGTCTGGCGCACGGGGCTAAGACGCATGTACAGTGTCCGCAACGCTGGTCCTGGGGCTTCTTTAGAAACAGGAGGCCACACTGCGTGTGCTGGAGAGGCAACAACCCTGGGAGCAGCCTTCCGCCAGTGATGAATGTGGATTCCTCTGTAAAAATCCCCCAGTTACTCTGCTGGGGGTGTGAGGATAAATCCGAGGCATGTGTTTTACAGCATTCCCCGGAGTTTCCTCATGGGATTAAGCTGTGGTCCCCCACTGCGGGAGCTGGCTTATTAATGCAGACATTTTGGCTGCCTTCCTCTCTCTGGATCATTTCCCATTTCCATAAAGCATTCCTGGTACCCCCAGATAAGTTATTAGCACTTGAATCCTGTCTCAGGGTCTGCTTCTAGGGGAGCCTAAACCATATCCCCCTCCATATTATAAAAGACTCTGCTTCAGACTTGGGTAGGGCCAGCTAATTGCTCAAAGAACTTGGCCAGAGGGGTTTCTGCTACTAGTCACTGTCATAGCTACATGTAAGTTTCACCTTCTGAAACACATCCAGTATGTTTTGCAACAATCCTGTGGAGGAGATATTTTCATTCCACATACAAATTCTTGAGGTAGGAAGAGCAATCAAGTCCAGCAAGTGGAGGGATGGAAAGGGAATTGGAAGCTATTACATGCCTATTTCATTCTAGACTCTTTAAATACTTTTTAAAAATGTTTAATTTCATGTGAACAGAAAAGTCGCAAAGATAAAACATTCTCTTAAGTTTACTACCTCATCTTGCAAAGCCACGATATAGACTGATACAGAAGTATCAATGTGCGTATATGCATGGGTTGGTGGACATACATATATTTCCTAGCTCTGATAAGAGGGCCTATAAACAATGACACTTCAGTGACAGTAAGCACAGGTAGTGCTCAGATCTTGGTCTCTAAACACCTCTCCCCATTAAAAGGAACTGGGGGTCCTAGAAGAAGTGGTTGATTCCAGAAGTGAGGAATGGAAAATACAAGATGAGCTTAGAACATTTGGAGGCTTGTTGAAAGAAGACAGGAGCCAGCCTGATGAAGCTCCCAGTGGCTAAAGCTGGAACAATTTAAGCAATGAAAAATAATGCTGGTATTTTAATTGAAAGAAAAACAACAACCGTATAATATGGATATAATTATTCCCAGTTTATAAATTTTATAGGTACTGGAAAAGTAGAGATTCAAATTCAGGTTCATATAACACCACAGCTCCATTCTCCACACCTTCCCCACTGTGGCAAGGCAAACAGAATCTCTCATTGCACTCACTCCTGCTTTGAGTTGAACAACACTAACTTTCACCCAAATGAGAGTATGTTCTACTTTCTTACTCCATCTCCCCACCTTTCCATCAAAACTTGAAGGCCTGCAGACCGCACACCAACTTTCTCCGAGACAGTTTTGGTTTTTCTGTTAGGTTAAATCAGAGGTCACCTGGTGTGAGCATTAACAACAACCTCCCTTTTCAAAAGTCCACTGATGCTTCAGGTGCTTTAGAGTAAATCTTGCTTTCCAGTCCACAACTCAGATAAAGTCTCAGGTCCTTCCTGGGGAATTCTGGGGCATGGGAGGGAGTTAAAATAAGAACAAGAGAGGGCAAAGGGAAGGGCACTTGACATTCCATTCTTAATTACCCCTCTGTGCTTTGATGCCTTCCTTGATAGCATGGGTTCCAAATTTGCCATTTGCTCACATTTCCTGGGGGGGCAGAGGAGAGAGCCAAGCAGTCCACACTGCTATGAAAATAATGAAGGTGATAAATGGCCTGTAACAGCAAGGAAGGGAAGAAAAGGCATTGCTTTGCCTCTTTGCCTTGGCTGTTAGATAAATTGCATCTGTCGTGGCTAGGGCTGTGGAGCCTTAACTGTGATGCAGTTGGGGTGGCTATCTGCCAGACCCTCCCTCCCTCTATAGCAAGGAGCCTGACCCAGCTGGCTAATTTTAAAAGGAAAGAAAAAGGAAGTAGTGGGATCAGTGTGTCTATCAGTTAAAAGCTCTGACTCTCCAGGTTCTCAGGACCTTCACCTCCACATGGGAGCAGCTTCCTTCCTGAGAGCAGAGCCCACCTGTGTGCTCACAGAGCATCTGTCCATCACTGCACTCACGGCTGACTGTTCAGATGGGTGGAATGCAGATGGGTCCAGAGGCAGAGGCATGGATGAAATGACCTCTGACAGGCTCGTTACTACTTCAAGTTTCTCAGCAAGTAATTCTGTTCATTTACTTAACTTATGGCTGCACTAGGTCTTCGTGGTCTCTCCTGGGCTCGCGTCGCTGTGCACGGGCTTTCTCTAGCTGCGGGCCACGAGGGCGGCTCTCCAGTCCCAGTGCGTGTGCTGCTCGTTGCGGTGGCCTTTGCCGTTGTGGAGCACGGGTTCTGAAGCCAGTGGGCTCAGTAGCTGTGGCTTGTGGTGTAGTTGCCCTGCGTGTGGGATCTTCTTGGACCAGGGATTGAACTCGTGTCCCCTGAACTGGCAGGGGGATTCTTAACCACTGGACCACCAGGGCAGTTCCTCAAATATTTTTTTTAAACAACTTTATTGAAGTATAATTGACATACAAAAAATTGCATATATTTAATGTAACAAGTCTATTTCTGCTGTATTGACTATGCCGAAGCCTTTGTGTGGATCACAATAAACTGTGGAAAATTCTTCAGGAGATGGGAATACCAGACCACCTGACCTGCCTCTTGAGAAATCTATATGCAGGTCAGGAAGCAACAGTTAGAACTGCACATGGAACAACAGACTGGTTCCAAATAGGAAAAGGAGTACATCAAGGCTGTATATCGTCACCCTGTTTATTTAACTTCTATGCACAGTACATCGCGAGAAACACTGGACTGGAAGAAACACAAGCTGGAATCAAGATTGCCGGGAGAACTATCGATACTCTCAAATATGCAGATACCACCACCTTTATGGCAGAAAGTGAAGAGGAACTAAAAAGCCTCTTGATGAAAGTGAAAGTGGAGAGTGAAAAAGTTGGATTAAAGCTCAACATTCAGAAAACGAAGATTATGGCATCCAGTCCCATCACTTCATGGCAAATAGATGGGGAAACAGTGGAAACAGTGACAGACTTTATTTTTTGGGGCTCCAAAATCACTGCAGATGGTGACTGCAGCCATGAAATTAAAAGACGCTTACTCCTTGGAAGGAAAGTTATGACCAGCCTAGATAGCATGTTGAAAAGCAGAGACATTACTTTGCCAACAAAGGTCCGTCTAATCAAGGCTATGGTTTTTCCTGTGGTCATGTATGGATGTGCGAATTGGACTGTGAAGAAAGCTGAGCCCCGAAGAATTGATGCTTTTGAACTGTGGTGTTGGAGAAGACTCCTGAGGTCCCTTGGACTGCAAGGAGATCCAACCAGTCCATTCTGAAGGAGATCAGCCCTGGGATTTCTTTGGAAGGAATGATGCTAAAGCTGAAACTCCAGTACTTTGGCCACCTCATGCGAAGAGTTGACTCATTGGAAANCTTGGACTGCAAGGAGATCCAACCAGTCCATTCTGAAGGAGATCAGCCCTGGGATTTCTTTGGAAGGAATGATGCTAAAGCTGAAACTCCAGTACTTTGGCCACCTCATGCGAAGAGTTGACTCATTGGAAAAGACTCTGATGCTGGGAGGGATTGGGGGCAGGAGGAGAAGGGGACAACCGAGGATGAGATGGCTGGATGGCATCACGGACTCGATGGACGTGAGTTTGAGTGAACTCCGGGAGATGGTGATGAACAGGGAGACCTGGCGTGCTGTGATTCATGGGGTCGCAAAGAGTCAGACACGACTGAGTGACTGAACTAACTAACATGACTTGATAAATTTGGACATATGCCTATACCTATGATACCAAAATCACAATCAAATCACACCCATTACTTCCAAAAGCTTTCTTGTGTCCCTTTGCTTTTTTTGTGATAAGAACAGCTAACATGAGATCTATGCGTTTTACTTTTTAAATATACAATACCATATTGTTAGCTACGGGCTGTACATTACACAGCAGACCTCTACAACTTCTTCATCTTCTCTAACTGAAGCTCTATACTCAATGAGCAGCTTCCCATTTTTCCCTCCTCCCCTCCCCACTCTGTCAACCACCAATCTATTTTCTGCTCTGTAAGTCTCGCTACTTTAAGGTCCCCATGCTTGTGAAACTGGCTTATAATAGTTCCTTTCTATGATTGATTTATTCCACTTAGCATAGTGTCTGCAAGGTCCATTTATGTTATCACAAGCGGTACCATTTGCCTTTTTTTAAGGTTAAGTGATATTCCACTGGATGTATCTTTCCTTTAGCTCTTTGTCTGGTGATGGACGCTGGGCTGTTTCCACGCCTTGGTTACTGTATAGAAAGCTGCATTGAACACAAGAGTGCAAAGAAATCATTCAAATGAACTACAGGTACCTGAAAAGGTGCTGAACATTGGTAATCATCAGAGAAATGTAACTGAAAACCACAATGAGATATCACTCACACATGTTAGGATCGCTATTATTTAAAAAAATCAAAATATAACAAGTGTTGGCAAGGCTGTGGAGAAGTTGGAACACTTGTACACTGTTGGTGGGCATGCAAAATGGTACAGCAGCTATGAAAACAGTATGGAGGTTTCTTCAAACTAAAAATAGAACTACCCTATGATCCAGCAATCTCAGTTCTTAGTATATATTCAAAAGGACTGCAGTCAGAATCTTGGCTTTTGACTTCTGGCTCCAAACCAGTCTGTGATAAAGCTCTACTGTGTCAGATTGTAAAGGCAGTGGCCATGTCAGCTGCTTCTGCTGGCCATGATTTTAGTTAGGTCAAAACCTGGGAGTCACTCTAGCCTCCTCCCTCTTTACTCTTCCCTATGTTCAACAGGATCCCTATCTGGATGCTTCTGTCTCTTTAACAGCTCCTGCCTGGGCCTCTTCTTTCCTCCCAGGGCTCCTGCCTCCTCCCTGCCCGCCTCCTCCCTGCCCCAATCTAATGCAAGGGCTTCCTGGTGGTCCCTGTGCCTCTTCTCTCATCCTTTTCAGTGCATCCTCTAGACTGCGGCAACAGTGAGCACACATCTCAGGACAAATCTCCTCCAATTAAAACCCTTCCATAGCCGCCAGTGTCATGACGATAAAACCCACATTCTGCCGCATAGCATTCACAGTCTTGCATGATCTGGCCCCTACTTATCTCTCCAGCCTGGTCTCTCCCTGGTTGCTTTGCAACCAGGAAACCCCAAACCTCCTTATGAGTCCTTAAATATGACTTAGTTTTTCTCACCTACAATGAGATGCTCAAACATGCTTCTTTCTTCTTCTCTCGAGTCAATCCTACTTGTTGTCAGTGCCTCTGCTTCAGCATCACCTCCTCTGGGAAGCCCTCCTAAAGTTAGATTAAGAAGACTTCCTCTGCCATTACATGGAAACCTCTTTCTGTTACCCATCTCGCAGTGTCACCAGACTCCTTGATAATAAGGCTCATGTTACCTACCAGACACTGTTTTAGCACAGGAGCTGAACAGTCAAATCTTCACACCCACCCTCTGTTTAGCACTTTCATTTTACAGATGATGATGCCGAGGCACAGAACAGGTAAGCAACTTTACCACGATTATAGGCGACAAAGCCAGGCTTGAAGCTAGCCCGTGGTTTTGACCATTAGGCTGTACCATGTATATTTAAGTGAATAGCGAGAGTCTTCCTTTCTGGCAATTTTGCAGCTTTCCTTTGAGCACCTGGGCTGAGCCCCTGTGGCTGTAATCAGAATTTTGTGAGTTGCACCTGGACTGGGAGGACAAAGGGAGGGAGGGGCCAGTTATGCCCTGAAGGCAGGCTGCCTGTTTCTGTAAATAAAGTTTTATTAGGACATAGCCACACCCCTTCATTTACATATTATCTCTAGCAGCTCTGGTTCTCCAGTGGCAGAACTTGTGAGCTGTTGTGAGAGACCTTGGCTTGTAAACCCTAAAATATTGCTAGTACCGTCTGGCTCTTTAAGAAAAGGCTGGCCCACCCCCATCAGAGAAGCCCACACAGCTATTAAGTGGCAGAGCTGGCTGGGAGATGAAAACCTTTTAGACTCCAGAGCTTGCACTTGGACATTTCCAAGGCATGTCCCCTGCAACCAAGTGCTGGGATAGATAACCACAGAGGCAACCTGCACTGAGAGGCAAGGGCCCAGGAGGAGTGCCGTCAGCAGTATCGCACCTTCTTCATTCCCTTTTTCCCTCCTCCCCTCCCCACTCTGTCAACCACCAATCTATTTTCTGCTCTGTAAGTCTCGCTACTTTAAGGTCCCCATGCTTGTGAAACTGGCTTATAATAGTTCCTTTCTATGATTGATTTATTCCACTTAGCATAGTGTCTGCAAGGTCCATTTATGTTATCACAAGCGGTACCATTTGCCTTTTTTTAAGGTTAAGTGATATTCCACTGGATGTATCTTTCCTTTAGCTCTTTGTCTGGTGATGGACGCTGGGCTGTTTCCACGCCTTGGTTACTGTATAGAAAGCTGCATTGAACACAAGAGTGCAAAGAAATCATTCAAATGAACTACAGGTACCTGAAAAGGTGCTGAACATTGGTAATCATCAGAGAAATGTAACTGAAAACCACAATGAGATATCACTCACACATGTTAGGATCGCTATTATTTAAAAAAATCAAAATATAACAAGTGTTGGCAAGGCTGTGGAGAAGTTGGAACACTTGTACACTGTTGGTGGGCATGCAAAATGGTACAGCAGCTATGAAAACAGTATGGAGGTTTCTTCAAACTAAAAATAGAACTACCCTATGATCCAGCAATCTCAGTTCTTAGTATATATTCAAAAGGACTGCAGTCAGAATCTTGGCTTTTGACTTCTGGCTCCAAACCAGTCTGTGATAAAGCTCTACTGTGTCAGATTGTAAAGGCAGTGGCCATGTCAGCTGCTTCTGCTGGCCATGATTTTAGTTAGGTCAAAACCTGGGAGTCACTCTAGCCTCCTCCCTCTTTACTCTTCCCTATGTTCAACAGGATCCCTATCTGGATGCTTCTGTCTCTTTAACAGCTCCTGCCTGGGCCTCTTCTTTCCTCCCAGGGCTCCTGCCTCCTCCCTGCCCGCCTCCTCCCTGCCCCAATCTAATGCAAGGGCTTCCTGGTGGTCCCTGTGCCTCTTCTCTCATCCTTTTCAGTGCATCCTCTAGACTGCGGCAACAGTGAGCACACATCTCAGGACAAATCTCCTCCAATTAAAACCCTTCCATAGCCGCCAGTGTCATGACGATAAAACCCACATTCTGCCGCATAGCATTCACAGTCTTGCATGATCTGGCCCCTACTTATCTCTCCAGCCTGGTCTCTCCCTGGTTGCTTTGCAACCAGGAAACCCCAAACCTCCTTATGAGTCCTTAAATATGACTTAGTTTTTCTCACCTACAATGAGATGCTCAAACATGCTTCTTTCTTCTTCTCTCGAGTCAATCCTACTTGTTGTCAGTGCCTCTGCTTCAGCATCACCTCCTCTGGGAAGCCCTCCTAAAGTTAGATTAAGAAGACTTCCTCTGCCATTACATGGAAACCTCTTTCTGTTACCCATCTCGCAGTGTCACCAGACTCCTTGATAATAAGGCTCATGTTACCTACCAGACACTGTTTCAGCACAGGAGCTGAACAGTCAAATCTTCACACCCACCCTCTGTTTAGCACTTTCATTTTACAGATGATGATGCCGAGGCACAGAACAGGTAAGCAACTTTACCACGATTATAGGCGACAAAGCCAGGCTTGAAGCTAGCCCGTGGTTTTGACCATTAGGCTGTACCATGTATATTTAAGTGAATAGCGAGAGTCTTCCTTTCTGGCAATTTTGCAGCTTTCCTTTGAGCACCTGGGCTGAGCCCCTGTGGCTGTAATCAGAATTTTGTGAGTTGCACCTGGACTGGGAGGACAAAGGGAGGGAGGGGCCAGTTATGCCCTGAAGGCAGGCTGCCTGTTTCTGTAAATAAAGTTTTATTAGGACATAGCCACACCCCTTCATTTACATATTATCTCTAGCAGCTCTGGTTCTCCAGTGGCAGAACTTGTGAGCTGTTGTGAGAGACCTTGGCTTGCAAACCCTAAAATATTGCTAGTACCGTCTGGCTCTTTAAGAAAAGGCTGGCCCACCCCCATCAGAGAAGCCCACACAGCTATTAAGTGGCAGAGCTGGCTGGGAGATGAAAACCTTTTAGACTCCAGAGCTTGCACTTGGACATTTCCAAGGCATGTCCCCTGCAACCAAGTGCTGGGATAGATAACCACAGAGGCAACCTGCACTGAGAGGCAAGGGCCCAGGAGGAGTGCCGTCAGCAGTATCGCACCTTCTTCATTCCCCGCCTCTCTGTGTTTTCTCCTCCCTGCCTGGTGTCTGGTCTTAGCTGAGGATGTGGTCTATAGAGCTCATGGCTTCAGCATCAAAATTTCCATCCCCTTCTCAAGCTCCTTCTGCAAGAACCAGTCTGCCGCCTTTTGCCTGGTGCCAGCTCGCTCCCTCTAGGCAGGTGCCAAGAATGAAAGTTCACATTTCCTCCATCCGGCTTCCTGGTTTCCTCTCCCAGGGGCCCATCACTCCAGACTGGTCTCAGTGCCACAGATGGAGTTGGTTATAAAAGTGCATCACTAAATGGAATTGGGGAAAAATAAAGCCCCCATCATGGAGGAGAGCAGTGTATGTGTGTGTTTGTGTGTGAGTGTAGACGGGGTGCTGGGGGATGGGACTGAGAAGTGGGCTTTTCAGAGAGAGGGAGAGAGAGAGAGAGAGAGAGGACAAAGGCCCAGGGAGGGAGGGTTCATGGGGCTGTCGGCAGCAAGAAGGGTGATTTAAAATCAATTTCCTGGCCAAGAAGAATCACTCTTGCCAGGGTGAAATATAACGTGAAACAGGAAAGAAAGGCAAGCTCGGGCCCTGCCATGATGTGCCTCAGGCCCTCCTGCTTATGAAGCAAATAAATAACCTTCTCCATAGGCCGCCAGGCCAGCTCCGTTATCAGAGCTGGGACAGATGCTAGGCATGACCAGCTCTAGTTGCCAGGCTGGGACATCGCACTCAAGAGGGACAAGTGGCCCCTGAGGGCTGCCCTGGCTCTGTATGTGAATGACTTTAGCTTCAAGCATCTTGGGTACCAGACTCATTGTGAACTTGCCCTTTGGTCTCTAGTCATGAGATGAGAATTCTTCTGGTAGAAAATGACAGAAATCCAATTTGATTTAGCCTAGAATCCAACGGGCTGTATTGACTCCAGTTATCACATGTCAGGCCAAGCAAACAGGCAGAGTCGAGTGTCAGGCACTCACACGCTGCAGGACAAGACTGTTTCTCTCAGTGTCACCTGAATCTCCCACGTGGGCTTTCTCCACCAGGGACCACCACTGGGACCGTTGGCTACTCTTGGACTCACAAACCCAGGTTTCAACACTGAGAGGAAAAGCCTCTATTCCCTTGGTTCTAACTTGAGAAACCCCAGAGAAGAGCTCTGATTGGCTGAGCAGAGACTGTGGGCTCAAAAAGAGGGTACGTGGTTCCCAGAAGAAAGAAGAGTCGGAACACATAAACCGTGATGTGTGCCACGGTGCTTGAGCTCTTGCCTTTGTCCCTGGCTGACTCTGCTCCCAGCAACCACGTGCTGCCCTTGGAGCTCGGAGGTGTTGTCCATACCCCTTGCCTCTGCGTCTTTACTCCTCATTTTTCTCCTCTGCACCTTGCAGTCCCACTCTGGTCCTTCCACATCATGGAAAACCTCCCTTGAAGGTTATGATGAGATAATCATTAGCCAAAGTCCACAGTCTCATCCCATTCTCTTGACTTCCCTGCAAGCATCTATGTGGTTATTTACCACCTGCAGCTTTAGGACATTCTCCCATCTTGTATCTGAGAAAGTGTACTCTCCACCCACCTTCTGACTGCTCCCTTTCAGTTCTTTCTCCAACCCTTCTTCGTAAGCCAATTGCATAATGAGGAGTTTTCTCCAAGAACTGCTCTTTTATTTTCTTCATCTCATCAGTCTCCTTTGATAATTTCAATTAGTCTCAGAGGAACATTAAAACAAGCCTAGTGAATAGAAAAAGGAAGGTGATATTCCTGTAGACCCCTGGAGGAGGGCATGGCAACCCCCTCTAGCATTCTTGCCTGGAGATTCCTGAGTGGAGGAGCCTGGTGGGCTACAGTCCACAGGGTCACAAAGAGTCAGACATGACTGAGCGACTGAGCGTGCGTACACAGAAATATTTAACCTGCACAGAAGAAACACATTAGGACTCAAGAGGGCTCCTCAAGAGAGCTGTCCATTTCATCATTGGATGGGAGAGCAATCCAGAGCAAGCCCAGAAGGGACAGGTTGACTGATTTCATCTCTGAGTACCCAGGGCTAGCCCAGGTTTTAGCACTGGGCTTAGGACTCTGGTGGCTCAGACAATAAAGCATCTGCCTACAATCTGGGAGATCCAGGTTCAATCCCTGGGTTGAGAAGATCTCCTGGAGAAGAAAATGGCAACCCACTCCGGTATTCTTGCCTGGAAAATCCCATGGATGGAGGAACTTGATAGGCTGTAGTCCATGGGATCGCAAAGAGTTGGACACGACTGAGCGATTTCACTTTCATTCTTTCTTAGGACCTTAAGTAGATGAGTGGGAGGTTCTGTGTGAGGGGGATCTCCCCATCCTGCAGACATGAGAGAGGAGACTGGCCAGCCGTGAATCAGGACACACTGGTGGGGTGTTAGGCTGGAGCTGGGGAGTGGGGGAGTTCCTTCTAATTTCTAAATCACTGTGGCTCTTGGGCTCAGAAATGAGATTTTGAAAGCAGCTTGGGTCCTCTCATGCCAAAGGGGAAAGTCAGTGAGTCCTTCTTCCTCCTCTAGTTCACCTGGGTTCATTCTATGGCACTGGAGAGAGGCAAGTGCTTAATCCCTTCCTCTGGCAAACCTCAGGGAGCCTTCCTCCTGTTTATTCCAGTTTTCAAGTAGTACTTCTTCAGGACCTGCTATAGAGCGGGCAGTGTTCTAGATGTAGAGACAGGTGGATGTACTACTATGACTATTACTAGCAACTAAAGTATCAGTGGCTCAGTCATGTCCGATTCTTTGCGACCCCACGGACTGTAGCCCACCAGGCTCCTCTATCTGTAGAATTCTCCAGGCAGGAATACTGGAGTGGATAGCCATTCCCTTCTCCAGGGGGTCTTCCCAACCCAAGGGTCAAACCCAGGTCTCCTGCATTGCAGGAAGATTCTTTATAGTCTGAATTATTTGGGACGTCCAACAATAACGCTTAATAGTGCCTATAACATGCCAAGAACATCAAGTCTAAACAAATCAAACGAGGTCTCTGCCCTTATGGAGCTTAAACTCTAGCAGAAGAGATAAACAGCAGCAGCAAGTCAAGATATAGCTATGAGGATAAAGGCTATGATGAGAATAATATTGGGTAATGGGAGGAGCTGGATTGGGGGTTAGAGGATACAGAGGCGAGTCATTAGGAATTGTCTCCAGGGAAGTCACCCCCTGCCTGGAGATGGTCTCTGCCTCTTCAGCTCCCACTCCCAGCCTGACAGCTGCTCTTCTTACCTCCAGCAGCTGGAAGAACTCATCCTGCTTTAGGAAGGGACCAGACTCCCCATGCTGCTGCTGCTGCTGCTGCTGCTAAGTCGCTTCAGTCGTGTCTGACTCTGTGAGACCCCAGAGACGGCAGCCCACCAGGCTCCCCCGTCCCTGGGATTCTCCAGGCAAGAACGCTGGAGGACAATAAATAGGAAATTAGTTGAAAACGTCTGTACACACAGAAAACGCACAAAGACAGAATATCCAGAGAGCAAGATGGTTTTTATTTGACTTTTTTTTTTTTGGTACCAGAAGGAGGTTTACTTAGATCTGTGTATATTGGTTGGGGGAGGGGACTGAGGAAACCACTGCAAGCTCATCCTAGTTCTTCCCAATTTGTTATCTTTCCCACTCACCTACTGAGGGTCTCTTCTGAGCTCAGAGGGACTCTCTTTGGAGGAGAATCGTGCACATTGCAATGGGTGCAGAGGGGATATGGGAGATGGCACCCAGAGAATTATTAGTAACATCTTTCCACATTTAAAATTCGAGTTTATGGGCTTTGTCTCTTTAGCCCGCGGTTTTCTCGTTGTGGAGCTTACATTTTTATTGGTGGGAATAAAAGTCAGTGGCAGCTGATGTGGCCCTCTGGAGTTGGAGGCAATAACCATTGTGGGCAATGCAGCCTGGAAAATAATCATAATAATAAGCAGCAAAAAGGGAGACAGCTCTTTGAAAGTGGTTGATGAATGGCTATAGACTCCCTAACACCTCTCCACCCTCCTCACCACCATCCCCAACACCCAGCTTCTTGCAGCCCTGCAAGAATCTAAATAGAAAATGCAGCACTTGGAGAGATGGGCACAAAGGAAGGAAGCTGAGGATGTTTGTCCCAGGGGTCTCACAACTGGAAGGTTAAAGGCTGCTGGGATGAGCAGGAGTCCCTGGAACAGGGAGGAAAGGGAAATGAGGTTTTCGGAGCCATCTGAGGCATAGTCGGGTGAGTGGTTTATGTGTAAACCGCATGTAAAGCATCTACTATGGAGCCTGGAACATACAGATTGTTAACAAATAATAGTTCTACATCCACCCATCCCAAGGCTGAAGATGGAACTAGTGATGTTTTTTCAAGAGAGAAAGAAGAAATCTAAGGAGAAGCCCTTGGGTTAGATCTGGCCACTTGAACATCCCGACTGGAAGTGTCACCAGAGGCTGGGGGGGTCCCTCCTCTCAAGCATCTTCTCCTCCAATAGATTTTGGGTTTTCACCGTCAGTGTCCCTTTTGTTCACCTTGCTATATCCTTTCTCCTGTGTTCTACATCCTCTGCCCTGCTATATGTGGGGTCTTATTCCCTATGATATGACTAGACCTGCCATTTCTTTCTTTCAAGATGAGAGGACCTAAAAGTTTTTTTAAGGCTGGTGCCACATGCCAGATACTGTGTAAGTTGTATTACATCATTAGTTTTTTTCTAATCCATACAACCACCCTGGGAGGCAGGCATTGAGGTTTTCATCTTACAGAGGAGAGAACTTGAGTTCTGGAAGGTTGAGTGATTTTGTTGTGAGTCAGGGAGCAAGGGGTCTGGAATCCAGGCTGCTCAGACCCCAGAGCCCATGTTCTTTTTATAATATTAGGTTGCCTCCAAAGGGGCTAGAGAGACCTGAGTTCAAATGGGCCTTCAGTTAATAGATGAGCTAGCTCACTTGTCCCAGTAAGATTCTGGGCACCCTTCCCACCAAGCGCCCAGACTCTGGGAGCCAATTGTTGGGAAAACTCTGTAGAGAGTGTTTGGTGGACTCTGCCCGTCTGCCTCCTATGTTGAATCTGCTTGAATGTTAGCAAAGATGGGGAACTCACTCCTCCCAGAGGGCAACATGCTGTAGCATGATACTTCTCAAAGTACTGAGCGTGCAACTTTGTATGGCAGCTTCAGCATCACCTGGGGATCTGTTAGACATGCAAATTCTTAGGCACCACCCCAGCATCAGAGATCTTGGGGGCGGGCCCCAAAACCATGCCTTCTGAGGGATTCTGATGATACTCAAGTTTGAAGCCCACTAGCTTAGTGCACTTGAGATCAGAGAGATCTGGGCTACCACCCTGGTGACTTTGGGCAAGGTAGCAGGAAAGACTTTGTCTTAATTGCTCACATTTCCTGAGTATTGTGGTAGACTGAATAATGCCCCCTTCATCATCAAAGATGTCCAGTTGCCAACCCACAGGATCTGTGAATATGTTACCTTACTATAGCAAAAGGGATTTGGTAGATGTGAATAATTTAAGGATCTTGAGTGGGGAGATTATTTGGGTGGGCACAATTTACTCATGAAAATCTTTATAAGAAGCAGGCAGGAGCATCCAAAAGAGAAAAGGTTATGTAACAACAGAAATAGAAACTGGAGTGATGAGGGATGAGGCAAGAAATGCAAGCAGCTTCTAGAAACTGGTGAGGAAGGCGTGGATTCTTCCCTGGAGCCTCCAGGGTGAAGAAGTACAGGCAACACCTTAATCTTAGCCTTGTAAGACTCGTTTCACACTTCAGACCTCCAGAACAGTGAAAAAGAATAAATTTCTGTTGTTTTAAACCACTAAGTGTGACCATTTATCACAGAAACGGTAAGAAACTAAATATCAGCACTTGCTAGATGCCAGGCTCTGTTCAAAGTGCCTTACCTGTAGAAAGTTATCCATTGTTTCTTATCTCTTATTTAATCCTTATAACAACCCTATTTTGAGTGCACTGTTATTAAGTCCTTTTTACAAATGAGAACACGCAGGCACAGAGAGGTTAACTCACTTGCCTAAGATCATACAGCGAGCGAGGGGCAGAGCCTGGATTTGCTGTCTGGCTCTAAGCTTTATCTCACATGGCTGGACTCACTCTTTATCCTAGAAGGATTGCCTTTGCACATTTCACCTCTCTGCCCCTTCTGTATTCTCAGCAAAGCTTCTATGCTTCCTTGTTCCTGTTTTATTCTATCAGCAAAGCTCTGCCTGTTGCTGGGGCCAAATGGCCCAAGCCAAAGCTTTGCACTTTCTGTGCTCCATTCTAATCATCTCCTCTCTGACCTGGAGGAAACTTAGCTTTGGGGCCTTTCCCAGAGGTGGGGGCTCAGGCTGAGTGGTCCCGGCTGAGTCCTTCCTGCCTGTAGTAGAAGGAACTCCACTCTGCCTGGATGCCGGGCCTCCTAGCAGGCAAAGCACAGAGGACAGTCTCGGGGGGGTTCCTGAAGTTTTGCCTAACCAGAATGCCCTTCCTGGCCAGGTGCCAGGGCTCTCTCTGAGGTTCCCATCCATCCCACAGTGAGAACTACCTTCTGGCTCTTGCTGCAATGTATACACATGTGTGGGTTGCATTTCATTCATGCCAGAATCTGACACATGGGCAGAATTTCTGTAGCTAGCATATGGCTGGGAACCCTCAGATAACATGCTCAGTGGGGACCCACTCTGAACCAAGATTTCGATTGAAAACATAAGTCAGCAAAGAACTAAGGACTGGGATAGGCACAGAGAGCCCTCCGTCTCCAAATGTAGAGTTTCTAGTGCATGTGTGTCTAAGTGTGTGCAATGCATACTTGACTGTATGTGTTGGAGTATGTCTGTGTGACCACAGGTTAATTGTATGACTACCTGTGTCTTGTGAGGTGGGTGAACTCTGAGGCTTATTGTGAACCTCTGAGTAGGCAAATGGTTTTGTGTGTGTGCATGGATGTGTTTGAGTGTGTGGTAAGGATGCTTTCATGAGTGCAGGTGAGTGCATATCATGTGTGACTAGTGGGGTAGAGTAAAAATACATGCTTCTGGGAGTGAGAGCACGTGTGTGTGCAGTGAAAGGGTTTCTGGGACCATGCATGCCCAGGTGTGAGCTTATGCATGTGTGCAAAGGTGGGAGTGAGAAGGGGAGTGCTCTGCATCTCCGTGCTTCTGTATCTCAGTGATTGCTCCTGGTTAAACAGACTCAAGGTTGTCTCTCCAGCTCCTGTTTGCAGAGCCTGGTGTTTTACGACCAAGCCTCCTGGGCACAATTTCAATGATGCCCAAACAACAAGGCCTTTCAGCAAAAGATCCTGACAGATGGGCCACAAGTTTCTTAAATCTCAGCCCCATGGTTGTGCAACTGAATTTTGGCCCTTAACTTGATCAGAGTGCTCTCAGAAGCCCTCTGCCAAGGCTCTCATCCTGGGAAGCTACTGTGCACAGCACATCTAGGAAGGATGCCCATCTCACATCTCAGCTGGTGCTCTCAGTGAACAAGGCAGCATGATCTATGTATATTCCTTCTGAATCTGGTCACCAGAGGCCGAGCCTGGGGGCCTGTCCCTCCATCACCACTCCCTTGCTCTGCAACTTTTTGCAATGTACTAAAGCATTTTAGTATGTTGCAAACAGGCTGGGCACAGCAAACAGACCAAGTGTTTTCCAAAGAGGGGCATTTTCTTCATTCTATAGATCCGATAGAGCATCAGAGATCAAATCTGAGGCGACTTTGAGAAATCCCAGACGGAATGTCTGGAGAGGAGGAAAATGATGAAATGAGATGCATGGTATGTGCCCACAGGAGCAGCTGGGCAGCAATTGTTCCTCAAGCTGTAGTTGTAGCTTATAAAGTAATTTTATACACATCATCAGGTTTTAGTCTCACAACAATCCTTGGAAGCAGCATTGTTCACTTTTTTTCTTTTTTTGAATTATTTTTTGGCTGTGTTGCATGGCATGTGGGATCTTAGCTCCCTGACCAGGGATCAAACCTGTGCTCTCTGCATTGGGAGTGCAGAGTCTTACCTGGACCGGCAGGGAAGTCCCTATTCACATTTTATGGGTGACAAATCTGAGACTCAGCGAGGTTAAGTGACTTGTTCAAGGCCATATGGCTTTGAACTACTGGAGCGGGATGTCAATCTGGAGGAATAAGACTCTAATTTGCATTAGGCAGGTGAAGTTGGAGGACGGTCTCAGCCTCAGGTAGTTTGTAAAAGGTCATTAGTAACTGGCACTGCAGTGTTCTTCCTCCACAGACACATCCACAGTCAAGTCCTGGTCTTTCCTTCTGTCATATGTTTCCCTTGGCAATCTCTCCTTAGCCACGGTGCTTTTGACTCCAACTGAGGGCAAACAAATCAAGACAAAGAGTCAAGTCAGGAGTTACTGATGGAATGGCTGCTGTGGGCCTGCTCTGTGCCAGGTATTGCGGTGTGATATAAAAGAAACAAAGATGTAGGCTTTGTTTATGATCTGCTGTAGGAGGCAAGTCTCAAACACCTGTCACTTTCTTGCTGGGTGACAGTGGGCAAGTCATTTGTTCATTTACTCCCTCTCTGACAGGACCATCTGTTACTTTGTCTCTCCAGCGGCTACCTTTCCTTCATTTCTACACCCCAGATTTCCTTGAAAACTCAGTCGTCCCTCTCCATATGGCACTCTCCGTGGTGCTTTATCCCCCGACACTTTAGATAGAGGGTTTGACTCACACCTGGCTAATTGTACTGTGTTCACTGGCCACAGAGACTGGCCTAGGGATGGTCATGTGACCCACGTAGAGCCAATGAGACCTAAGGAGGCTTGGATGGACCTCTCAGAAGGAGGTACTGGATTTATGACTGATGAACCATGAGGGAGTGGGAATCTGGGGCTGTGTGAGCAGTTTGCCTCCAGATGGATCCTGAGAAAAGAGTCAATGCATGAGGAAGACCAGAGTCAGGCTGGAGACAGAATTCAAGTTCTGCTATTTTGGAGCCTCTGAAACCAGCTATACTGAACCTGAGCTGGCATATTCATTAGAATGCGGACTAAGCTGCTATAATAAAGAGGCTGACTTATGCAATGGTGTCAACAAAATACACTCCCTTCTCAGGTCATAGCTGAGAGATAAGTGACCCAGGGATGACAGGACGGCTCTGCCATCCTCAGTTCCTGGATTCTCTCCCTAGGCCCAAGGCGGCTGCTCCAGTATTTGCCTTCTCCTTGGTGGGAAAGGGAAAAGGGGCAGCTGCTGCTGCTAAGTCGCTTCAGTCGTGTCTGACTCTGTGCGACCCCATAGACGGCAGCCCACCAGGCTCCCCCGTCCCTGGGATTCTCCAGGCAAGACCACTGGACTGGGTTGCCATTTCCTTCTCCAATGCATGAAAGTGAAAAGTGAAAGTGAAGTCGCTCAGTCGTGTCCGACCCTTAGCGACCCCATGGACTGCAGCCTACCAGGCTCTTCCATCCATGGGATTTTCCAGGCAAGAGTCCTGGAGTGGGGTGCCATTGCCTTCTCTGGAAAAGGGGCAGGGGAATGTTTAAAAATGTTTCAGTTCAGTTCAGTCGCTCAGTCATGTCCGATTCTTTGCAACCCCATGGATTGCAGCCTGCCAGGCCTCCCTGTCTATTGTCAGCTCCCAGAGCTTGCTCAAACTCATGTCCGTTGAGTCAGTGATGCCATCCAACCATCTCATCTTCTATCATTCCCTTCTCATCCTGTCTTCAATTTACACCCAGTACAATTAACCTGCTTTAATTGTACAAATCTAAGATGACAGATGTACACTGTCATGTAACCACCATTACAATCAAGATATAGAACATTTCCGTTCTTTACGGTCAGTCTCATTCCCCAACCCCAGTCCCATGGACGGAGGAGCCTGGCAGGCTGAGGTCTATGGGGTTGCAAAAAAGTCAGACACGACTTAGCGACTAAACAAAAACATTCTTTATAATTTTGAGTTTTCCAAAATTTCATATAATGGAATCACCTGATATGTATTCTTTTGGTTTGGCTTCTTTGAGTTAGTATATTGCTTTTGAGACTCAGCCATATTATTGCATGTATCATTCATTCTTTGTCTCTTTTTATTGCTGAGCAATCAGTCAATTCAGTTCAGTCGCTCAGTCGTGTCCGACTCTTTGCGACCCCATGAATCGCAGCACGCCAGGCCTCCCTGCCATCACCATCTCCCAGAGTTCACTCAGACTCATGTCCATCGAGTCCGTGATGCCATCCAGCCATCTCATCCTCAGTCGTCCCCTTCTCCTCCTGCCCTCAATCCCTCCCAGCGTCAGAGTCTTTTCCAATGAGTCAACTCTTCGCATGAGGTGGCCAAAGTACTGGAGTTTCAGCTTTAGCATCATTCCTTCCAAAGAAATCCCAGAGTTGATCTCCTTCAGAATGGACTGGTTGGATCTCCTTGCAGTCCAAGGGACCCTCAAGAGTCCTCTCCAACACCACAGTTCAAAAGCATCGATTCTTCGGCGCTCAGCTTTCTTCACAGTCCAACTTTCACATCCATACATGTAAGTTATTTTTCCTTTTACCAGTTGATAATCATCTGGGCCATTTCCAGTTTCTGTTATTAACAAAGCTGCTGCGAACACTTGAGTAGAAGTCTGTGGTCCATAGTTTGAATACTCATTGTTAACTTGAGAAGAATGTGTATGTAGCTGTTCAAGTATTCTATAAACATCAACTAAGTAAAATTGTTGATGGTGAGGTTTAAATCTTTATGCTTTTTATGTGGTCTTATTCTTTCAATGCCTCAGCTTGGTGTGCTGCGATTTCTGACTATAACTATGGATCTGTTTTTTTTCTCCTTTCAGTTTTATCTGTTTGCATCATGTATTTTGAAGCACAACAAATTGGTGCATGAACATTCAATATTATATTGTATTAATGAATTGGTCCCTCTATTACTATGAATTGTCACATTTTGTCCCTGGAGTATTCATTGCTCTGAATTATTTTTATCTTCTGTTAATATAGCTACCCAAGCTTTCTGATTAGTTTTCAAGTCTAATTTTTTCCATCTTTAATTTCCAACCTATCTTTGTCTTTACAATTAAAGTGAGTTTGTCTTAGGTAGCATATTATTGGGTCTTACTTTTCTACTTAAGCTGACAACCTCTGCTTAGGCCATTTACATTTAATATAATTGTCGATATAGTTGAATTCAAACCTGTCATTTTGCTATTTGCTTTCTATATATCCTGCCTAGTTTTTACTCTCCGTTATTCTTTTCCTGCTTGCTTTTAGATAAAATATTTTTTATAATTCTATTTTATTTCTAATTTTGACTTATTAGTATATATCTGTGTTTTATTTTGATTTACTGATTGCTTCAACAGTGTATATATTTACCTATCACAAGTGAACAAGAACTACAGAGCCTCTTGATGAAAGTGAAAGAAGAAAATAACAAAGCTGGCTTAAAGCTCAACATTCAGAAAACTAAGATCATGACATCTGGTCCCATTACTTCATGGCAGATAGATGGGGAAACAGTGGAAACAGTGGCAGACTTTATCTTTTTGGGCTCCAAAATCACTGCAGATGGTGACTGCAGCCATGAAATGAAAAGATACTTGATACTTGGAAGAAAAGTTATGACCAATCTAGACAGCAGGTTAAAAAGCAGAGGCATTACTTTGCCAACAAAGATCCATCTAGTCAAAGCTATGGTTTTTCCAGTCGTCATGTATGGATGTGAGAGTTGGACTATAAAGAAAGCTGACTGCCGAAAAATTGATGCTTTTGAACTGTGGCATTGGAGAAGACTCTTGAGAGTCACTTGGAGAGTAAAGAGATCCAACAAGCCCTTCCTAAAGGAAATCAGTCCTGAATATTCGTTGGAAGGACTGATGCTGAAGCTGAAACTCCAATACTTTGGCCACCTGATGCAACTAGCTGACTCATTTGACAAGACCCTGATGCTGGGAAAGATTGAAGGCTGGAGGAGAAGGGGACGACAGAGGATGGGATGGTTGGATGGCATCACTGACTCAATGGACATGAGTTTGAGTCAACTCAGGGAGTTGGTGATGGACAGGGAGGCCTGGTGTGCTGCAGTCCATGGGGCTGCAAAGAGTCAGACACGACTGAGTGACTGAACTGAACCAATCACAAGGTGATTTACGATATTATTTCACTTCACATACAGGATAAGGACTCTTGGCTTTTGTGCCATGGTTGTTATATAATCTATGTGTGCTAGGAACCAGAAATTCATTTTTATTTTTTGCTTTAAACAGTTATCTTTTAAAGTGACTACAAAGTAAAAACAGCAAGTATTAAATAATAAAACAAGCACTTCATATTCGGCTGCATCTTTTCCGTCTGGGGCTCTCCGTTCCTCTGTGTCCATCCAGATTTTCTTCTGTTACTTTCCTTCTGTCTGAGCACTTTCTTCAGTGTTTTTTGTAGTGCTCACACGTTGACACACTTTTATGCTGTGTTTGCCTGAAAAGGCTTCCCTGATGGCTCAGTGATAAAGAATCTGCCTGCCCTGCAGGAGATGCAGGTTCGATCCATGGGTCAGGAAGATCCCCTGGAGAAGGAAACAGGAACCTACTCCAGTATTGCCTGAGAAATCTCGTGGAAAGAGGAGACCGGTGGGCTACAGTCCATGGGGTCACAAAAGAGTTGGGTGTGACCTGGTGACTGAACGATGACAACATGCCTGAAAAAATATTTGTTTTACCTTCATTTTTGGAAGCTGTTTTCACTGGGTTCAGTGATGTATTGACTCAGTATGTTAAAGATGTTGTTCCACTGTCTTGCAGCTTGTATCTTTCTGTTGAGAAGTTGGTTGGTATTCTCATCTTTGGTCCTATACACATAGTATCTTTTTTCCTCCTGTAGCTGAGTTTAAGATTTTCTCTTTCTCATGTAAGTAATTTGATTATTATGTATTTTGGTACTATTTTCTTCATAATTCTTGGTGTTCACTAACCTTCTTTATCTATAGAATTTTTTGTCAAATTGAAAAATAAGGCTATTATTTCCTTATCTATTTTTTGTCTCTCCTCCTTTTTTTTTTTTTTTTTTTTTACTAAGTCTAGAATGTTAGGCTGTTTGCTCTTATCTCAGGCTACTTACCTACTGGTTTTTTAGTCTTTTTTTTTTTTTTTTCTTTCTTTGCTTCTGTTTAGGTAGTCTTTTACTGGTATCTTCAAGTTCACTGATTTTTTTCTTTTGCAGTCTAATTTGCTTTTAATCCTATTTATTTTATTTTTTAATTTCAAATACTAAATTTTTCATCTGTGGAAGTTCTTTTTGAATTTATTTTATATCTTCTATTTCTCTTTTTANGGTTTTTTTATTTTTTTTTTTTTTTTTTTTCTTTCTTTGCTTCTTTTGAGGTAGTCTTTTACTGGTATCTTCAAGTTCACTGATTTTTTTCTTTTGCAGTCTAATTTGCTTTTAATCCTATTTATTTTATTTTTTAATTTCAAATACTAAATTTTTCATCTGTGGAAGTTCTTTTTGAATTTATTTTATATCTTCTATTTCTCTTTTTATGTGCATTTTTCCCTTTGCATGTCTGAGCGTGTGCTATTATAAGCTTTATAATTTATAATAATTGTTATGAGTTATACTTATTTGTTATTTACATGCCTGGTAATTCTTGACTGGATTCTGGGTGTTGGCTATACTACTCTTGAGTGCTAGGTTTTGCTATTTTCCTTTAAGAGCTTTTAGATTTTTTTCTGAAGCAAATTTAAGCTATTGAGGACCTGTTTGATTTTTTTGAGGTCTGCCTTTAAGCTTTATTGTTGAAAGCCCAGAACAGGTTTACTCTAGGACTAATTCAGTCTCACAGTGAAGACCTGAAACTTTTGAGGACGCTACCCATGGTTTTTCCTCTCTGGCTTTTGGAAATGTAAACTATTCCCAAGCCTGTGTGAGTTCTGACCATTTGTTGGCCTGTTGATTACTAGTGGTTCTTTTCCTAGCCTTGATTATCAGTCTTAATCCATAGATTCTCAGATTAGTGTTCAAACCCAAAATGAAAAGGACACTTTTCCCAATGTCTGGAGCTCGGAGTGAAGCTTACTTCTTTTTGGATGTTGTGGTTGTTTAGTTGCTAAGTTGTGCCTGACTCTTTTGTGACCCCATGGACTGCAGCCTGCCAAGCGCCCCTGTTCTTGGGATTTCTCAGGTAAGAGGACTGGAATGGGCTGTCATTTCCTTCCTCAGGGAGTCTTCCTGACCCCAGGAGAGAACCTGCATCGTCTGCATTGCAGGCGGATTCTTTACTGTTGAGCCACCAGGGAAACCCAACCTCCCTTCTGGTACTGTGCCTTAAAAGTGTTGGCTGATTCAGCTTTCCCAATCTCTGCTCTATCTTCTCAGCTCAGCAGGACCACTGGGCTCATTTCAGTTCTTCCTGCCTGTGCTATATCCTAGCAAATGCTCCCAGGCAGTAAGTAAATGCCACCATTATGCTAACCTTGCTTATCTCCCTTCTCTCAGAGATCACAATCCTGTGGTGTCTGTTGTCAAATGTCTTATAAAAATTGTCTTTTTTTGGTCTGTTTTTCTAGTTGCTGATGTTGACAAGGCAATTTTTATACAAAAGAAGCATAAGTACTCCAGGGAAAAAACTTTCATGGGCAGAACTCAGAAGCTGCCTATCTGTTAACTTCTGTTAACATTTGATTGTCAGAACTTAGTCACACAATAACATCCAGTTAGAAAGAGAGCTGAACATGTGTCCAGCTAAAATTACTTATGATGGACGAAGGGGAAACTGTATGTTGTTATTATTCTTGGTCTGTTTCAGTTATGTTCATTACTTTGAGTTTTTATCCTTTGTAATTTAGATTCCTGGTTGATAGATTTAGCCAACAGACAAAGGGAAACATATATTCAAAAATAAAAAAGAGTTGTTTTTTTTACCTGACCTCTTTGAAACTTAGATTTCTTGTCCATAAAAATGGGCTATGTTATTGTTCATTTCTCCATTATTTATTTTTAGGTTTAATAATTTCATGAGAGAGGCAATCCCTTATTAGCTAATACTACACAGCCATAAATTATTTTAATCAAAAATTTTAAACAAAAGTTTAGTTTGTTTTTTACCTATTATATTGTTTTAAAATATCTGATTCTTGTTCCTCTAGTTTCTCTCAATTATAATAAATATTTATTTGCACAATTATTTGTTTCCTTGTTGTATTCCCCATTAGAATGAAAGACATTTTGGATGCTCAGAATTGCTATTTTTTCTTGCTCACAGCCTTATCCCCAGCCCATTGCCCACTGACTGGCATTTGTTAGCACCTAAGGAGTATTTACGTGAAGGAGTGGCAACTATATATGATGGCATATCATTGTCTGACCTCTAAAGGAGAACTCAAGGCTTTTCTATAGTTCTTGCACCTCAACCAAAGAAAAGCTAGGATATTTAGTGGCATAGGAAACTCAAGAACCTGTAGGAGGGGGGCACATGGGTAACTATTCATAAGAGTAGATAAAGTTTAAAAACAATTGCATCTATAGCACATACCAAATGGGTATAAAACCTCCCTTTGGCTTGCCTTTGAGTATCCTGTGGAGATGGTACACTAAGATGGACTTGGAGGTGCCTCCTGTTTAAAAATGTGTGCCCATACTGGGAAATGTCTTTTAGATTTTATTTATTTATTTATTTTTGGTTGTACCGGGTCTTCCCTGCTGCGTGGGCTTTTCTCTGCGGGCGAGCAGGGATGACTTTCTAGCTGCAGTGCATGGACTCCTTATGCCAATGGCTTCTCTTGCGGCACACAGGCTCTAGGGTGAGGGGGCTTCAGCAGCCGCAGCACATGGCTTAAGTAGCCTCGGCTCCCAGGCTCTAGAGCACAAGCTCAATAGCTGTGGCACGGGCCTTAGTTCCTCCAGGGCACGTGGGATCTTCCCAGTTCAGTTCAGTTCAGTCGCTCAGTCGTGTCCGACTCTTTGCGACCCCATGAATTGCAGCACCCAGGCCTTCCTGTCCATGACCAACTCCTGGAGTTCACTCAGACTCATGTCCATCGAGTCAGTGATGCCATCCAGCCACCTCATCCTCGGTCGTCCCCTTCTCCTCCTGCCCCCAATCCGTCCCATCATCACAGTCTTTTCCAATGAGTCAACTCTTCACATGAGGTGGCCAAAGTACTGGAGTTTAGCTTTAGCATCATTCCTTCCAAAGAAATCCCAGGGCTGATCTCCTTNGCTGCTCCTTACCTTGGACAAGGGGTATCTATCTTCTCACCACTGCCCCTCTTGATGTTGAACATGGGGTGGCTCCTCTCTGCCCTCCTGCACCTGTGCAGCCATTGCTCCTTGGATCAGGGATCAAATCTGTGTCTCCTGCATTGGCAGATAGATTCTTTACCACTGAGCCACCAAGAAAGACCAAGAAAGCTTTCTTTTCCATGAGTCTACCTAAGTAGTTAGGCTGTGAGGAACACAGTCAAGATTAGGATTCAAATACAGGATGAGATGTAACATTCAGAGTATTTTTCTCTCTTCGTGTAGATTTTCCCCCTCTCCATCTCATCTGTCATTTACAAAACCATCATTTGACCTCAGTCTTTCCCAAATATACTCCATTTATCTGTTTCCTTTTACAGAAAGCTTGAAGGAGCTGATTATGACCACTGCCTCCCTTCCTTATTTTCTCTTCCTTTCAACCTGCACCTCCCAGCATTCTGCCTCCACCTCTCAGCTGCAATGGTGCTTGAAAAGGTCATCAGTAAAATTCAGTGGTCATTATTTGTTCTTTTTATCTTTTCCTCTAAGCAACATTTAACACAGTTGATTCTCTCTCTTCCTTGAATCACTTTCTTTTGCTGCCTTCCATGATACCTTGATTTCCTTGATTAGTTCTTCATTCTGCTTTTTAACGTTGGAACATCAGAGACATATGCTCCTTCATTTTTATATTCACATACTCTCTCTAGGTGAGCCCATCCAGTTCTAAGGTTTGAATTTTACCTAAATGCTGACGGCCTATAAATCTTTACTTGGAGTGCTGTGCTTTTGCTAGAACTCCAAATTCCTGTATCCAACTGCCTACCTATCCAAATAGCTGTCTAATAAAGACATTTCAAACTAAACTTGCTCAGATAGAACTCTTGTTATCCTCCTAAAACCTTTTCTCTTCTTTCTTATATCAGAAAATGGCAGCATATCTCTTAGTTTTTCGTGTCCCAAATTGAAGTGTTATTCTTAATGCCTTTCTTTTATCCCTAAATCCAATTACTAAACAAGTTCTGAACAAGATTTACCTTTCACCTGTTTCTCTCCATTTCCATTACCTCCCACTGCTCCAAGCCTCTGTCGTTTCTTGCCTGGATTCTGCAAGGATCTCGTAACTAGTCTCCATGGTGGTCAGACTTAAAATTTTAAGGCACACGTTTGATCATGTCTGTCCTTCTTTAAAAAATTCCATGTCTTCCCATGGCATGAGAACAACATTTGACATGTGGGTTTCAAACTTTTCATGTGACTTGAACTTTGCTTATCTTTCTGAGTGACTTGCCTCTCTCTTTTCCATTGTGCTTTCTCCATACTGGTCTGATTTCTGCTCCTCAAGCTTGACAAACTGGTTCCCACTTAAGGGCATTTGTATTATCTCTTCCCTCTGCCTGGAATGATTTCACCCGTCTTATCATGACAAGTTCCATCTTCCATTCTGACTTTAGTCGAAATGTCAACAACTTAGAGAGATTCATTAAATATAAAGTAGGTATCTGGTTTCTATCTCATCATTCTATCTTACCTTTCTACACAGCATCTTTTTTACTATCTGATATAGATCATGCTATTGTTTTCCTGACTGTCTTCTTCCTACTAGATTGTAAGTTTAAGAGTGGGGATATTATCTCTCATGTTCACTGCTATACCTGCAGTACTTAGAATCACTCATGGCACAGTAAGTGACTGCTGAGTCTATTAGTGAAATCAGACCTTTCATTTATTTTAGTACAGGTGCCCAAAGGCTGCTTCTATGTAAGAAAAATGGCTTCTTATAGCAGCCCTTTGTCCAACTGAACTTATCAGAAGGTCAAAATGAGGTCCAGAGTCATTAACAAAGACCATGATTTTGGTGATTTCTAACCTTCGTTTGCTTCCCTCACCAGCATATGGCAGCATTAGGTACTTGTTGGAGGATTTGGAGCTTCATCTTAATAAACATCTGGCAGAGTCAGCAAGGTTTAGAGATCTTGGTTCCTTGTCATCACAGTCTCTCAGAGTACTCCTGTTAGAACTGACTACATTAATAGTGTTGGAAGAGCAGTGGATAATCAGAGAGGGGAAATACTAGCCTTGCTTGCAATTTTCATGGACTGTGTAGCTGGGCCATGGCAGGATTAGGATAGATAGATGCAAGAGGGAAGAGTGCTGACAAATGCGTGGTAATGGGAAAAGTAGGGCATTTCTGTGGGAGAGTGAGAATACTCCTGAAATAGTTGCAAACACTGAATCAGATTTTAAAAGTTTTGAGTGTGGGATTTAGAAAAGTGTGATATTAGTGAGCTATGTGCAATACTTGATTTCTTTTAACAGTTTCCAAAAATCTGAAGCAACTTTTTCTCCTTCATATTATTATTATTATTTACTTAAAGCATCCATGAAACTGAATGGTGCCTTCTAAAATACTGAATAATCGAGAACTCACTCTCACACAAGGAAGGCCATTTAAATATTAGAAGACTAATTTCTAGAAACATATTCCTTATACTGAGTACAAATTGCCCTGAATTGGTGATTTAATGAGCCTTGTTTTGCTCTCTGGAACATCCCAGAGTGAGCCTAAAATTGTTTCCCACCTAACAGTCAGTAAGGAACAGAATAATGTCCCCTCCCCAAATTCATATGTTGAAACCCTAACACCAATAGGAGTACACTTGGCGATAGGGTCTTTAAGGAGGGTCTTATTATTAAATAAGATCAGAAGGGTAAGACGCTAATCAGATAGGAGCTGTCTCCTTATAAAAACAGGAAGAGAAGCCAGGAGTGCATGCACAGACAAAAAGCCCCTGTGAGAAGACAGCAAGGAGATGGCCATCCACAAAGGACCGGAGACACCAAACCTGCTGGTACGTTGATCTTGGATTTCTAGACTCCAAAGCTGTGAGAAAATAGATCTTCATTGTTTAAGCCACCCAGCCTGTGGTGTTTTAATTTTATTATTATTTTTTAAATGGCAGCTGAGCTGATTAAGACACGGNATCCACAAACCAAGGACTGGAGACACCAAACCTGCTGGTACGTTGATCTTGGATTTCTAGACTCCAAAGCTGTGAGAAAATAGATGTTCATTGTTTAAGCCACCCAGCCTGTGGTGTTTTAATTTTATTATTATTTTTTAAATGGCAGCTGAGCTGATTAAGACACGGTCTTTGTACTCCTCAGGTAAGAGTGAGAGTGCTCTGTAGTCTTCCCTGATTCAAGTCAGTGGTTCTCGTTTCTTCAACTGCTCTTGACTGGAGCAGAAATGCCCATTAGATGAAATGTACTGACTAGAATGAAATATAACACCACAGTGAAGCATGGTGGGCACTGGGCTCAGCAGTGGGACAATTGCCTCACTTTTACATTGACACTATTTTCATAATATTACAAGTGAAGGCTAATCTTTGGCAGCTCTTGACTTAGATTAACTTCTAAGATAACTTAACCCACTTTCTCATAACTTTGGATGCTAGCCCATTGGCTTTGCGTGTTAAGTGCCTGAGTTAACCTTGATCTGGTTAGATTTCATCATGTAGGGTGATGTGCCTCATTTTTCAAGCCGCCCAAATACACTCATTGTCTGTCCCAATGAGTTATTGTCAGAAAATCAATGCCATTCTTCAGACATTTCATAAAGCTGTTGAGTGGGAAGAAGTTAAGAATGCAACTCGATATTGTAAATGATAATAATAACTTACATCTATATAAAATTGACAGGTTTTATAGAGCTTCAGCCAGTTTATAGATCCTGGTGAAATAGGAAATGAGTTTCATTTTTCATGACTTCTTCTTTATGAGTGGCTCAGTATGATGAAAAGAGATGGGATTCAGGAGCCCTAAACTTCAGTTTGAAGTCAGGAGCCCTAAACTTCAGTTTGAAGTCACATTAGTTCTTTCAGCTTTGATGTCTACCTATGGGTCAATGAAAAAACTTAGTGATCTCTGAGGTCACCACAGCTTTATACTTTCTGCCCTAGGTTGATCCACTCCTGTGTTCTTGCCTGGAGAATACCAGGGATGGAAGAGCCTGGTGGGTTTCCGTCTATGGGGTCGCACAGAGTTGGACATGACTTAAGCAGCTTAGTGGCAGCAGCCCTAGGTAGACACACGGCATAAAGTTTGTCTTCATATAACAAATCTACAGGTATATAAGGACCAACATACATACAAAGTCTCTTTCAAGCCAAACATCACTGGTTCTTATGTTTAGTAAATCCACAATGATTCCCAGGCTTTTTTACTATATCTCCAAAATGTTCATAAAACTTCTCACTAGTGGGTCATTTGAAGAATTCACCTGTTCCTCCTTTTCTAAATCAACTACCTTTCTCCACCTGCAGTCATCGGCATTTCGCCTACTCTCCTTGATATCTCACAGAAAATGAACAGTGGTTTAGTGACTGCATCTGCAAGTCCTCCCAGGACTGTGGAGTGCAGTTGCTCCAGCTGAATCTTTTCTGGCTTTGCAAGAGCAGCCAGGTGCTCTCTTGCTCCCTGTTCACCCATTGTGAGTGCTCTTCTCAGCTTTTTCATCTGCACACTTGATATTCATATCTGCCATGTCTTTATTCAAGGTGCCAATAAAAATGCATTATGTATGACTTGGTCTGCTCAGAAAATGATCATGTTTTGTAGATTTAGGGATGTAAGAGCTTATAAAGGAGTAAAAAAAAATTGAGAGGAAATGTGTTATTTCTTGACAAACAAAAATTCTTCAGAAAAATAATATTTTGCTTTTACTTCTCTCTGTCAACCCCTCCCCACCCAAATATTTACATCTCAATCTAGAGAACACAGTACCTGAAGGGAAGGAGAAAGGGTTAAAGCTAGATAGATGGTATACAGCCAGGCAAAATTGCTTGGAAAACCAGGCCAAAGCATTCAGGTTAAATACAGTGGGACATGGCTAACCATGTGTGGTTTTCAAGCAGAAATGTAATGCAATGATAGCATGCTTTCTATTTGTCTTCAGATGGCTCTAATCAGACAAAGCAACTAATTTCCTGAACTTCCACAGCTAAAACATATGTACATATTCACACTTACCATTTGTTTTTTGAACAGCACTTTTAAAAGCAGGCTTTTTTTCAGATGTGGGGTGTGTGTGTGTGTGTGTGTGTGTGTGTGTGTGTGTGTGGTCTGTTAAAATACAGATTAAAGGGATCCACCCCAAGAGTTTTTGGTCCAGTAAGTCTGAAGGGGGCCTGGAAATTTACATAGTTAACAAATTCCCAGGTCATGCTGAACCAGGGACACTTGAAGAGCTATTGCTTTAAAGAATCATAAATGCCTTGAAATTTCTTCATTATTGAGATTCAAACAGCAGCATGGGTTCGTGAGGAGTCCCTGAGAAAAACCACATCTTCTTTGCTCACAAAGGGACTCAGAGATTCACCTTAACATAGAGCCAGACATTTCCTTTTCCTAGGGAGGCCTGCCTTCAATGAATGAGGTTTTATAGCCCAAATCAGTGGAATTTAATGTTTTGATCAACCTATAGTAGACTGAGGTTTCCCTTATCAATTGAATTGACCAGTTCATATATATATATATATACATATATATATATATACAATGCTCATTGGATCATTTCCATCTTCCTGGGATATTGAAATTGTCCTGGGAAGGATTTAGATTAGGTACCAAGAAGGATCTACTGAATAATAAAAACTGTAGAATGTACTCAGGGAACACAAGGGAAATTATGGCTGGGCAAAAATTGGAAACAAGTTATATGTTCCTCAATGTAGACTAAGTTTGGGATTTGGAATCAGAGAACATATGGTTTGAATAATGTCTGTGCCTCTCTTTTAGATAATTTGTCTTGGATAACTCACCTAACCTTTTTGAGCTTTTGGTACTATATACATAAAATAGAGATTATCAGGGCTTTTGTAAATTTTAAGCATGATAAAAGGTACAAATTCCTTAGCACCTTGTCTTGATAATGGTAGATATGCCAATGTTAATAATCTCCCTTCTAGGAACGGACATAGAGAATAGACTTATGGACATGGGGAGAGGGGAGGAGAGGGTGAGAGGTATGGAAAGAGTAACATATATATATATATATACAATGCTCATTGGATCATTTCCATCTTCCTGGGATATTGAAATTGTCCTGGGAAGGATTTAGATTAGGTACCAAGAAGGATCTACTGAATAATAAAAACTGTAGAATGTACTCAGGGAACACAAGGGAAATTATGGCTGGGTAAAAATTGGAAACAAGTTATATGTTCCTCAATGTAGACTAAGTTTGGGATTTGGAATCAGAGAACATATGGTTTGAATAATGTCTGTGCCTCTCTTTTAGATAATTTGTCTTGGATAACTCACCTAACCTTTTTGAGCTTTTGGTACTATATACATAAAATAGAGATTATCAGGGCTTTTGTAAATTTTAAGCATGATAAAAGGTACAAATTCCTTAGCACCTTGTCTTGATAATGGTAGATATGCCAATGTTAATAATCTCCCTTCTAGGAACGGACATAGAGAATAGACTTATGGACATGGGGAGAGGGGAGGAGAGGGTGAGAGGTATGGAAAGAGTAACATGGAAACTTACATTACCGTATGTAAAATAGAGAGCCAACGGGAACTTGCTGGATGGCTCAGGAAACTCAAGCTCTGTATCAATCTAGAGGGGTGGGATGGGGTGGGAGATGGGAGGGAGGTTCAAAAGGGAGGGGGCATATGTATACCCATGGCTGATTCATGTTGAGGTTTGACAGAAAACAACAAAATTCTGTAAAGTAATTATCCTTCAATTAGAAAAAAAAATCTCCCTTCTAAAATATTCTCCTCCTTGTAATAGAGTCAGCTTTTATCTTTGGACACTATGATTATTTTGAGATGTATTTGGAAGGAAAACCAGGCTTGCAGGAGAGAATCATTTTCAGAGTCAGCATCATTGCTGCTAGTTTAGAGATTAAACTTCCTTGGTGGCTTGAGAACATCAGTGTGGTAAGGGATTTACCTATAGACTGCAGAGAGAAATGGACTCTGCAGGAGGCTTGCCCCGTTCAGTGCTGGGTGCTCCTGGGGATCTGCTTCCCACAAAGAGAGGAGCCAGCAATAAACAGGGTGGACTTCAGCACCTTGGACAGGGCACCAGGGGCCCAGGTTTGTCAGCTGGGCACTCACTAGGCCTGGGTAATGATCCGTAGCAGTCTTGTTAATGGCCTTAGGGCTTCACATATTTCTGTAATTATTCCATCATTTGGAAGTTTTGAGTTTCTAATTACTCGGCCTGAATTAAAATATTCTTTGTAATTCAGTTCCCTCTGGGCTGAGAGCTCATGATTTCAGGTTCCTGTCGGGTTATCCTTCTTGTGAATAGTGGGTAGTGCTAGCTACAGTCGCCTTTCTCATCGTGTCTCTATGCATTTTTTCCTCCAGGACTTCCTCTTTGCCATCAGGTATCTAAATCATCCCACCCATGTGCTCAGTGATAAAAAATAGATGCTCCTCTCCTGAGCCCAGCCATTAGTCCAGGGTAAGATTGTTAGTCCTGGCTGCACCCTTAAATCACCTCAGGAACTCTTAAAATGCTTATGCAAGTCCCACCCCAGAGAGCACAATTCAACTGGTCTTGAGTGAGGCGCTTCTTTTTAAAAATTCAAACTAATTAAAAAATTTTTTTAGTTGAAATGTAGTTGACTTACAATGTTGTGCTCTTTCTTGGTGTACAGCAAAGTGATTCAGTTATATGTATATTATATATATACTAATATATATTATGGACTTCCCTGATGGCTCAGACGGTAAAGCGTCTGTTTACAATGTGGGAGACCTGGGTTCAATCCCTGGGTTGGGAAGATCNGACTTACAATGTTGTGCTCTTTCTTGGTGTACAGCAAAGTGATTCAGTTATATGTATATTATATATATACTAATATATATTATGGACTTCCCTGATGGCTCAGACGGTAAAGCGTCTGTTTACAATGTGGGAGACCTGGGTTCAATCCCTGGGTTGGGAAGATCCCCTGGAGATGGAAATGGGAATATATATTATATATATGTGTGTGTGTGTTCTTTTTCATACTCTTTTCCATTACGGTTTATTACAGGATATTGAATATAATAGTTTCCTGTGCTATCCGGTAGGACCTTGTTGTTGATCTGTTTTATGTATTTTGCTAATCCCAAACCCCTAATTTATCCCTCCACCACCTTATTTCTCCTTTGGTAACTGTAAGTTTGTTTTCTATGTCTGTGAGTCTCTTTCTGTTTTGTAAATAAGCAATTATAGAATCTTTTAGATTCCACATGTTAGTGATATCATATGCCATTTGTCTTTTTCTTTCTGATTTGCTTCACTTAGTATAATGTTCTCTAGGCCCATCTAGTTGCTGCAAGCGACATTATTTTATCTTTCATTTTTATGGCTGAGTAATAGACCACTGTGTGTGTATATATGTGTGTGTGTGTGTGTGTATGTATGTGCGTGTGTGTGTATGCCACATCTTTATCCAGTCATCTGTTGTTGGACATTTAAGTTGCTTCCATGTCTTGGCTGTTGTGAGCATTAGTATTTCTTAAATACACCTCAAGTAATTCTAATGTACAACTTAGAGTTGCAAACCACTGGTCTAGAGATGGACCTTTCTACCTCCTAATGACCCTCAAACTCCAGAGGTGATCTCAGCTTCCTACTCATGATGATGTTGGGACATAGACTGAACTGAATTTCTAGCTTATTGATTTCTAGTATAAACATCACTAAGCCCAGCATTGCAGCCTCATTTCCCCCAAATATAGTTGCCCTATCTATCTCAAAGTATATCACAAAAAATTAAGAAAAATAATGTGAATATTAAGAATTGTATACGAAGATACTTAGCATTAGTATAAGATTGGAAGAGAAATGAAAGGATTTCAATTCTGGTGCAGCTGTTCTAGTTCTAGAGTTGATTTAACAGAGTTAAATGAGTAAATGCCCTGTGACGTGGCAATCTCATTTTTGTATATATACCTGGAAAACTTCAGGTACAGGTTCGTCTTGGAACATGGACAAAGATTTTCATAGTGATATGGTTGGTGGTGGCAGGGAGTTTTAGGTAATTAAGATACTCATCACTAAAAAAATTAATAAGTAGAAGATGCATTTTTGGAATATAGGGTAGAAGTTAGAACAATAAAATAGGAATATACACAGCAACATGAGTAGGAATATAAACCAGAGTGAAGAAAGAAAAAAGGAGACAGCATAAATACACTTAAGCTAATTCATGAAGCGCGATTACAGGTTTTTCATGGATACATTTATTACCAAGGGCATTTACCAAGCACAGTACAGTAAGTGGTTGTGGGACATGGAACTGATGAAAGAGGTTAAAGGGGAAAAGTAATGAAACAAAATTTAGCAACAACAGAACCTGAAACAGGCAGATGCTGGTGGTATGTGCTGTGAACTGAGGAGTATGATTAGCTTAGCCCTCTGCTCTTTCCAAAGGGAAAGCAAGAGAGCAAATAGAGGGAGGGGGAGTGAGACCTGACTGGCTTACATTAGAAGCAGGAGAAGCTGGAGAGAAAAATGAGAACTTGGGAACCAGGAAAGGGAACCAGGAACCTGCCCTGGGCTGGAGAGCAAAATCAGGCTTGGCTGCTCCTCATAAAGGATTTCAGGAGGAAATGAAAAGGCTTGCTAGGTTGGAAACAAAGGCATTTACAAAATTCCTGAAATAAAGTGGGAATAATTTCAAAACTGGAACTGAAAATTGCACTTCTAGATCTGGAAGGGAGTTTTATGCTGCAGACGCAGGGATGTCACTTCTAAACCAGGTGAGGGATGGGCTGTTCATCCTAAGTGCTGAGTTTCAGAACAAAGGAGTTTCCAGAGAGGAATGATATTTCCCCCATTAGAAACTGACTCAGTCTCCTTTTCAGATGTCTCCAGATAGTGATCTAATCATTGAATCATCCAATGAAGAGCCGTGCAATGATTCTCTACCGTGTGCTGGGCAGTGAGTGTGCAGAGAAGAGTGAGGCCAATCCCTGGCTTAAGAAGTGGCCCCTATAGATGCTGAAAACATCTTTAACTTTGCTCTAAACACTGAGCTGGGGTTGTGCAGAATTTCTTTTCTCCCTGACAGCAGGGGATCATCTGTTTATAGAATTAGAAACCCCAGTGGTGCATTCACTGTCAATATGAGAAACACATGCCTTAACAGGAAGCCTCTCCATCTGTGCTGCTGATAAAGAATAATGAATATATTAATTAATACATTAAGGAACCATGTTTTGAGTTTTTCTACTGGGAGCCTAAGAAGAACAATACAAATACCATCAGGTTATACTTGGGAACAACTTGTACGTCAGATCAGACTGTGTGACTGTTAGATTGGGTTCTGATGTAGATGGGTTTGATTTTACAGTTGTGGGAAACATGGAGCTGTGAAATCCAATTTGGACCCCAAAGGTAAGGCAGAAAGCCAGTGCTTGGGGGAGCCACCCTTGCTGGCCCCTGAAAGTCACACTGGAGTGGCTTTGAGAGCAATTATCCTGGTAGAGCAGCTCTTACTTTACATTTAAGATTGTCCTCCTGAAAAGGTCATGTGTAAATCAAATTTAATAAATCAAATTCTACGCTTCATACCTTGGGGAGGCTTTCTCTTCAAAAGAAGCTGTGAGTGAATCCCTTTTTAATAGAAGTAATCAGCTCTTCATTTATCTGATTTGTAAGGTAAGATTTTTATATTTCAGATTTTCTTAAAGTGAGCAGCAGTGTTTTTCTTTTGTTCATGATAGAAAACCTAACACAGTATGGTGTAAGTGGAATACAACAATAGCAAGTAAATGACAGGTGTGTGCAATGAAAAAGTTAGGGGGATAGAGGCTTTAGACATGGCTGAATTCAGGACCCAAACAATGACGATAGAATTTTGTTTTTCTCTGTTTCTCGCATCTGCCTTCTCTTGGCATTATTCTCAGGCTCTACCTGGGTGAAGCAGCTGCAGCATCTTACCTGCCAGGTTCAAGGCCACTAATGACTATTACTTACTTTTTTTCCCAGCAGATGCGGAATTGGCTCTGATTGGGTCACCTGCCTATCCCTAAATGAATAGGGAGTGAGGAACTGATTAGCCTAGGCCTGGTCACACGGGGCTCTATGCAAACCACCTGGGTAGAGAGTGGGGCAATGGCACTTACCAGAAGACAGTCAGGCAGTTGTCAGGAGAAGTGGGGAACAATGTCAGGAAAGGGTGACATAAACGCGACTCTTCCCTTTCCATCACCCTCATATCCAATCTATCACCACGCTTGCTGCAAGTAGCTCACATCTGCACATTCTTGCATCAGAATCTCCTGGGATTCTTGTTAAAATGCAGGTTTCAGGGTCCTACTCCAGATAAAGGGAATTCTATTGTCTTGGGGGTGGTCTCAGAATCTGTAATTTTAGATCGTTTCCCAGGCAATTAAAAACAAACAAACAAACAAACAAACACTGCCATTTAAGTACCACTTCCTAAAGCTTTTCCATCCTTCTGCCTCCATGGTAGCTACCTTAGTGCCTTAGTTCAGGACTTACTGTTAGTTACCTGGATTCTGGCTTCCTTACTGGTCCTCCCTCTTTCGTCTCTCCTCTACCAGCCACCGTCCCCTCCCCCACTGCCTCCCCTTATGCTAAATCACCACGATTTAGCATACTTTCGGGAGGCTCTCTCTTCAAAAGAAGCTGTGAGTGAATCCCTTTTTAAAAGAAGTAATCAAACTACTCCTCTGTTCAGCTCTCCTGCCTCCTGCCTATGAGACTTCCTCACTTACCTTGGATCCAAGCCATCTTCATGCCTAACCTCATCCCTTCTCCAAACATTCCAGTTCCTTTCCCATGTTCAGATTGACTGCACGTTATCTTTCCTCTCCCTTTAATGCAATTTCCTTTTTCTGCTCCTGGAAAACTCAGACCCCAGCATTAAGTCCAGATCAGCTGCTCCCTCCTCTGTGAAGCCCCTCTGTCCCTTCCCTCCAATCTCCCCTCGTTCTCCCTCAGAATCCTCTTTATATCTCCTCTACAGGAGTTACACACACTCTGGAACATACGAGTTTACGCGTCTGTTGTTCCCGCTGGCCCTACAAGGGGGCTCAATAATATTTCTTAAGTGTTAAAAGCTGCTGCTGCTGCTAAGTCACTTCAGTCGTGTCCGACTCTGTGTGACCCCATAGACGGCAGCCCAGCAGGCTCCCCCATCCCTGGGATTCTCCAGGCAAGAATACTGGAGTGGGTTGCCATTTCCTTCTCCAATGCATGAAAGAGAAAAGTGAAAGTGAAGTCGCTCAGTCTGTCCGACTGTTAGCGACCCCATGGACTGCAGCCCACCAGGCTACTCCGTCCATTGGATTTTCCAGGCAAGAGTACTGGGGTGGGGTGCCATTGCCTTCCCCGGTGTTAAAAGCAAGTCATTGGAAAAAGACAAAAGGGTTCCCATCCAGTTTAATTTACAAGATGTGTGACCTTGGGCAAGTCACCTTACTTTCCTGAGCCTTAGTTTCCTAATTAGTAAATGGGGATATTCCTACCTCCTGCATAGGCGTGTTGATGGGCTCAATCGAGATAATGAACAGAAATCTCTTTAACACAGTGCCTGGCATCATAATTAGTGCCAATGAGTGCTAAATTAAAAAAAATTAACCTTCAAGTCAAGGAATCAAAAGCCCTCAGTAGTACACTTAAATTCATATTTATGTAATGCTAAACAACTGTTTCTTAAGACTATATTTCTTGAACTAATTCTGTGGTGGTATGTGGGTCAAATCTGGAATGGTGCAGTTGGACGTCGTCCTTATAGACCACTTTCCCATGTCCCCAAGACCTTCACATTCCTCTTTATCTTCTCCTGGGCATTAAGCAGCTTTAAGTCCATCCCTCTGAAATAATCACTTTTAGTCCATGGAATGCCGACAGGAGAGGAATGCAGCTCCCCACAGTGTGATTTCTCTGGACCATGGGAATATTTCGCCTCTGTAAGAATGAGGAAGGCTAAGGGTGCCTGGTGGTGGACAGCCAGCTCAGAAGTGGCAGGCTTGAGCTCGCATAAATGCAAGCCATTAAAGCTCCCTGAAGTGAGAGTTTGGTCCAGGAATCCGAATGAACTGATGATAAGTGTGGAAGAGATAAACATTTCATTTATGTGAGCAGCAGATTGAATTTCAAGAAATTTAGCCCCTCTTCTGGTGACTACTGCCTGCTTGTTTTATAATCTGCCTGAAATTCTCACTCTCCTTTATGACCATGCATCTTGTACTTGGCATGCAAGAGGATATGTAAAAGGGATCACAAACAAAAGTTGGGAAAAGCATAGGCAGTTCAAGAAAAACTGCTTGCAAATTCCTAGTTAATCTGCAATGCCCACTGCAGGGGAATATTACATGCTGCATATTTGATGCATAAAAATACCTAGCACAGTGGCTGGATAGCTGGTGCTTTGTACCACTTACTAATGTTGGTTTTGTCCTTTCCTTCCACCCGTGGAAGTTAGTGGGCATTTGTGTTTGTGTGTGTGTCTGTGGACTTGCAAGAGGATGTAAGAAAATGACTTCTATGTCTTTGTGGGTTGTTTAAAATTTAGAGTATAGATCACAGCACTAACTTGATTGTATTTGTCTAGCCAACATATTAGATACTATTCTAAATGTAGCCCTGCTGTAGGTTCAGTGAATATAAAGTTTAACAAGAAAACAGAGGACAAAATCCTTGCCTTCAGGGAACTCATGATTAGAACACAAAAATAGACAAGTAATCAAACAAAACATAAGGTTAGTCTCCCTTGAAGCCAGAAATTAAATCTTACGCATCTTTGTTTCCTAGCACCTCGGAGTTCTTTCCTGATCTTCATAGGTTTAAGATACTGTTAGTTTTAGAGATCTGTTTTGCTTAAAATCAAATATATTATGCCATTGCCACATTAAATATATTTTTTTATAACCATATAAGAGTTGTGTTGAAAGGCAGTTGACAGGTTGACATAAGGCTATACTTTGTAGACTTTCAAGTAGATGCTTGTTGATTTAATTTTGCAATCTTTGTATTATTGAGATGATATTAATTATTTTCAGCTCTCAAATATTTCCACGAATGCTTGAAAAGCTCATGGGTCTTGGAAACTGCTCTGATAGCATCTAATAGATTATACAGACCTAGAAATGCCACCCCATGTCTGGCACATGATGGGTTCTTCATGAATATTTAATGAATGAATTAATAAATTAAGGAAATCAAATAATGAATAAATATCATGTGTTACAGAGTCCAGTTCCATGAAGCAAGCAGCTTGTCTGATGGTTGTGGGTTCCATTCTGAGTACAAGTTCTGATCTTGATTGCTAATGGATTGTGATGATTGGGAGCAAGTATCTCCTGTCCATTGGAAAACTAAAAAAGCATGATCCTAACAGGATTTTAGCAAAAGGCATGGGATGATCCAACAGGCACAGAGTAAAGTTAACATTATGAAAGTAAGTAGGTACTTTAGTCTTTCTTGCAAAACTGACAGAGGCAATAGAGGGATGCTAAGTCAGAGAGCCTGTGAGGCACACAGGGACAATTGTGAAGAGCATGAGCTTGGGGTGAAGACTCCCTCACTTTAGATCCTGACTTCAGTGCTCCTGGTTGTGTGCCCCTGAAAATGATGTAACTCCTCTTGAGTTATTATTATTATTATTGTCATCAGCTGAAAAAACAGAATTTGTTCCCCAGTCAGAGAACTAGATCCCACATGCCACAACAAAAGATCCTGTGTGTCACCACTAAGACCTGGGGCATCCAAATAAATAAAGGAAAGAAAGGAAGTAAAATAAAACCCATTTCACAGGGTTGTGGTGAGTATCCACTGTATTGTGCAAAACACTGCTCACAGTGCCTGACATGTGGTAGGCATGCCCCAATTTTAACCTTTAGTTTTATTTGTTCCAGCACTGTCAGAAGTTAGCAGGATGACCTTGGACAAATCTCTCAACTATTTAGAGCCTCTGGTTTCCTTTCTTTAGTACAGGCTGAGAAAAACCTTTTCTAATGAATCAGAGCCAGGTAGTAGAGTGGGTGAGGTCACTAGAGGTGGTAGAGCATAGGGTGTTGTGGGAGCTAAGAACTGGGAGCAGCTTTTCTGCTTGTGTGAGGACAGATGGCGTGGCTGGTGGGAGATAACAAAAAGAAGTTTTGGAGATTTCAGGGTAGGCCAGGTGTGTCAGTCAGAGCTCTTCATTGCAAACAACAAAAACCAATCCTGGCCAGTTAAACGTAAAAGAAATCCAAGAGAGGACGTTAGAAAGCTTGGAGAACTTCCGGGGGGTGCCTGCATTCAAGAGCAACACTCACAATCATACTGCAGAGCTAGTTCAGTAGTGATATCATGGTAGCCTGTCTGGTCATGGACCGGCAGCCCAAGACCAACTCTGCTGATGCAAGGCCTTAGATGCGACCATGAGACTCCTTGCTGTTGACCTCTTTGGAAACCAGATGTTACTGCTGACGCTAGATTCCACATTACCCTGTTCTACAAGTCACACGTTTCTTACTCAACGCTTACTGAAGGTGAGTCTGATAGATGAAAACAATGTCATATACTTGTGTCCTAGCCACAAGGAAGGCTGAGAAAAATATGGCTTCTATTAGGGGATTTGGAAGATGAATAACTCTCCAACATCAAAAAAAAAAAAAGATGTTCAGTGACCTGCTGCTGCTGCTGCTGCTGCTAAGTCGCTTCAGTCGTGTCCGACTCTGTGCGACCCCATGGACTGCAGCCTACCAGGCTCCTCCACCCATGGGATTTTCCAGGCAAGAGTACTGGAGTGACAGTGACCTAGTCAGCCCAAATAATGACACACCTCTATTGTAGTATGACCCTGTGACTGAGTTTTGCAGGAAGTTTAGAAGTGTGTCAGACTTTTAAGGTTTTGATATGGTAAACACAGAAGGTAGCATATTCAAAGGCCTGGCGAGGCAGGTGCAGATAAGCAGTTTCAAATATTTCAGTCTGGCTGTGTGGAAGTCCTGTGAGTGCATGCATAAATGTGTGTGTGTATGTGAGTCTTTTCCCTGGCTGCTGTAATGATTTTTCTTTTCTTTTTGGTTTGTGATATATTTAGGTATACATATGTGCTTTTTAAAATAGTTCTTCTATTTGGAGTTTGTTGAGATTTTTGGATCTTTGGGCTGACTTCTTTAAATCAAATCTGAAAGAAAATGTAGTTATTGTGTATTTACATATTTATTTTATCTCTTCTCACTTCTGCTTCTGGGACTCCGTTTATATGTATGTTGGATCATTTTATATTAGTCCGTGGGTGACTGATGTTCAATTCATTCTTTTTCTCTCTGTGTTTCCATTTGGGTAATTTCTACAGACTTGATTTTATATCTCTAAAATTTTTTGGAAAAGATTGGAATATAGTTGATGTATAATACTATATGTTACAGATTACAATATAGAGATTCACAATTTTAAAGATTATATCTATTTATAGTTATTATAAAATATTAGCTATATATATTTGAAATTAATTAATTTAATTTAATTGGAGGCTAATTTTTGGCATTTTGGCTAAGATCAAGTGTAGTATCTGTTCTTATAGCTTATTTTATACACAACAGTTTGTACCTTTCTATCCCCTCCCCCTATATTGCCTATACCTGCTTTCCCTCTTCCCGCTGGTAACCATTAGTTTATTCTCTATAAGTACGACTTTGCTTCTTTTTTGTTATGTTCACTATTTGTGGTATTTTTTTAATACTGACTTGATGCTAAATTTACTATTTCTTTCTTCATTTGTACCCCATCTGCTGTTAAACCCATAAGATTAACTTTTAATTTCAAATAAATAAAATTTCAGGCCTATACTTTCTATTGAGTGAATTCTAGAATTTCAGTTTCTTTTTGATTTTCTGCTTCTCTTCACGCACTGTATTTATTTTACTCCCTGAAAATTCTTTCACATATTTATAACAGTTATTTAAACTCCATGATTACCAATTCCAACATATTGGTCTTCTATGAGTCTGCTTTTATTGACAGTTTTTCTCTTGATTATTTATCATATTTTCCTACTTTTTTCATGTCTTATAATTTTTAAAATTTTGTGCCAAATATTACACACAAAAACAGATATTGAAGTACAATTTATATATATATGTATATGTGCAAGTATATATATGTATGTATTGTAGAGTGTGCACGTTTTTCTCCTCTGTCAATAAAATTCTGATTTCGCCAAGAATGGAATTGCACTTGGGCTGGGATACAACTTTAGTTAAATTGAGTTCACTTTTTAAAAATTTGTTTATTTTTTAACTGAAGGATAATTGCTTTACAGAATTTTGTTGTTTTCTGTCAAACCTCAACATGAGTCAGCCATAGATTGTTTCAAATTTTGACCATGTATATATGACTTTCATTTGTCTCCTTGACCTCCCAAGGGGCTGATTTATTTGATATTTCAGAATTTCACCGGAGAGGTAGCTGGAATTCAAGTTCAAATAAATTTGAATCACTTTTTTACTAAACTCCAAGTCTTCAAAGTTTAAGAACCACAAGACTACAAAGACTTCTCTACTTTCCAGCTATGTTTCTTGTGCTGGTTACTCAGCAAAATTCCCAAGTGGGACCAAGTAATTTATCTTTATGTTTATGGGTCTCTTCCTAGATTCCAATGTTTTCTGCTTTATTACCCTAGGCTGACTTTTGGTCATCCCTGAAAATTCTCTCTGTCTCTGGAAGACTTGATTCTCTACCCACTTACATTAAGACAAGGTCCATGCCTTCAGGTATGGAAACCACCATTACTTTCTGCTTACCTGTGAAAGGCTCATTCCTCTCTGGAATTCAGTGCATTAAGACTTCTTTGCATTTACTGCTCTTTGATAGTTTCATAGTTTATTTTTTGTTCATATTTTCCCTTGTTACCATGGAGATATAGATCTTTTACATACATTTACATACTAACCAGAAATAAGAATGACCTCCCTCATTCTAGAGTGCTGTTTTTCCTTGGTACGACACTCTTTGGGTTTCTGCTTTGAAACGGAAAGGAGGCCTATGGCCCTGGACACCTAGAGATCATTTCCTTCCCATCTGGCAGTCACCCAGGAAAACCCTACTCCCCTCCCCAGGTCTTCCTGCAATGGCTGCTGCCACCGTGGTGCTAGGTGTTATGAAATTAGCTTGGGAAGATCCCTAATCTCTCATTGGTTTCAGAACATCCACTTTGTACCCTTTCAGACGCTTCCCCTTTATACCCAACAGATACGTTTACATAAATTTATAATTCTCTCTTTTGTGATTGAGTTAATTGTTAAATGCCCTATGGGAGTTTTCTCTTTAAAGGAAGCTTGTAGTTAATCCTTTCATAATATGAATAATGAGAGTAACAAGTCACCCCTGGCTCCTACACCCAAATCCATTCCAGCTGTTGACTCTAACGCTAGAGTCAGATAGGTCTGTAATCAAACCCTCTGCCAACCCGTTCATATGTGTGTGACCTCAATTTCTGTTTGCCTCAGTTTCATCATTTATTCAAGTTGTTTTTTTAAATTTTACTTGATTTTACTTTACAATACTGTATTGGTTTTGTCATACATCAATTTCTTATTGCTCAAATATTTTTCCTTTCCATCTTCCATAGTTAGATCAAAATTCCTGAAATAAAGTGGGAATAATTTCAAAACTGGAACTGAAAATTGCACTTCTAGATCTGGAAGGGAGTTTTATGCTGCAGACGCAGGGATGTCACTTCTAAACCAGGTGAGGGATGGGCTGTTCATCCTAAGTGCTGAGTTTCAGAACAAAGGAGTTTCCAGAGAGGAATGATATTTCCCCCATTAGAAACTGACTCAGTCTCCTTTTCAGATGTCTCCAGATAGTGATCTAATCATTGAATCATCCAATGAAGAGCCGTGCAATGATTCTCTACCGTGTGCTGGGCAGTGAGTGTGCAGAGAAGAGTGAGGCCAATCCCTGGCTTAAGAAGTGGCCCCTATAGATGCTGAAAACATCTTTAACTTTGCTCTAAACACTGAGCTGGGGTTGTGCAGAATTTCTTTTCTCCCTGACAGCAGGGGATCATCTGTTTATAGAATTAGAAACCCCAGTGGTGCATTCACTGTCAATATGAGAAACACATGCCTTAACAGGAAGCCTCTCCATCTGTGCTGCTGATAAAGAATAATGAATATATTAATTAATACATTAAGGAACCATGTTTTGAGTTTTTCTACTGGGAGCCTAAGAAGAACAATACAAATACCATCAGGTTATACTTGGGAACAACTTGTACGTCAGATCAGACTGTGTGACTGTTAGATTGGGTTCTGATGTAGATGGGTTTGATTTTACAGTTGTGGGAAACATGGAGCTGTGAAATCCAATTTGGACCCCAAAGGTAAGGCAGAAAGCCAGTGCTTGGGGGAGCCACCCTTGCTGGCCCCTGAAAGTCACACTGGAGTGGCTTTGAGAGCAATTATCCTGGTAGAGCAGCTCTTACTTTACATTTAAGATTGTCCTCCTGAAAAGGTCATGTGTAAATCAAATTTAATAAATCAAATTCTACGCTTCATACCTTGGGGAGGCTTTCTCTTCAAAAGAAGCTGTGAGTGAATCCCTTTTTAATAGAAGTAATCAGCTCTTCATTTATCTGATTTGTAAGGTAAGATTTTTATATTTCAGATTTTCTTAAAGTGAGCAGCAGTGTTTTTCTTTTGTTCATGATAGAAAACCTAACACAGTATGGTGTAAGTGGAATACAACAATAGCAAGTAAATGACAGGTGTGTGCAATGAAAAAGTTAGGGGGATAGAGGCTTTAGACATGGCTGAATTCAGGACCCAAACAATGACGATAGAATTTTGTTTTTCTCTGTTTCTCGCATCTGCCTTCTCTTGGCATTATTCTCAGGCTCTACCTGGGTGAAGCAGCTGCAGCATCTTACCTGCCAGGTTCAAGGCCACTAATGACTATTACTTACTTTTTTTCCCAGCAGATGCGGAATTGGCTCTGATTGGGTCACCTGCCTATCCCTAAATGAATAGGGAGTGAGGAACTGATTAGCCTAGGCCTGGTCACACGGGGCTCTATGCAAACCACCTGGGTAGAGAGTGGGGCAATGGCACTTACCAGAAGACAGTCAGGCAGTTGTCAGGAGAAGTGGGGAACAATGTCAGGAAAGGGTGACATAAACGCGACTCTTCCCTTTCCATCACCCTCATATCCAATCTATCACCACGCTTGCTGCAAGTAGCTCACATCTGCACATTCTTGCATCAGAATCTCCTGGGATTCTTGTTAAAATGCAGGTTTCAGGGTCCTACTCCAGATAAAGGGAATTCTATTGTCTTGGGGGTGGTCTCAGAATCTGTAATTTTAGATCGTTTCCCAGGCAATTAAAAACAAACAAACAAACAAACAAACACTGCCATTTAAGTACCACTTCCTAAAGCTTTTCCATCCTTCTGCCTCCATGGTAGCTACCTTAGTGCCTTAGTTCAGGACTTACTGTTAGTTACCTGGATTCTGGCTTCCTTACTGGTCCTCCCTCTTTCGTCTCTCCTCTACCAGCCACCGTCCCCTCCCCCACTGCCTCCCCTTATGCTAAATCACCACGATTTAGCATACTTTCGGGAGGCTCTCTCTTCAAAAGAAGCTGTGAGTGAATCCCTTTTTAAAAGAAGTAATCAAACTACTCCTCTGTTCAGCTCTCCTGCCTCCTGCCTATGAGACTTCCTCACTTACCTTGGATCCAAGCCATCTTCATGCCTAACCTCATCCCTTCTCCAAACATTCCAGTTCCTTTCCCATGTTCAGATTGACTGCACGTTATCTTTCCTCTCCCTTTAATGCAATTTCCTTTTTCTGCTCCTGGAAAACTCAGACCCCAGCATTAAGTCCAGATCAGCTGCTCCCTCCTCTGTGAAGCCCCTCTGTCCCTTCCCTCCAATCTCCCCTCGTTCTCCCTCAGAATCCTCTTTATATCTCCTCTACAGGAGTTACACACACTCTGGAACATACGAGTTTACGCGTCTGTTGTTCCCGCTGGCCCTACAAGGGGGCTCAATAATATTTCTTAAGTGTTAAAAGCTGCTGCTGCTGCTAAGTCACTTCAGTCGTGTCCGACTCTGTGTGACCCCATAGACGGCAGCCCAGCAGGCTCCCCCATCCCTGGGATTCTCCAGGCAAGAATACTGGAGTGGGTTGCCATTTCCTTCTCCAATGCATGAAAGAGAAAAGTGAAAGTGAAGTCGCTCAGTCTGTCCGACTGTTAGCGACCCCATGGACTGCAGCCCACCAGGCTACTCCGTCCATTGGATTTTCCAGGCAAGAGTACTGGGGTGGGGTGCCATTGCCTTCCCCGGTGTTAAAAGCAAGTCATTGGAAAAAGACAAAAGGGTTCCCATCCAGTTTAATTTACAAGATGTGTGACCTTGGGCAAGTCACCTTACTTTCCTGAGCCTTAGTTTCCTAATTAGTAAATGGGGATATTCCTACCTCCTGCATAGGCGTGTTGATGGGCTCAATCGAGATAATGAACAGAAATCTCTTTAACACAGTGCCTGGCATCATAATTAGTGCCAATGAGTGCTAAATTAAAAAAAATTAACCTTCAAGTCAAGGAATCAAAAGCCCTCAGTAGTACACTTAAATTCATATTTATGTAATGCTAAACAACTGTTTCTTAAGACTATATTTCTTGAACTAATTCTGTGGTGGTATGTGGGTCAAATCTGGAATGGTGCAGTTGGACGTCGTCCTTATAGACCACTTTCCCATGTCCCCAAGACCTTCACATTCCTCTTTATCTTCTCCTGGGCATTAAGCAGCTTTAAGTCCATCCCTCTGAAATAATCACTTTTAGTCCATGGAATGCCGACAGGAGAGGAATGCAGCTCCCCACAGTGTGATTTCTCTGGACCATGGGAATATTTCGCCTCTGTAAGAATGAGGAAGGCTAAGGGTGCCTGGTGGTGGACAGCCAGCTCAGAAGTGGCAGGCTTGAGCTCGCATAAATGCAAGCCATTAAAGCTCCCTGAAGTGAGAGTTTGGTCCAGGAATCCGAATGAACTGATGATAAGTGTGGAAGAGATAAACATTTCATTTATGTGAGCAGCAGATTGAATTTCAAGAAATTTAGCCCCTCTTCTGGTGACTACTGCCTGCTTGTTTTATAATCTGCCTGAAATTCTCACTCTCCTTTATGACCATGCATCTTGTACTTGGCATGCAAGAGGATATGTAAAAGGGATCACAAACAAAAGTTGGGAAAAGCATAGGCAGTTCAAGAAAAACTGCTTGCAAATTCCTAGTTAATCTGCAATGCCCACTGCAGGGGAATATTACATGCTGCATATTTGATGCATAAAAATACCTAGCACAGTGGCTGGATAGCTGGTGCTTTGTACCACTTACTAATGTTGGTTTTGTCCTTTCCTTCCACCCGTGGAAGTTAGTGGGCATTTGTGTTTGTGTGTGTGTCTGTGGACTTGCAAGAGGATGTAAGAAAATGACTTCTATGTCTTTGTGGGTTGTTTAAAATTTAGAGTATAGATCACAGCACTAACTTGATTGTATTTGTCTAGCCAACATATTAGATACTATTCTAAATGTAGCCCTGCTGTAGGTTCAGTGAATATAAAGTTTAACAAGAAAACAGAGGACAAAATCCTTGCCTTCAGGGAACTCATGATTAGAACACAAAAATAGACAAGTAATCAAACAAAACATAAGGTTAGTCTCCCTTGAAGCCAGAAATTAAATCTTACGCATCTTTGTTTCCTAGCACCTCGGAGTTCTTTCCTGATCTTCATAGGTTTAAGATACTGTTAGTTTTAGAGATCTGTTTTGCTTAAAATCAAATATATTATGCCATTGCCACATTAAATATATTTTTTTATAACCATATAAGAGTTGTGTTGAAAGGCAGTTGACAGGTTGACATAAGGCTATACTTTGTAGACTTTCAAGTAGATGCTTGTTGATTTAATTTTGCAATCTTTGTATTATTGAGATGATATTAATTATTTTCAGCTCTCAAATATTTCCACGAATGCTTGAAAAGCTCATGGGTCTTGGAAACTGCTCTGATAGCATCTAATAGATTATACAGACCTAGAAATGCCACCCCATGTCTGGCACATGATGGGTTCTTCATGAATATTTAATGAATGAATTAATAAATTAAGGAAATCAAATAATGAATAAATATCATGTGTTACAGAGTCCAGTTCCATGAAGCAAGCAGCTTGTCTGATGGTTGTGGGTTCCATTCTGAGTACAAGTTCTGATCTTGATTGCTAATGGATTGTGATGATTGGGAGCAAGTATCTCCTGTCCATTGGAAAACTAAAAAAGCATGATCCTAACAGGATTTTAGCAAAAGGCATGGGATGATCCAACAGGCACAGAGTAAAGTTAACATTATGAAAGTAAGTAGGTACTTTAGTCTTTCTTGCAAAACTGACAGAGGCAATAGAGGGATGCTAAGTCAGAGAGCCTGTGAGGCACACAGGGACAATTGTGAAGAGCATGAGCTTGGGGTGAAGACTCCCTCACTTTAGATCCTGACTTCAGTGCTCCTGGTTGTGTGCCCCTGAAAATGATGTAACTCCTCTTGAGTTATTATTATTATTATTGTCATCAGCTGAAAAAACAGAATTTGTTCCCCAGTCAGAGAACTAGATCCCACATGCCACAACAAAAGATCCTGTGTGTCACCACTAAGACCTGGGGCATCCAAATAAATAAAGGAAAGAAAGGAAGTAAAATAAAACCCATTTCACAGGGTTGTGGTGAGTATCCACTGTATTGTGCAAAACACTGCTCACAGTGCCTGACATGTGGTAGGCATGCCCCAATTTTAACCTTTAGTTTTATTTGTTCCAGCACTGTCAGAAGTTAGCAGGATGACCTTGGACAAATCTCTCAACTATTTAGAGCCTCTGGTTTCCTTTCTTTAGTACAGGCTGAGAAAAACCTTTTCTAATGAATCAGAGCCAGGTAGTAGAGTGGGTGAGGTCACTAGAGGTGGTAGAGCATAGGGTGTTGTGGGAGCTAAGAACTGGGAGCAGCTTTTCTGCTTGTGTGAGGACAGATGGCGTGGCTGGTGGGAGATAACAAAAAGAAGTTTTGGAGATTTCAGGGTAGGCCAGGTGTGTCAGTCAGAGCTCTTCATTGCAAACAACAAAAACCAATCCTGGCCAGTTAAACGTAAAAGAAATCCAAGAGAGGACGTTAGAAAGCTTGGAGAACTTCCGGGGGGTGCCTGCATTCAAGAGCAACACTCACAATCATACTGCAGAGCTAGTTCAGTAGTGATATCATGGTAGCCTGTCTGGTCATGGACCGGCAGCCCAAGACCAACTCTGCTGATGCAAGGCCTTAGATGCGACCATGAGACTCCTTGCTGTTGACCTCTTTGGAAACCAGATGTTACTGCTGACGCTAGATTCCACATTACCCTGTTCTACAAGTCACACGTTTCTTACTCAACGCTTACTGAAGGTGAGTCTGATAGATGAAAACAATGTCATATACTTGTGTCCTAGCCACAAGGAAGGCTGAGAAAAATATGGCTTCTATTAGGGGATTTGGAAGATGAATAACTCTCCAACATCAAAAAAAAAAAAAGATGTTCAGTGACCTGCTGCTGCTGCTGCTGCTGCTAAGTCGCTTCAGTCGTGTCCGACTCTGTGCGACCCCATGGACTGCAGCCTACCAGGCTCCTCCACCCATGGGATTTTCCAGGCAAGAGTACTGGAGTGACAGTGACCTAGTCAGCCCAAATAATGACACACCTCTATTGTAGTATGACCCTGTGACTGAGTTTTGCAGGAAGTTTAGAAGTGTGTCAGACTTTTAAGGTTTTGATATGGTAAACACAGAAGGTAGCATATTCAAAGGCCTGGCGAGGCAGGTGCAGATAAGCAGTTTCAAATATTTCAGTCTGGCTGTGTGGAAGTCCTGTGAGTGCATGCATAAATGTGTGTGTGTATGTGAGTCTTTTCCCTGGCTGCTGTAATGATTTTTCTTTTCTTTTTGGTTTGTGATATATTTAGGTATACATATGTGCTTTTTAAAATAGTTCTTCTATTTGGAGTTTGTTGAGATTTTTGGATCTTTGGGCTGACTTCTTTAAATCAAATCTGAAAGAAAATGTAGTTATTGTGTATTTACATATTTATTTTATCTCTTCTCACTTCTGCTTCTGGGACTCCGTTTATATGTATGTTGGATCATTTTATATTAGTCCGTGGGTGACTGATGTTCAATTCATTCTTTTTCTCTCTGTGTTTCCATTTGGGTAATTTCTACAGACTTGATTTTATATCTCTAAAATTTTTTGGAAAAGATTGGAATATAGTTGATGTATAATACTATATGTTACAGATTACAATATAGAGATTCACAATTTTAAAGATTATATCTATTTATAGTTATTATAAAATATTAGCTATATATATTTGAAATTAATTAATTTAATTTAATTGGAGGCTAATTTTTGGCATTTTGGCTAAGATCAAGTGTAGTATCTGTTCTTATAGCTTATTTTATACACAACAGTTTGTACCTTTCTATCCCCTCCCCCTATATTGCCTATACCTGCTTTCCCTCTTCCCGCTGGTAACCATTAGTTTATTCTCTATAAGTACGACTTTGCTTCTTTTTTGTTATGTTCACTATTTGTGGTATTTTTTTAATACTGACTTGATGCTAAATTTACTATTTCTTTCTTCATTTGTACCCCATCTGCTGTTAAACCCATAAGATTAACTTTTAATTTCAAATAAATAAAATTTCAGGCCTATACTTTCTATTGAGTGAATTCTAGAATTTCAGTTTCTTTTTGATTTTCTGCTTCTCTTCACGCACTGTATTTATTTTACTCCCTGAAAATTCTTTCACATATTTATAACAGTTATTTAAACTCCATGATTACCAATTCCAACATATTGGTCTTCTATGAGTCTGCTTTTATTGACAGTTTTTCTCTTGATTATTTATCATATTTTCCTACTTTTTTCATGTCTTATAATTTTTAAAATTTTGTGCCAAATATTACACACAAAAACAGATATTGAAGTACAATTTATATATATATGTATATGTGCAAGTATATATATGTATGTATTGTAGAGTGTGCACGTTTTTCTCCTCTGTCAATAAAATTCTGATTTCGCCAAGAATGGAATTGCACTTGGGCTGGGATACAACTTTAGTTAAATTGAGTTCACTTTTTAAAAATTTGTTTATTTTTTAACTGAAGGATAATTGCTTTACAGAATTTTGTTGTTTTCTGTCAAACCTCAACATGAGTCAGCCATAGATTGTTTCAAATTTTGACCATGTATATATGACTTTCATTTGTCTCCTTGACCTCCCAAGGGGCTGATTTATTTGATATTTCAGAATTTCACCGGAGAGGTAGCTGGAATTCAAGTTCAAATAAATTTGAATCACTTTTTTACTAAACTCCAAGTCTTCAAAGTTTAAGAACCACAAGACTACAAAGACTTCTCTACTTTCCAGCTATGTTTCTTGTGCTGGTTACTCAGCAAAATTCCCAAGTGGGACCAAGTAATTTATCTTTATGTTTATGGGTCTCTTCCTAGATTCCAATGTTTTCTGCTTTATTACCCTAGGCTGACTTTTGGTCATCCCTGAAAATTCTCTCTGTCTCTGGAAGACTTGATTCTCTACCCACTTACATTAAGACAAGGTCCATGCCTTCAGGTATGGAAACCACCATTACTTTCTGCTTACCTGTGAAAGGCTCATTCCTCTCTGGAATTCAGTGCATTAAGACTTCTTTGCATTTACTGCTCTTTGATAGTTTCATAGTTTATTTTTTGTTCATATTTTCCCTTGTTACCATGGAGATATAGATCTTTTACATACATTTACATACTAACCAGAAATAAGAATGACCTCCCTCATTCTAGAGTGCTGTTTTTCCTTGGTACGACACTCTTTGGGTTTCTGCTTTGAAACGGAAAGGAGGCCTACGGCCCTGGACACCTAGAGATCATTTCCTTCCCATCTGGCAGTCACCCAGGAAAACCCTACTCCCCTCCCCAGGTCTTCCTGCAATGGCTGCTGCCACCGTGGTGCTAGGTGTTATGAAATTAGCTTGGGAAGATCCCTAATCTCTCATTGGTTTCAGAACATCCACTTTGTACCCTTTCAGACGCTTCCCCTTTATACCCAACAGATACGTTTACATAAATTTATAATTCTCTCTTTTGTGATTGAGTTAATTGTTAAATGCCCTATGGGAGTTTTCTCTTTAAAGGAAGCTTGTAGTTAATCCTTTCATAATATGAATAATGAGAGTAACAAGTCACCCCTGGCTCCTACACCCAAATCCATTCCAGCTGTTGACTCTAACGCTAGAGTCAGATAGGTCTGTAATCAAACCCTCTGCCAACCCGTTCATATGTGTGTGACCTCAATTTCTGTTTGCCTCAGTTTCATCATTTATTCAAGTTGTTTTTTTAAATTTTACTTGATTTTACTTTACAATACTGTATTGGTTTTGTCATACATCAATTTCTTATTGCTCAAATATTTTTCCTTTCCATCTTCCATAGTTAGAGTCTGCTCCTCCTGATCTCAAATGAAATGTCGCTTCTTCAAGGATGACTTCCTTGACTAGCTCAAATATGCCTATTTTACATTCTTAGAGCCCAGGTACTTCTCACTTGTAGCACTTGCCACAGCCATAGCCTTATATTTATTTGTGCGATTATTTGTTTAGCATTTTCTTTCAGTCTAGAATACACATTCCGTGAGGGGAGGGACCGTGTACTCCTAGCGCCTAGCATAGTCTTTGGCAAAGAGGAATGGATTCTAGTACTGTGAGCAGTGCTTACCTCTAGGCAGTTGTTGTGAGGGCTAAATTAGCCAATACAAGGGTGTCTTAGTTTGAACCTCTCCAAAACAAGGATTTAGACACAATAAATTATTTGGTCGTTGATCCGAATTATTAATAAAACAGTGAAGGAGCTGGGAGAGTGGAACAATGGAGTGAGTGAAACCAGTGAAAAGTGAGTTACCCTGAGTGGGTCACCATTGTAAATAGCTTAAGCTCAGTAGAACATAACAGAATTTTCCAACGGAGGGCTGAAGAAGTTGGATTATTTATTCACTAACTGCCTCATTGTTTGAAGGTCACTTCTGGAATGTCACCTCTCAAGCACTCACTTTCTAGTCTCCAGAGAACATCCTTAGGCAGAAGAGGGTAGGAAGTTTTGCATAAAGGAACTATCTGCACCACAGTGGGTGGGACTTCTTCAGTGACTGCTCCTGAGAGAAAGCTCTCTGTGAAGTATCAATGCAGAGAAAAGCTACTTCCACAAACTCTGTCCCCTCTCCACCTCCCATGGTTTCATTAGTCCTGGCAGAACTTGGCACAGTTTCAGAGCTTATGCCAAGGCTTCAGAATATGCCTGCTTTTACTGTTGACCAAAGGCCTCAAGGCAGATGGACAGATATAAAGGTGGCCTGAGTCCAAGCTCCACCGTACTCTGGGAAAGCTCACCACTCAGGCTGACCTTGGGGACAGTTGAGGGCCACAGTAACATCACCTTGGTGTGAATTATCTGGAAGCACTGGGATATTGATCCAACTCTTGTGTGCAATACAATTATTAATACATAGCTTATAGCCAAGGCAAGACTTACTATTTACCCAGGGCATTGGTTCTGCCCCTACTAGTCACATAACTAATGCCTATTGGGCAAACACTGGGGCCCTACCAGAAGCAGGACCATCACAGTAAAAATACACCAATATTTTAAAGGGTTAGTGACTATAGGGATGACTTGTGACAATAAAAAACCTATTTCTTTGAGAGATGAGATGGGATGATCCTAATTCCCAGAATATGAAATTAAGCTTTCTTTATTTTTCACAATGATATGAGGAGTTCTAGAACATTTGTGCTGCCAAATTTTAGCTCTGATTTAAAACACCTTTGTCACAAATTCTAGCTGAGTGTAGCCTTTTTGGAACGTGGAGAGCTGATTCAGCGCCCCCCTCCCTAAGAGGAGTAGGTAAGTGAGAGAAAAGGAGAGAGACAGAGGCAGAGAGATACACACAAAGCCAGACCAAGAGACAGAGAGAGAGAAAGAGAGGGGAGAGAGAGAAGAGGAGGAAGGAGGAAAGGAGGGAGGGAGAGAGAGGTTTCTTTTCTCCTAGCTTTTGAAAAGCAGAGTATTTTCATAACTGCATGTCACACGCATGTTACAGGGCTCGTGTGCTTCTCTTTTGACAAGAAGGAAAGGCAGATTTCCCCTCTGACTTGCTCGCTTTCCTCTAGTGTCTGCCTTTTTACCTGCCTGTCTGGCCCCTGCTTGTCTCTTTGGGTGCTTTTTGTCACAGGCTGTTTATCTGCCTGCCACCCTTTTCCGCGGCTCTTTCCCCGGCATTGTTTTTCTCTCTTGTCGCGTCTTTTGACACCTGTCTTTCTGTTTCCTTCTGAGGTGTATTTGAGTCTCTGCTTCTCTTTATCCTCCTCTCCTTTCTTTTCCCTTTCTCCTCTCCTCTCTCCTCTCTCTTCATCACACACACACATCTCTTGAAACAAACACAGAGATATTTTAAATTTTATCAGAAGGGAAGTGAAATACCCTTAATCTGCCCCCTCTTAAAAATCAAAAGAGAGGAAGAATCCTCGCTTCTTCCTTCTGTGGTCCTGGGTGAGGCCCTTCGAGGGCCAGGAGACCTCTGCTCTGGCCTTGTTTGGCAACTTCGGTGCCTGCTCTTTGGAGAATCTCAGTCTACTCCAGGCTCTGGAGCAAGCTGTCGGAGCTTCCAAAGGAGCCTCCCAGTGACCGGGTCCTGCCAGGTGTGTCCTAAGAATTTTCTCACGTGGATGAGATGCCTTAAGTCCCAGATCTAACATTTCTTACCTCTACTCTGTTCTGTACAGTCACAGCACAAATTAGAAGTTGGTTTGGGGCAAACACGCTGAGTTAAATAGGTTGTTTCAAATTGGTTGTGTTACTTCCACCTGCCATTCTGCATTTAAGTCCAAGTTCTGACAATGACTAGCAAGTGGCAGGTGAGTTCCTCTACCCTTTGGTGCCTTGGTTTTCTCAACTGTGAAATGAGCATGAAACTTTGAAGGGCTGTTTTTAGAATTCAGTGAGGTGATAGCTGTAAGGCACTTTGCACAGGGCTTACAGAGAAACAGTAGGTACAATTATGGGCATAATACCGCCCTGTCTACTGAACACAGACGTTTCAAGTGTTAGATGAAGTGAAAATGGAGATGGTGCTATGAAAAAAGGACTGGGGGTTACATAATGCTTACTCTTGTTATTAAGAAGATAATTTTAATAGCTAGCATTCATTGAGCCTTTACAGTAACATATTAACAAAAGCACTCTGAGGTAGGTATGATCTCTAGTTTATGGATGAGGGAGTGAAGGTGCAGAGATGTTGAATGATGACCGAGTCACACACAAAAATAATAAAAACTTATCTATTAAATGCCTACCACCATTTTGAAGCTGTTACTTAGTTTTCACAAATTTGCAAGGCAGCCATTATTTCCAATTATTTTTTAAGATGCAAAGACTGACATTTAGAGAAATTAGTAAATAATTTGCCCAAGCTCAAGTGGCCAAAGGCAGGGCCTTTGAGATGCTGAAACTTGTTCTCAAACCTCTCACTGTCCCACCTCACAACTTTTGGAAGGAAAAACTGGGCTCAAGTCCAGGCCTTTGCAGCTGTGTTCTGTCCATTGACACCATGTCCTATGAGATGAGCAGGGTGTGTGTGTGTGGTAGGTGGGTGGGGGGTTCCTGGTGTCCAAGGTGGCAGGCAGCCGTGCCTCCAGGGCATAAAGCAGCAAATGCCATGCCAGCAATCTTGGTCTTTCTTTCATTCATTCTGCCTCCTCATCCCTCATCCTCCCGCCCCTTCCTTCCTTCTCTTCCTCTCCAGATGCCTGCTCTTCTTCCTCCCCTATTCCTTTTCCTTGACCCTCCTCCTAATCGTAGCCTCCTCTGCCTTGTCCTTTCCTCTCCCCTTCTGTCCCCTCTCCCCTCCTTGTCCCCCCACGATCTCTCCCTGCCCCCCTTCTTATTCTTTCATCACTTCTTTCATCTCCTACTCCTTCTCCACCTCCTCCTCCACCAACTCGAAGCCTAAAGAGCAGAGCTGCCTGCTGTTGCCATGGGAACCCCTCAGCCTTGCTGCAGCCTTTTCCTGGCTTTCGGCTGGCCTAGGACCAACAAGAGAGGATGATGGGGTGGCTCCAGGATTTCCTTTGTCTCCTCCTCACAGAGACCCTGGAACCCCCCCTGCATCCTCAAAGGCCCCAATCAGCTGTCCCTAGAAAGGCCGAGGGCAGGAAAACAAAGGGTTATCAAGAGCTCAAGGGCAGGCTTGAGAGTGGGACTGGGCAGTGGTCACCTTCACTACCACCACAACCCCACCCTCCAGTCTACTGAACAAATTCAGGTACAATACAGAAAAAAACAAAACAAAAAAAAGTTACCCCCAGCATGCAACTGTGCACAGAAATCTCCATAAACCTGACTTTGGCTAGCCCCCAACTAAGGCCCAAGTTGTGATCAAAAGCTTTCTTTGCTGAACACTTTGTCTCGCTGAAAGAGGTCCCAGCCAGAATTTAGATCAGTGCTGGTTCCCAGTCTTGCTGGGTAACCAGGAGTTTCACTCCATACATGTCGCATGGAGAGTCCTGTTTCCCCCATAAGCTTCTAGGACACCGTGGAAGCCACAGGGCTGTGCAGGCTCTTCCGGCTCCTCCTCCAGCCTCCCTGCAGGAAAGCCCTTTCTGTGGACCCACTTTCCTCCAGGGCTTGTGCTCTGCATCTGTTGGAGCCACCACTGCCTTTTCCCATGGGAAATTCAAAAGACCTTGGTCACTTTCTCCTTCCTCCTTCATGTCCTGAATCCTCTGTGACTTCCTTATTTTGATCTTGATTTGGAGAACATATTTAAATCACCAGTTATGGGCAAAAACGCAACTGGCTGGTATAAAGCCCCTCTTTATAACCAAGTGGGTTAATATTTTGTAAAGCAGAAAGCTTGGAATTTCCTCTCCTTTGCCTATTCCATCAGAATGGAGCTTGCTTGGTCTATCTTCCTGCCCTGGGGACTGTCTGAATTAGCCAGTTCTTGCTGTGGCAACAGCCTTCACTCCCTCTTGCCAAATTTCAGTGGCTTGTATGAGCAAACGTTCATTCCCCGCTCACATTATATGAGTGCTGCTGGTCACCAGAAGCTGTGCTGCATGCGTTGGGGCTCCACCGGGCTTGGCTCAGCTCCATGTGTGTGCACAGATGCTCAGTCGTGTCCAGCTCTTTGTGACCCCATGGACTGTAGCCCACCAGGCTCTTCTGTCCATGGGATTTTCCAGGCAAGAATACTGGAGTTTGTGGCCCTCTCCTACTCCAGGGGGTCTTCTCGACCCAGGGACTGAACCCAGTGTCCTGTGTCTCCTGCATTGGCAGGCCAGTTCTTTTACTCACCACCGCACCACCTGTGAGACTCCAAGTTCCATGGGTCTTCTCTTACTCTGGGACCTTGCCTGAAGGGGTAGTCCCCACCTGCAGCATGATGCTCTCACGGCCCAGGGCCGAAGCTCAAGGGAGGAAGAGGTGAACCAGCAAGGCCATGGAAAGGTTCTGCTCCAATGTGGGATAAGTCAGATCTGCTGGTACATTAGTGGGCAAGTCAAGTCACGTGACTCAGTTTACCATCAAAGAAGAAGTAGGCCTGCCTACAGGGAAGCTCGACAAGGACAGAGAGGAAGCAGACAATTATAAACAAAGAATAGCGACTTCCTGGTGGTCCAGTGGTTAAGATTCCACCTTTCAAAACAGAGGGGGTGGGTTCAATTCCTGGTGGGGGAGCTTAGATACCACATGCCTTGGGGCCAAAAAACCAAAACACAGAACAGAAGCAATATTATAACAAATTCAATAAAGATTCTAAAAATGGTCTACATCAAAAAATCTTAAAAAAAAATAAAGAATAGAAGCTACTACAATGTTGAAACAATCTCAGACTCAAGTTAGCTTTTTGCTTGTACCCTCCTCATATTTTATTGAATGAACAAAAGTAGGCACCAGTTCAGAGTCAGCCAGACATGAACTGAAACCTGAATTCCTTGCCTTACTGCTGTGTGACCTCAGGCCAGTTGGTTACACTCTCGGAGCCTCAGTTTCTACATCTGTCAAATGAGGATAATAAGGTGGATTTTGGATGGTTATTATGGGACTAAATGGGATTACATAGCACTTGGCAGATGGTAGGCATCAGCAGATCACAGGTACTACCATTATCAGTACAGAAAAGTGAATAAATTATTTTTCATCAAAATAGATAACTTAGATATACCCAAATGTCTCCTGCTTTTTCCTAGTTACACAATCTGGGTCTTAGTCCTTGCCAGAGGATATTAGGGAACTATAGTAATAGCTAATGCTAACAGTTGTGTGATACTGCATGTAAGGTACTGTTTAAAAGATGATAGAATTTAAGCAAATGGAAACACAGGAAAGGAAGCTAGACAGGTAGCTTGTCTGTAGCCACATATGTGGCAGAGCTAGGATTTGAACCCAGGCAGCTCAGCTGAAAATATCTGTGCTCTTAACCATTGTACTATTCTGTCTGTCAGCTTAGTTGGTAGCCAATGATTGGCCAAAGTAGTGGTGGGGTTGAAAGCTATGTGAGTATGGATGTTAAGCCACGTCTAGTTTATTAGACTGAAAGAAAACTGGGGGAATGATCTGGATTCATTATCAATTTAGATATAAAATAAAGAAGTTGTGGAGGAGGGGGCTGGGCAAGAGTAAGATGCAGAATCTGTGGGATTCGGCCTCTAGTCATTTCAAGCGGAGTGTGAACCCAAGTGGGAAGTAAGGTAGATTTCATGGAATGGACAGTGTCTTTTTGTTTCTCTTCCATTCAGAAGCCCCAGCCTTTGCTTTCCAGGTAGATCAGCTGCCTTTTGGAAGGCAAGTCTTTGAGATTCCACTCTTTGCTGGGAAAGATTGTGGTTATTTTGTTCATGTCTGCACACAAGGTAGTAAGATGAAAAATTTTGGGGGAAGTATCTCACTCCCCTTTCTAGGACAGGTGACAATATTGTCATCCCAGCAGGCCCAAGTCGGCTTTGTCATCTGCAACAAAAAGGGAGAGCTGGTCACACTGCAGGAGGTATTTCAGCCAGTGAAGCTCTTCATCACCTTCTGTTATACCAAGAGTTTACCATCCACTTGGAGTCTCAGCAACTGATGATAAGCATGACAGCAAACTTCTGACCAGTCAATCCTAAAGGAAATCAACCCTAAATATTCATTGGAAGGACTGATGCTGAAGCTCCAATACTTTGGCCAGCTGATCCGATGAGCCTACTCATTGAAAAAGACTTGGATGCTGGGAAAGATTGAAATCGAAAGGAGAAGGGAGCAGGAGAGGATGAGATGGTTAAATAGCATCATTGACTCAATGAACATGAATTTGACCAAACTCTGGGAGATAATGGAGGACACAGGAACCTGGTGTGCTATAGTTCACAAGATCACAAAGAGTCACACAAGACTTGGTGATTGAACAACGACAGCAACAGAAACTTCTCACTGAGCCTGAGTCTTTACGTTAGGCCAGCCCACACTCTCATGCCCCATCTCACAGCGTGCCCCGGTCATCCTGGTCTTGTTGAAAGCAAGCATTCTTAACCCACTGTTGTCAACTCACCAATTATTTCTTGCTTTTTGTTCTGCATCTTTGTTTACTCAGCTCCTGACCTTTTGATTTCAATTCCCAAACCCCACCGCACATGGATTTAATTTGATTTGATTCACGGATGGGGTTTTGGAATCACATTCTGGATCCAACATGAAGCATCAGGAAGCTTGGTTTGAGCCCCTGGGGCTGACCTGGTTGCGGCAGGCCAAATATTGCTCCACTCTGGTACCCTTGTTGGTTTTCATTGAGGCTTCCTCTGATCGTTGATAATCTGGGGAACACAGCCTGGACTTCATGACAATCCATGTGGGAATAACATTAGCTCAACTTCATTCCCTTCAGAATCTGGATTCCTTATCTTTGATTCGTGCAGAGAGCACTGTTGTACCCACCGTCAACTCCCACCTCCAGACTAGAGAAGGACTTGACTAGGAGGAGTGATCTGCATATTTTGGGGGAAGTTATGTCCTTGCTTTTCACTTAGTAAATGCAGTTCTCAAGAGTAAAGTCCAGACCTGCTTCTCCTCCCCCACTTCCTTAACTTTTGAGTCAGTGAGGACTCAGCCTAGAAGGCATTCAGGCGACCTTTACTCAGTAGTCAGTAGGGCTTTAAATCATGCAGCCCTTGCAACTGTGTACCCATTGCGCAGGGGTATTTAGCTCTCTGGGTGCCCAGCATAGCATCAGACTACAGCTTCACTAGCCTGCACCTTGAATCTAACTGTCCCCTGTCCAGCTCTCTGGTTCCTGATTTGACCTTGGATCTGGCTGTTCAAGCCCTTATGGCTGTGTCTTACACATTCTATATCCACCATCTCTCTGATCTGTGTGATACTTCTGTGAGCCTTCACTTACTCAGATGTCCCTTTCAGATCGATAACTTAAACTCTGGTCATATGTCAGAAAATGTTGCCACTTAGGAAATCAACCCAGACCCCTTGGGTGATATTACATGAGCCAGACGACATCTGACTATGTCTCCTGGATTTGGGCTGATAGCCTCTTCCTTAAGGGAACCAACTGTCTTGTCTTGGGTGGTTTCTCCGAGAAAAGTCTCAGCTCCCCACCCCCCAACCCCCACACCCATACGGGCTTTTAGAACTCCTCATGGCCCCGCCAAGATGGATAGTCATCTCATCTCCTCAGATAGAGCCATTCTTGGACTATTAAATTGTCAGATTTCACAAGGACATCAAGTTTTACTCATCAGATTGGCAAAAATGAACATGATTGACAGTGCTCAGAAATGGTGTAGGAAAACAGATACTTTTAGACAGCATTTGTGGAAGGGAATATTAACACAACTCTACCATTTTTGGAGGGCAGCTTGAAAATATGTATTGGGACTTTGACCTCAACAATATTCTTTTTAGGAATTTATCAGGGAGTTCACTGGGCAAAATTTCAAACATATACGTGTAAGAGAACGGTCCGTTCAATGATGTTACTGATAGCAGAAAAAGATATGGGATTTGTTAAATAATTTATGTGACATCTATACAAAGGAATGCACGGCAACCACTAAAGAGCTTGTTACAAAGCAATATGAATTAACAGAGAAAGATGTCCACACCATATTGCTGATTAAAGATGCAATTTACACCATAGCTTGTCTAAGATAATCCCAGTAATGGACTTCAGATATATATACACTTATTCAGGAAGCTCCCAGTCTAGGCAGGATGGTAGATAGAAATACCCCCCAGCCTCAATATGGGATTTCATGGTCTATAAGTCATTAGAGAAATGTAGGAAAGAGCATCTAAGGGGCCCAGGGAAGCCTTCCTTAACAGTGACAGTTAAGCTGGGAACTGAAGGATGCAGAGGAAGATGCAGAGACCCAGCTAAAGGTGTTTAATAAATGGTTGGATCCCTGGGCTTCCCTGGCAGATGGTAAAGAATTCACCTACAAGGCAGAAGACCTGGGTTCAATTCCTGGGTCAGGAAGACTCCCTGGAGAAGTAAACGGCCACCTACTCCAATATCCCTGCCTGGAGAATCACATGGGCAGAGGGACCTGGCAGGCTACAGCACGTGGGGTTGCAAAGAGTCAGGGATGACTGAGAGCGACTAGCACTTTCACACGTGGCCATGACCTAGATCTTCTGCTCTAAACACCGGGTCACAGGCCACCAGCCACAGTGGACGCAGAAAACATCACTGAAATGAGGCCCATAGATGGGCCACTGGACAACAGGTAGGCTCGGATGGGAGCAACTTTGGCCTAATGCCTATTGTCTGAGGCAGAGGGAAGCTCCACCTTCTTTAAGTGACTTTCTAAGTCCTTCTCTCACCTGCCCTGCTGTGCCCTACAGCAAAATGACACTTAGTCACACAATCTATTCCATAGTTAAACTTGCACTTTATTAAAATTGCTCTGAATAACTCGGGGGGGAAAATTGTATCCGTCTCCATTCATCTTCAATGGCTTTTACACCTCACTCGACACAACTGTCTCCTTTGATTAAATCTCCATTAAGGCTCTGTTCCATATTCAGTAGCTCTATAAGCCAATTAACCCACTGTTCCATAGGTTAGGATGAAGAGCAGCGCTTCCTAGAGAGAGAGAGAGAGAGAGAGGAGGGGAAGGGAGGGAGGAAGAGTGAGAAAGGAAAGAGAAACGTATCTCCCTGCTAGAGCTACAGTTAATTGGTGTTTATCATTGTGCTCTCATTTCTCCACATTTAATCCAAGGAAATGGCAGGGACGTTGCCAGAAAGATGCAATGTCAGGGCTAGGAAATCCAAGTTCAGCTGGTGCACTATGCCAGACTCCATAGAGGGGATGCTGGTGTCCTGAACGAAGTGATGCTTGGGAGTGTTCATGCACCTCTCAATCTCTTCCTCTCCTTGCTCGTTCAGAATCCCCAGGAGTGCTCACCCCCAGACTCAGTTCCCTAAGACCCTGCCTAAGTCTGCACAGTGAAAGCCTAGTCTCTACTAGCGTGAGTCTAACCTAGTCTCATGGCCCTAGACCTTGGGTCTGGAGGTAGGGGAGTTGGTTGTCTCTGAACCGCCAAGTTACTGCCTGCCCATGAACTGCCCCTCCTTATCCCTGGCTTCCATCTGGAGACTTGGCTAGTGCCCTAATCCTGCTGAAGGCTGGGGCTCCTATCAACCTCTGATTTCCAGAGTGAGTTCAGGGGCCCTATCTGGCTCTCTTTCTTTCCCTGGAGGATAGAACTTGTCCTCTGTTTCTGGCCACAGGATGCAGGTCTGCCCTGAAAAGACAGCTGCTGCCCACATTTTGGTATTGCCTGAAGCCAGTGAATCCAGCTGTTTCTCAGTGCCCCACTGACTGCAGGAACATGACTTATTTGGGATCTTAAATGCCTCCACAGCCTGGATCCATGGCTAGGCTGAATGAAGTGACTTTGAACAAAAGTTCATGTCAGTTCTTGCACTGAGGTCAAATGCTCATGCTTAAGATAAAAAGATTCAGTCAAAAGACAAAGGTAGGATTGGAAGTCAACCCAAGGCCAGGATGAGAGAACAAGCTGATTCAGACCTGAGTCTGTCCAGCTGCTTGGAATGGATCCACCAGCTCCAGACTCTACCTACCTCACATTAAGGAAAATGGGAGAAGGATCCACCTAGCAGATTGCCCAAAGCTCTCTGTCCTCTAGCCTAAGTGACCTTGAGAAGACACTTTCAGCTATTTTGGTGTAGAAATGCAGTTATAATGGAGTCAAGGGCCTAAGGACTTGCGGGGGCATCTGACTGCATCTCCCTGAGCCTTCCCAAAGGGACTGGGTGGAGGAGGCTGGCATGAGCATCTGGAGTCCATCAGCCTAGTCTTCTGACCCCAGGGTGCAAGCCGAGCTGTTGTTCTGTTCCAGACTCAGCAGGGTTGGTCTGTTCTTCCAGGGTTTCCCAACTTTTCCCCAGACCTCCCTTAACTCATGCAGATTTGCTGTAGAGGCAGGGGTCTGCTTCTTGCCTCTGGTCACCTCTGACTCGCCCCAGGTTCTTCTCCTCTGCCTCCATGCTCTTTGACACTGAACTTGTTCAACTGCAGTTGAAGATTTGTGCACGGCCCTTTTCTTGGGGCTCGGGGTTTTGGTCCCTTCACTGGGACAGCACAGAAGAACCCTTCTTTCATTTCAGTGTTGGCTCTCTCCTCCCTTGTAGACCTGATGGGTTCTAGATATCACAGGCTGGTTCCCATGTCTCAGGTCAGCATCCTCCTGGGACCATTCTGTCTGCTGCGGCTGCCCATGAAACAAGTGTGTTGAGAAGCAGCATTAGTACAGCTTCTGGAATGAAGGAGGTACTTCTCTCCATGCTGAACCTTCGTGACAACGGGCTTTACTGGAACACGTACCTAATTTTCTGCCTTGGCTCAGTATAAACTTCATATATATAACCATACTAGCAAGAAATATTTACAACAAATATAACAGAATAAAAAAGGAGAAAAGTAATAGATGAATATTTTTACGATGTTGGCGTAGCATTTGAGAAAGGGAAAACAAATATCTACAGCATGTTGCAGTAACAAATAATAACATTATGGTTTTATCTTCCTGATTAATTCTTTAGTTCAAAGACAATTAACAATTAAAAGAAAAAGATGAATCTCAATTTTAAAGATGTTATTCAAACGCAATACAGATGATGTAAAAATTATACTCACCAAACAAAAATTATTGCACCTTGCAATTTTCACTGTTTTAAATTTTAAATGCAAATAAAACTTCACGTGGTCATATAGAATGTTAGAATTGAAGTCATGCCATTTTTCTTCTTTTCCATTTCCGTGCTTATTTCTAAAAATTTACCATTTAAATACAGGGATAGGAGGTACCTCAGGGCTTGGAGACAGGAACTGTGCTTGAAGAAAGCGAGGACGAGTTCAAATCCTAAGAATTTACTCCTGAAATGAACACATGGAGCCAAACTTGTTTGCATTGGGGGCCATTTGTATAATCAGAGCTTCTCCAAATTAGTGCCATGTAGAACACAATGTTTATTAAAGTATGTGTAATAAAAATGTGCTAAATGGGAGCTTATTGCATATATATCATTATTATTAAAGCTCAACTGTAGCATAAGAATTGTTTAGAACCTGACCAATAAAGAGTTTGTCAAAGGGGCGTATTTTACCACTTACATTGTTTGGACTTGCTAGTGAGTGGTGATAATAAAATGCAGACCAACTTTTAGTCAATTTTATTATTATTTTTTATTGTTTATTACTGGATTTTGTTGTTTTTACTGTTTTGTTTTGTTTTGTTTTGTTTTACTGTTTCTTCCTATAGGCAATGTTCCCTCTACTGTCTGCACCTGGGGCAAACTGCCCGTCAACACTACCCCTGAGATACTCTGATTAGAGTGGGGCCCCCGATGGAAAGAAGAGCCACGTTGGGCTCGGGGTAAGGAGGCACGTTCCAGCTGTCAGAGCTCTCCAAGATGGAGTGGGCTGCCTCAGGAAGCAGTAAATCTCCTGTCACGAAAGGTGCTCAAGCATAAGATGACCTTTAAGGTCTTTCCAACTTGGGGAGTCAGTGACTCCATGAATCAGAATGACGCAGCCTCCTTCCGTCCTTGGGTGTGTTGGGGACTTAGCTGTGTCTGAGGCATGGGTTCCAGCTGAGCTCGTTCAAAGAGACAGAAGCCCAAATTCTAGAGTCACTCCACGCCCACTTCCACTCACAGCCTTCGCTGCTGTGAGTAACTGGCTGCACTGCCCATGGGCAGAGGCAGACAATTCCTGACTCCCGGTCAGAGCAGAGTGGGGCGAGCCCGAGCCCCTGCAGGACTGTCCTAAAGAAAATGGTGAGTCAAATGCCCGGACAGGGCTTCCTTGCTGACTTGAGTCCTTCTCTCATTCTGGAGCTCCCCCTCCCAGTCTCAGCCGTGGGAGGGCAATGTGTACCCTGCTGTTTGCAGCTCGGGGAATAAAGCAATTGTAAAGAAGGAGTATCGATCCTAAATTCCTGTCCTTCTTGAATTCCCCAGTGGGAGACTCCCATTATCTCTCTAGTACAAGGTACATTATTAATGGATTATGCTTTTAGCCAGTAAAGGTCATTTTTTAATACTTTTAATGATTCCAACCTGGATTTTCTTTCCGGAGATAGTGTTTTCAAGACTCTGGCTGTGAATACCAGCAGACAGAGGATGGATCACAGCCAGGGTGGCACCTGAAGGTGCCCACCTCATCCTGGGGAAACACACTCATCTGTGTATTCACTGGGCAAGTGTTTGCTGACATTGCTTTGGGTCACATGCAGTGCTGGCCACCAGAAGTCCAGAGACATGGGAGCTGCCTGTACCCTCAAGACAACCGCAGGCTGCCCAGGACAGTCAGACAGTATAGATAAATGCATGCACTGATGGAGGGGTGGGAAAACACTATGAGAGCTCAGTGGACTCACTAAGGTGGCTTTATTCATTGAAAGAAATGAAACAGATGCTGGATGGAGTCAGTGAAAGATACTGGGGTATCTTTCAGAAATCAAGGAGAAACTTGATCATCAAGTTCATAGGGCAGAATGGCTCTGGGGAACTCAAAAAGGGAGTTTAAGAACTCCTCTTTCGGGATTTCCCTGGTGGTCCAGTGGTTAAGACTTTGCCTTCCAGTGCAGGGGATGCAGGATTGATCCCTGGTTGGGAGCTTAGATCCCACATGCCTTGCAACCGAAAAGCCCAAACATAAAACAGAAGCAATTTTTATAACAGAGTCAATAAAGACTTAAAATAGTCCATGACCAAACCAAAAAAAAAAAAAAGAACTCCTTTTTAGAGAGCAGCAATGTCTGTATTCTCTTCCAATAACTCCTCCCTCCTCCAATCCCCACATCACTCCATTAAAATTTCAGATCCCAGGAGAAGAAATCTGATTGATCTAGTTTGACTCAGGGTTTGTCCCCTTTATACTGGAGCAGTTCCCAGAGGAAGAGCCAGCATGGTAAGGCAGCCATCACAAGTGAAGAGAGGCAGTAACTACTGTTCTCTGCAGGGTCAGAGAAGGGTGTTGGAGATTCTTCCATTAGCATTAAACTTTGCAAGACTGGTCCAGGCAAAACAAACAGAGCGTGCAAAAGCCTGGAAGAATCATAGATCATGGCAGGTGTGTAGAGTTCTGCATACCTCTATATTCAGGAGCCACCATAACCCAGTGCTGTATAAACTCTACACCCTCACCTTAACTGCCTGGGTTTGGATCCTGTCTCAGCTACTTACTAACTTTGGAACCTGAGGTTCTTGTTCAACCCCTTATGCCTCAACATTGATAGGATTTATCCCATAGAATGGTGGTGGAGAGGGAATGAATTAATCCACGTCAAGGATATGAATTAGTGCCTGGCCCACAGCCAGCATTCATTATGTTAGTTATTATTATCACGGATGGAGCATTGAGTAGGGAAGTCAGGAAGGTCACTAACAGTTAGGACCACATCCTCGTAGGGTGCTGCTGCTGCTGCTAAGTCGCTTCAGTTGTGTCCGACTCTGTGTGACCCCATAGCTGGCAGCCCACCAGGCTCCCCTGTCTCCGGGAGTCTCCAGGCAAGAACACTGGAATGGGTTGCCATTTCTTTCTCCAATGCATGAAAGTGAAAAGGGAAAGTGAAGTCGCTCAGTCGACCCCACGGACTGCAGCCCACCAGGCTCCCCCGTCCCCGGGAGTCTCCAGGCGAGAGCACTGGAATGGGTGCCGTCACCTTCTCCCCTTGTAGGCTAGTTGTCTCCAAAGCACCAGATGTTCCCTGGAGAGTGTGAAGAAAGTAGCAGAACCATGCTGTGCTTTATGTCTCATTTTGAAAATGACAAAGAAACTAAGCTTCACTAGAGTTTAATAAATGGAGTGACATCATTTTTCTCCCTTATCCACTCATCAAATAATTGTTTGGCTCCTGGGGTGCATGAGGTCTCCTGAGGAAGGAATGGGAGTTTCTCCATACTGAAGGCTGCGAAGGCAGCCCCCTTATCACTTTCAGCTTGATGAACCATAGAGCAGATGACGTGGGCTGGCAGAGCGTAATATCTTAAGTGGTAGAATCTTTCAGTATTCTGTAAGGAGAAAAAGCGCAATCTTGTGCCACCTAGAGGGTCTCCTGCTGGCTCACTGAATTTAACGATGAGAGATATTATTTTCTTTTATGAAAAAACAAGTTTTCCAAATTTGCTGACCTTTTCAGTGATGACAGGTAGCGATTGCTATTAGATATGTTCAAAAAGTAAACATCTGTAATCCGCCCTTTTAAGACAAAAGCGACATTTTTAACAATGAGTGAGAAAAGAACTGTTTTTTGAAAGAGCTTTCCACAAAAGAACATGTAACAGTGGATGTTTGAAGTGTTTCCACCATTATGTGATCTTATTGCCTAAAATATTGACAGTGTGTCACTTACAAAAAACTGTCATATCTGCATTTTATAAAAACTTAGAATTTTCTAAAATGTTAAAAAAATCTTCCATATAAAGAATTCTAGAGGGTTATGAACACATTTGTTCAAAATGTAAAAATGCCACACCTTCTGATTTGTTTGCAGAAGCAACTGATTTCTATGTGGAATATGGAAACCTGCCAGCCAAATGCCTAAGAGAGACTCTGTATAACTGGTAGGTGAGACTGGAAAATGAAGCGGATATGTAGAAAGTGAAGCCAATAATATACTTCTTCCTTTTGATTGCCAGGCCTATAGGGTGCTTGTCTTTCACTTTGTCAAGTCACTAAAACCACGTACAAAATAAACATATTTTCAACTTAAATGAGTATATTAAAAAGTGCTAAACAAAGATTTTAAAAAGCAACAAAGCATTTACAATGAACAATTACATTGCTCTAATTGTTCTATTTTGTGGTCAAAGATTATTACATGTAAAATATATTTTATAGTTTTCCACTTCACATATTTCATCCTTGAAAATTTTCTTCTTGTGCAAAATTTCCACAATACATTAACATACTACAAGTACATAACTTGCAGATAAATGAATAAATATATTTATAGTGCAACTGCATCCTCAATAACTTTTTATTGATGGGATGTTGATCATGAAATTTGGAGATTTCTATAGGAATGGGACATCTTCAGGAGAATAACATATGAGGGTGACATGAACATGTTTATATTTTAGACAGTTGCCTTTGGCAGCATGGTGAAGGATGATCAGCTTTACCGGCCTAAGTCAAACATATTCCATTAATCAAATCTCAGTTCCTATTAACTACCCCAAGAAACTTTCCCTGATTTCACCAAACTGGCTTGGGTACCTCTCTTCTTGGTATGCTAAGTCACTTCAGTCGTGTCCAACTCTGCAACCCCATGGACTGTAGCCCACCAGGCTTCTCTGTCCAAGGGATTTTCCAGGCAAGAATACTGGAGTATGTTGCCATTTCCTTCTCCAGGGCATTTTCCCAACCAACCCAGGAATCGAACCTGCGTCTCTTGCATTTCTTGCACTGAGTGGCGGGTTCTGCCGCAGTACTTGTCCTTTTTATAGTACAGCTCTGATCACATTGTCTTGCAACTGTTCTTTACTCGTCCGTGTGCTACCCTGACTACTATAGAAGGCAGAGAAATGGTGTCTGACTTTTGTTTCTCACTTGTAGAAAGTACTCTGTCAATACTTTTGAATAAACCATGTAGAATTTGACAGGGGTGATTGGAAGGAGAGTTTGGAAATACCTGAGATCAGATCCTTCAAAACAGAGAGATTTACCCTGGGCCCACGGATGCTTCTTCTTTGCGTTCATAATGTTTGCAAAATTTTTAATTAGCTGCTAACTTCAAACATTTGGAGTTCCGTGGGAATGTCTGGATTTTCAATTTCTTTTGAAAAATCGGAAAAGCAGGCAACTGGATCCATATTCCTCTAGGGCAGCATCAGCTGGAGCTGTCAAGCTGTTGCTTCCTGTAGCTGGGGCATGCAGGCTCCAGGTCAACCCGGCACTCTTGAGTTACTTGCCTGAACCCGTCAGGCCTTTGAGCTGGTGATGTCTGCTTTAGAGAGGTGTGCCTTTAAAAAGGGGCCGTGCTTAACCTAAGAAAGAGAGCGACTATACGGGGCATTTCAGGCACCAGTGGTGTGCGCATGCTTAGTTGCCAAGTCGTGTCTGACTCTCTGACGCCAAGGACCATAGCCTGCCAGGCCCTCTGTCCATGGATTTCTCAGGCAAGAGTAATGGAGTGGCTTGCCACTCCCCTCTCCAGAGGATCTTCCCGACCTGGGGATCGAAGCCACATCCCCCACATTGCAGGTGAACTCTTTACCGTCTGAGCCGTGAGGGAAGGCCTCCAGACGCCAGTGGAAAAGGGACACTTCCGGTTCCTAAAATCGCACTACGGAGGTGACTGCTTGCGGATCCAACAGACTGGCTGATGTGCGCTCCTTGCTTGTAACGACCTCCACCTCTCATGGAACCTCCAAAGGAAAAGTGCTTCCTCCTTCCTAAAAAGAGTTGCCTCTATCTAAATTCTTTCTCTCTGTTAGAATGAGCTGGTTACCCTTTGAATCTTCTAGTGGTATTGGATCTCCGAACTCCGGGATTCGTTTGTTTCTCTCCCCAAATCAAAGAAACTCTGGTTTTTCCAGAGTTAGAACTTGGTATATGGATTTATGTATATCAGTATTTTCTTCCTTCCTTCCCTCCTTTCAGCTTTATTGGAGGTGTCATTGACATACAATTTGTGTAGGTTTAAGCTTTACAGCATAATGATTCAGCTTAAATACATCGTGAAATGATTACCACATATGTTGAGGGAACACCCATCAATCACATAGATACAAAATTAAAGAAGTTGAAAAAATTCTTTTCCTTGTGATGAGAAGTCTTCAGATTGATTCTGTTAACAATTTTCATATATAACATACAGCCATGTTAAGTATGTTTCTCACTTTGTACATTGCATCCCCAGTCCTTATTTTATCTTAGAATTGTAATTTTGTAAAGCCAGCAATGCTGGTAGCAAACAGTTCTTTTGGTTGCTCAGCTCTGCTGAGGTTTAGAGATCATTTTCAAAAGCTCCGTCAAGTCTGTTACTTCAGTCTTTCCAACAATTTTGTGACTTCTTAATAAACCATTTTGGAGAAGGAGGTAGCTCCCCGCTCCGGTATTATTGCCTGGGAAATCCCATGGACAGAGGAGCCTGTCAAAGAGTTGGACACAACGGAGTGACTGAACAGCAGCAATGAACCATTTTCAGAGCACAACAGCTGGAGTGCGTTTGTTTAATTAAAATTAAGAACCTGACCGTAGCTTCTACTTAGGCTGGAGTCCTGGTGAATGATTAGAAATCTCTTTCATGGTTAATGCAATATCCAAGCATTCTATTTCTTTTCAGTCCAGTTTTTTCCTGAAAATATTTTTTCATTTAGAATTTTTGCTATTGTTGTATAATTTATTGCTTTTGTTATTTTAAAATCTCTATTATTTCTATCAGTTCAGTTCAGTTCAGTCACTCAGTCGTGTCCGACTCTTTGCGACCCCATGAATCGCAGCACGCCAGGCCTCCCTGTCNTCTTGCACTGAGTGGCGGGTTCTGCCGCAGTACTTGTCCTTTTTATAGTACAACTCTGATCACATTGTCTTGCAACTGTTCTTTACTCGTCCGTGTGCTACCCTGACTACTATAGAAGGCAGAGAAATGGTGTCTGACTTTTGTTTCTCACTTGTAGAAAGTACTCTGTCAATACTTTTGAATAAACCATGTAGAATTTGACAGGGGTGATTGGAAGGAGAGTTTGGAAATACCTGAGATCAGATCCTTCAAAACAGAGAGATTTACCCTGGGCCCACGGATGCTTCTTCTTTGCGTTCATAATGTTTGCAAAATTTTTAATTAGCTGCTAACTTCAAACATTTGGAGTTCCGTGGGAATGTCTGGATTTTCAATTTCTTTTGAAAAATCGGAAAAGCAGGCAACTGGATCCATATTCCTCTAGGGCAGCATCAGCTGGAGCTGTCAAGCTGTTGCTTCCTGTAGCTGGGGCATGCAGGCTCCAGGTCAACCCGGCACTCTTGAGTTACTTGCCTGAACCCGTCAGGCCTTTGAGCTGGTGATGTCTGCTTTAGAGAGGTGTGCCTTTAAAAAGGGGCCGTGCTTAACCTAAGAAAGAGAGCGACTATACGGGGCATTTCAGGCACCAGTGGTGTGCTCATGCTTAGTTGCCAAGTCGTGTCTGACTCTCTGACGCCAAGGACCATAGCCTGCCAGGCCCTCTGTCCATGGATTTCTCAGGCAAGAGTAATGGAGTGGCTTGCCACTCCCCTCTCCAGAGGATCTTCCCGACCTGGGGATCGAAGCCACATCCCCCACATTGCAGGTGAACTCTTTACCGTCTGAGCCGTGAGGGAAGGCCTCCAGACGCCAGTGGAAAAGGGAAACTTCTGGTTCCTAAAATCGCACTACGGAGGTGACTGCTTGCGGATCCAACAGACTGGCTGATGTGCGCTCCTTGCTTGTAACGACCTCCACCTCTCATGGAACCTCCAAAGGAAAAGTGCTTCCTCCTTCCTAAAAAGAGTTGCCTCTATCTAAATTCTTTCTCTCTGTTAGAATGAGCTGGTTACCCTTTGAATCTTCTAGTGGTATTGGATCTCCGAACTCCGGGATTCGTTTGTTTCTCTCCCCAAATCAAAGAAACTCTGGTTTTTCCAGAGTTAGAACTTGGTATATGGATTTATGTATATCAGTATTTTCTTCCTTCCTTCCCTCCTTTCAGCTTTATTGGAGGTGTCATTGACATACAATTTGTGTAGGTTTAAGCTTTACAGCATAATGATTCAGCTTAAATACATCGTGAAATGATTACCACATATGTTGAGGGAACACCCATCAATCACATAGATACAAAATTAAAGAAGTTGAAAAAATTCTTTTCCTTGTGATGAGAAGTCTTCAGATTGATTCTGTTAACAATTTTCATATATAACATACAGCCATGTTAAGTATGTTTCTCACTTTGTACATTGCATCCCCAGTCCTTATTTTATCTTAGAATTGTAATTTTGTAAAGCCAGCAATGCTGGTAGCAAACAGTTCTTTTGGTTGCTCAGCTCTGCTGAGGTTTAGAGATCATTTTCAAAAGCTCCGTCAAGTCTGTTACTTCAGTCTTTCCAACAATTTTGTGACTTCTTAATAAACCATTTTGGAGAAGGAGGTAGCTCCCCGCTCCGGTATTATTGCCTGGGAAATCCCATGGACAGAGGAGCCTGTCAAAGAGTTGGACACAACGGAGTGACTGAACAGCAGCAATGAACCATTTTCAGAGCACAACAGCTGGAGTGCGTTTGTTTAATTAAAATTAAGAACCTGACCGTAGCTTCTACTTAGGCTGGAGTTCTGGTGAATGATTAGAAATCTCTTTCATGGTTAATGCAATATCCAAGCATTCTATTTCTTTTCAGTCCAGTTTTTTCCTGAAAATATTTTTTCATTTAGAATTTTTGCTATTGTTGTATAATTTATTGCTTTTGTTATTTTAAAATCTCTATTATTTCTATCAGTTCAGTTCAGTTCAGTCACTCAGTCGTGTCCGACTCTTTGCGACCCCATGAATCGCAGCACGCCAGGCCTCCCTGTCCATCACCAACTCCCGGAGTTCACACAGACTTACATCCATTGAGTCCGTGATGCAATCCAGACATCTCATCCGCTGTTGTCCCCTTCTCTTCCTGCCCCCAATCCCTCCCAGCATCAGAGTCTTTTCCAATGAGTCAGCTCTTCTCATGAGGTGGCCAAAGTACTGGAGTTTTAGCTTCAGCATCATTCCCTCCAAAGAATTCCCAGGGCTGATCTCCTTCAGAATGGACTGGTTGGATCTCCTTGCAGTCCAAGGGACTCTCAAGAGTCTTCTCCAACACCACACTTCAAAAGCATCAATTCTTCGACGCTCAGCCTTCTTCACAGTCCAACTCTCATATCCATACATGACCACTGGAAAAACCATAGCCTTGACTAGATGGACCTTAGTCAGCAAAGTAATGTCTCTGCTTTTGAATATGCTATCTAGGTTGGTCATAACTTTTCTTCCAAGGAGTAAGCGTCTTTTAATTTCATGGCTGCAGTCACCATCTGCAGTGAGTTATAGTTAATTCTCTTTGGGCAGGTTAAAACTTAATTTATAGTCTCTTATTTGGTTGATCAACTTTATCAGATATTTGTGCTTTATCTCTTCAAAGAAATGAAGTTTTGATCATTAATCATCTCTATTGATTTCTTTCTTGATTAATTTTCCTATTTGTATTATTCCTTTCTTGCTTCTATATGTTTATTCTATTATTTTTCTTTTAAAGTTTGTATTAGAGTTGCTTTACAATGTTGTGTTAGTTTCTACCACACAGAAAAGTGAATGAATTCTCTGTATACATATATCCTTTCTCTTTCAGATTTCCTTCCCACTTAGGTCACCACAGAGGACTGGGTAGAGATCCCTGGGCTATGCAGCAGGTTCTCATTAGTTATCTATTTTATACATAGTGTTTATATGTCAGTCTCAATCTCCCAGTTCATCCCACCCTCCCACTGGTTTCCATAGGTTTGTTCTCTATGTCTGTCTTTATTTCTGCTTTGCAGATAGGTTCATCTGTACCATTCTTCTAGATTCCACATATATGCAGTAGTATATGACATATGTTTTTCTCTTCCTGACTTCCTGTACTCTGTAGGACAGTTTCTAGGTCTATCCACGTCTCTGCAAATGGCAGTATTTTGTTCCTTTTTATGGCTAAGGGATATTCCTTATGAGTATTCCACTTACCACCAGCATGAGGGTCCTTACTGCCATATGACTGATGAGTGATCCAGCCCTAACATCCCGACCTGAGGGTCCATCTTCCAGGCCTCTGTGGGAGACAACCACCTTAGCCTGGGACCCTTGAAGGCAGAACCTAAGACAAAGACTTAAGTACTTAAGACTTAAGTACCCAACCCAATACAAGTACTTAATGGGGAATATGATCCCAGGGAGCAGAAGTGAAGGACAATGAAGTCTAAGGGAGCGGAGCAGGGTAGGAGAGGAGGCATTATCTTGGCTACTGCCATGAGCAACTGGTTGCTTATCCCAGAAAACCACACGTAAAGCCCTCTGAAATCAGACAGTGTTCTGAGGGGTGGGAGGGAGACAATATTTATGATTTCTGACACCCATTGGTCAAAAGTTTGCCTCAAGGGGTATTAACTTCCCTGCATCTCAAGCTTGTGCATGTGAATGTTGCTGAGCATATTCCCCACTGTGTACCAGGCCAACGTGTCCTAGCTCAAGGGCGGCAGGTGAGAGGGGCACGGTGTGGTCTGATCTGTCATTGCTGCTGCTGCTGCTAAGTTGCTTCAGTCATGTCCGACTCTGTACGACCCCATAGACGGCAGCCCACCAGACTCCCCCGTCCCTGGGATTCTCCAGGCAAGAACACTGGAGTGGGTTGCCATTTCCTTCTCCACTGATCTGTCATTAAGTATCTGCATAAAGCTGGCCAAAGCCTGTACCAGCTGATTGCAGGAGCAGGGGCTGGAATCAGAGACAAGCAAGGCCAGGAAGATCTAAAGTGGTGCATGTAGGTGTCTACTATAATCAGTTTGGCAGAGACTCATGTAACTAAGCATCAAGTAGGACTGATGGTGGTGCATCAGGCTAGAAGCGTTGTCTATCAGGCAGCGAGAATCATCTTGGAGGGAAACAGAAACATGCAGGAAATCTGTAGGGTGTGTGTGTGTGTTTATGTGTGTGTGTGAGCATACGCATATGTAGCTGAGAGGTTAGGGCAGTTGCAGACATCTTTTAAGGCACATTTGCCATGTGCCTGAAAGCCCAACTAGAAAGATACCCACAGAAGCGTGATCATTTTGAGAGTCTCATCTCTTAGTAATAGAATCACCCAGTTGAAATCATTTAACCAGCACAGAGAACCAGTTCTTATCTGCTGCTGTTTAGCAGTTTTACCCCATGCCCAAAGCATGGATAGCATTAGGATAGTTGAAAAGAGAACCTGGCTGAAGAGGGTGGACAAGAGGTGGTCAGATGTTGATCCTGAATTCTTGGAAATGCATTTCCTGGAAGGGTCTTGGTGAGTCATAAAACCTGTCTCCCTCCCTCTAATGTACAGGTACTCGACAAGGGCAGTAGACCTCTGTTATATGTCAGATACAATGCTGGGCTCGTGGTGGGGAGAATATGGATGAAGGTGATCAGACACAACCTGATGGGAGGGGTGAGCCCTGGACTGAACATCAAAAGCATGTTTTGAGCTAGTATGCACTCTTGTTCTGGCTCAACCACCCATTCATTGTGGGGACTTAGATAGACTGTTCTCCAACTTGAGCTGGAGTTTTCTCATCAATAAAATGAGGGCACTGGGCTGTGTTGATGGCTTTCTATTCTTTCTTCCCAGTGGCATGTGTGACACTAATCTTCAATACTCACGTAATAATAGTCAGAGGCCTACCCCTTGTTGAGTGCTTCCTTTGTTTGAGGTGACATTAATAACAGAGCATTACTCATGTAATAACACAGCAACCTTCAGAGAGAGAATCCGTCATAATCTCCACTTTAACATGAGAATCTTGAGACTGTAGCAAATTAAATAGCCCAAGATCAGTGTCTAAGTCAGTTCAGGCTACTATAACCATAGCCTGGGTAGCTTAAATAATATGCATTTATTTCTCTCAGTTCTGGAGGTTAGCAGTCCAAGATGGAGGCATCAGCAGATTCAGTGCCTGGTGGGGACTCACTTCCTGGTATTCAGGCTGCTGCTGCTGCTGTCTTCTCATTTATTCTCATGTGGTGGAGAGGGACCATCTCTCTCGGGTATCTCTCCCATTCATGAGGGCTCCACCTCAAGACCTAATCACTTCCCAAAGGCCCACTTCTGAATACTATCACACTGGGGATTAGCCTTCAACATACAAATTTGGGGAGATTCAAACCTTCAGTTCATAGCAGTCAGATGGGGGTAAGTAACAAATAGAATTCTTCAATCTCAAGTTTGTTCTCAGAGGCGCAAATGCTTTGACACTATGCCAGATTGATGGGTCAAATCTTTGGGAGGTTATTTCTTGGACCATAAAGAAGGATAAAAGTGAAAGTGTTAGTCACTCAGCCATGTCCAACTCTTTGAGCCCCTGTAGACTGTAGCCTGCCAGGCTCTTCTGCCCATGGAATTCTCAGGGCAAGAATACTGGAGTGGGTAGCCTTTTCCTTCTCCAAGGGATCTTCCTGACTCAGGGATCGAACCTGGGTCTCCTACATTACAGGCAGATTCTTTACCATCTGAGACACAGGGAATTCCATAAAAGAAAGAAAGCTGAGGGCCGAAGAATTGATGCTTTCAAATTGTGGTGCTGGAGAAGACTCTTGAGAGTCCCTTGGATTGTAAGGAGATCAGACCAGTCAACATCAACCCTGAATATTCATTAGAAGGACTGATGCTGAATCTGAAGCTCCAGATATTTTGGCCACTTTAGACCAAACTCATTAGGAAAGACCCTGATGCTGGAAAAGACTGAGGGCAGGAGGAGAAGGGGGCGACAGAGAAAGAGATGGTTGGATAGTATCACCAGCTCCATGGACATGAGTTTGAGCACACTCTGGGAGACAGTGAAGGACAGGGAAGCTGGCGTGCTGCAGTCCATGGGGTGGCAGAGTCAGACCCGACTTAGAGACTACACAACACCGTGATGAAGGAGGGCCAGGGTTCTCAGTCTTAAAGACCCATTGCCCCTTTTTGTTGGATATGCAAATCACTCACTGCCTGGAGGGGTTCTTGCATATCTTCCTAAAGTGGAGTGCTGACTTCATGAGAATCCCTGGGCCAGATCATCTCTACAGGCCATTTTAAAGCTAATAATCCAATGAGAGCTCACATAAAGCACACAATCCTTGGCACATGGTAGGCCCTTAGTATCTGGCCTTTGTGGCTGCCTCCCCAGCATCTGTTTCTTCCTCCCTTCTTCTTAAAAGGACCCCGTCTCTCCCATTTGTCCATTTGGGGTGGACAAACTCCCAGCTGGAGGAGTGGGATCTGGTTGGCTGAAACTAATACCATGATCTCATTTACATCTGCACATCCCATTCTTTAAGGTAGTCATTAAAAAATGAATATGTGACCCAAATTGGTCTAACCCGAGAAAACCTCATATTTTTAATAGTGAGTGAGTGAGTGAAGTCACTCAGTCGTGTCTGACTCTTTGTGACCCCGTGGACGGTAGCCTACCAGGCTCCTCTGTCCATAAGATTTTCCAGGCAAGAGTACTGGAGTGGGTTGCCATTTCTTTCTTCAGGAGATCTTCCCAACCCAGGGATTGAACCCAGTCTCCCACATTGTAGGCAGACACTTTACCATCTGAGCCACCAGGGAAGAGCCCATTTCTAACAGTAGTGAATATTATTTATCACCGGGTACATCACAAAATCTCTGAAGGAATGATCTGGAAAACACTGACGGCACCGTTTTACTCAAATGGATGGCAATGAATCCATGAGGAAATAATACGCGTCTTGTAAACCAAGTAGGAAAGATCGATTTCAAGGGGGAGGTCTTTTTCCTTCTCTGTGTATCAGCCTCTGCCTCTGTCCTCGGGGCCAACAGCCGAGCCCACTGGTCCCCTCACCTGAGGGTATGATCCCCACCTCTCCCAAAGGGTCCAGGCCAGTTCAACCTGAAGCACAAAATATTTAAGAAGACTCAGCTCCTCCTCTGGCAACCCACTCCAGTACTCTTGCCTGAAAAATCCCATGGGCAGAGGAGCCTGGTAGGCTGGCATCTATGGGGTCGCTAAGAGTTGGACACGACTGAGCGACTTCACTTTCCCTTTTCACTTTCATGCATTGGAGAAGGAAATGGCAACCCACTCCAGGTTTCTTGCCTGGAGAATCCCAGGGAAGGGGGAGCCTGGTGGGTTGCCATCTATGGGGTCGCACGGAGTCAGACATGACTGAAGCGACTCAGCAGCAGCAGCAGCTCCTCCTCACTCCCTGGGTGAGGGGCTAGGGTAGGGGGATAGGGATCTGTTTTATTGCTCTTAAGTCACTTTCTAGTTTGACTCACAGTGTTCATCCAGAGTCCCTGAAATGGTCCAGAGTCACAGATCACTTGCTCTGGAGACCTCACATTCTTGGCCATAGTTAACATGGTCTTCTATCACTATCATGTCTAAGCAGGCTTCAGTTTGGTGCCCCCATGAAATAAGTTTCCAGGGGTTTTCCCAGGTCTCCAGGCTCTGAGAGGACAGGGGCTGGGCCTGATCTGAGACCCTGAACCTGAACTCTGCCATATGATTGCTACACAGGGACTGAGCCCCTGATGGGGGTGTCTGTGTGGGTGTCTCCAGACCCCTGCCTGATGCTCCTGGACACAGTGAACCATGGCTAGACATTGCTGCTCCCCGAGATGTTGTGTTTTCTCCCCTTCTCCATCTCCGCACACCCCCAACGCCCGTGGTTCCAGACTCCTCCTCCCCACCCCACCACACCCTGACCTCAGGCCCTGTAGGATCGCACTGTGGATGAACACACATTCTTCATTGTGGTGCAGAGTGATGGTGACAGGCATAACCTGCCTAGGATGCTGAGGTGGGTGTTGGGTCCAGGCGCCGAGGCAGGCACTGGGGGCTGGCACTGGAGGGAGAAAGGGTTTTGAAAAGAAGTGATAGACACTGGTTTGTGGAGGTGGGATGGGTGGTTGGGAGTGGATCTGAGCTGATAGCAATTTTTCCTATTTCCTTGGCTTCCAGATGGCATTCTTGAAACATGGCCTGACACACTGGCTGGTCAGCTTGGGTGTTTTTTTTTTTTTTTTTAAAATTCCTAACCAACAATTGTACTGCTTTTATTAGCAATCAGTACTGTGATAGGAGTGCTGACAGCAAGAAGCCTGGAGGTGAATTTGGAGGGGCTGGCTCCCAGACAGCAAGGGGGCAGGGGTGAGCGGGAGGAAGGACAGAGGATAAGAAGCATCTTTTCATCTCAGAAGGCTAAAGAGAGCCGAGGCCTGCAGAACTGCTAGGCTGGGAAGCTGGCCATGGGCCTGGGGAGTGGGGTGGGGTCCGAAGGACAGGCACAGCATTTACCCGCTTCCTAGGTCCCCGAGAATCAGGCCATCATGGCCTCAGTGGGGACTCAGTTCCCCCAATTTTCTTCACTGGATGATGTTTCTAAAATGACTCCTGTTCTCTTTCCTAGGATGGATGAAGGAAAACAGACACATTTTGATCAGAGATAACAAAATCTCATTCAGGTATTTGAAATGGACAAGAGACAGGTTGAAAGGGACATACCCCGCTTCAGGATCTTGGGGTTCGTATTGTGACCTAAATCCTCCATAGGTCTGTGAACTTTATTTTGTGGTTATAAAAGGATCCTTAACTTGTTACAGCTGAGAACTGGGGTGTGAGAGAAATTCAAATTCTTTAACTGCTATAGAGCAGTTAAAAGGATGACCTTGGGGTCAGGCCCACTTGGCCTGAATCCTGGCTCTCCCCCTCACTAGCTGAGTGGCCTTGCCCAAACAACTTAAACTTTCTGACCCTGAAGTTCTTTATTAGAAAAATGGGAGATAAAAGGAGGCTAAGGAGGCAAGTTGCCAGAAGGGCCTTGTGTATTGGTGCTTCAAAGACTAGCAGAGTTCCCCCCACTCCTGCCATTTATCATTGGTGTGACCTTGGGAAAGTCATCAAGTCACTTACTCTCTAAGATTTCAGTTTGCTCATCTGTAAAATGGGGTTGAAAAGAGCTGTGCCTCTCTCCTAGGGTCCTTGTGGGGTTAAATGTCTGTGAAGCACTTAGCATAGAGGCTGGTGCCTAGCAAACTCTGAGTTTAGCCAAGTTAGTCATCTCCTAACATGCCCGGTGCAGCGGGATAGATGGCAGGTGTAACACCAGCCATGAATCATTGTCTCAGATGCTATTATCTAGGCTTGGCATCAGGAAGGAAGAGGCCAGATGTCCTCGTTATAATGTTCTAGAGGTAAAAACAAAAACAAAAAAGTGTACTGCCCTTATCTAGAGCCTTATAGAAGTGACTATTAGAAATGGGGAGCTTTTAGAAATGGGGAGCTTTTAGAAATGCGGGCTCTCAGGCTCCACTCCAGGTTTACAAAATCAAAATCTGCATTTTAGCAAGATCCCTGGGTGCTGGAGCAGACCTTAACCCTTGCTCAGCACTGAACTGGACAAACTCAGAGGGAAGGATTGGACACGCTAGGTTCTGGCACACACTGTGAGAGTTCACGGGGTTCATGGGGTTCTCGCGGCAAGAGTGCTGGAGTGGCTTGCCATTCCTTCCTCCAGTGGACCACACTTTGTCAGAACTCTCCATACGACCGGTCTGTCTTGGGCGGCCCTGCACACAAGGCTCATCTCATAGCTTCATTGAGTTATGCAAGTCCCTTTGTCAACGACAAGGTTGTGATCCATGAAGGGGATCCAAGAAGGCAAAAGGAGAAGGAGACGGCAGAGAATGAGATGGTTAGATAGCATTGCCAACTCAATGAACACAAATCTGAGCAAACTCCAGGAAACAGTGAAGCACGGGGACACTTGCCGTGCTACAGTTCATGGGGCTGCAAAGAGTCAGAGATGGTTTAGAGAATGAACAACAACAACCAGATGGTACCCTCCTGTGAACTCCCACAGCACCTTCCAAGCAGCATTTATCCCTGTTAGCCTATTTACTTGATTGTCCCTACTATGAGCCTGTGGGCAATTTAGGAGCACAATCTGTCTCAGTCACAGTGATAGATGGTAGAGGGCAGTGGTTAAGTGCACCAGCTTCGGAGTCAGACTACAGGGGCCCCATCCTGGCTCTGCCACATATTAGATGGGTGAATTTGGATGAATGATTTTGCTTCTCTACGCCTCTGTTTTTTTTATGCATAAAAATCAAGAAAGAACAGTCTCTGCTTCAAGGGCCGTGGTGAGGATGGAAGGATTAATGAGTACCGGGCATGTGGTTAGCATGCACAAGAGTTAGCTCCTCCTGCTGCTGCTGTCATTGTCCCTGAGACCGAGCCCAGTGCCAGGCACAGAGTAGGTGCTCAATAAACATTTATTGAATAACTGTGTGATCTCCGCCACATGCACCTTAATGTGTTTCCTGCCCTTGACGCTGGCAAATCTCTTTCAGATATCGGACATGGAACTTTGCTTCTGCTGTGTGACTTGAATTTCCTGCGGAAGATGAGCGATTGGGAGCAGGCTCTTGGTGTCCTCTGAAAAATAACCTGCTGAATGTGCAGGATCACGTTGGCTTCTGTCTTCGGGGCCAGGTCAAGGGAAGAATAGCACTTGAGAAAATAGGGTGGTTCTGGGGTAAGGAGGCAGCCCTTCAAAGCCAAGCAAGGATGATCCAGGAAAACAAATTCTGTGCCTTTCTACTTAAGGAGAAAGCAGGGGACAATGTTTTGACCCAGCTTGAAAGTGTCTTCTTGCTCTTGAACAAGATATTGTGCTTTCAATATTACCCAGGATCAGTGCCTGGAAGGGAAATGAGAAGATCTCCATATTAAGTCCTTGGGATCTATTTCTACTTCCTGTTCTTGAAGTGGCTGGAAACACAGATTCCTGAGCTTGTGCCCTCCCAGGCAGCTCAGCCTCCAGGGACATAGCACACAGGGTGTTCCAAACGCTGGAGGGTGCTTGAGTCACCTCCTTTCCAGATGAAATACTGGCTGCAGAGGGACAATGAAAGTGTCTCAGTGCATAGGTACCTATGCTCCTGAATTGTCCTTGCAAGCTTGGGCTCCTCTGTTCCTCCGAACCTGAGACAGCAGCAAGCCTGGGCCCAGTTTTCTCAAGGACTCTGAGTTGCAGTTTCCTCTCTGTATCCTCTACCTGACTGGGAGAGCTTTAAGGATAATTATCCTATCTCATCCAGCACTGTGTTCCCAGAACCTCAGACAGGGCCTGACACATAGTAGGTGCCAGTAAATGTTGATGTGAACTGAATTTAGCAAGGATCTGAGGAGATGGAAATCATGTGGGTGACATTGAGGGGCAGGGACAGGAAGATAGGTTTCCAGAGTAACAGTAATAATAGTACTGCTTTATAGGAGACTCTATGTGCCAGCTTCTCAGCCAGGCCCATAACATGTACCTCTTCTCGTCCCCACTTTACAGATGAAGAAACTGAGGCCTCAGAAAAGTTAAGTAATTCATTGGATATCAAACTCAATACATGATGGAGTCAAAGGAATGCATTTTCTGCCCCGTTTTTCTCATTTACTCTGCTAATGATAACACAACTATAGACTAGAAATTTAAATTGAGACAATCTGATTAGAGAGGCAGAATCCTTGCATTTGAATGCTTGAGAGTTGGTGTGGGTAGAAGGAAGAATCTTTTTGCCTGTTTGTTTGTTTTTGGTTCAGTTGTTTGTTTGTTTTCACAGATATTTAGTAAATGGGAGGAAACATGAGCCAGTGGACAGTAACTCACTGTGAGAACTTTCCAACAATAAAAGCAGGTCCACGATGGAATCAATGGATGTTAGTGATAAATTTTTTAAAAATTGTGTTCCAGGAAATGTTAGGCTTATAATATATCTGACAGAAAAGTACGGGGTGGAGAATTCTACTATCAAATGGTTCAAGAAGCTGGATGCACTTTTCCATCTTGAAGAGTCATGCATTAGCTAGTTAACCACTGAGAGCTAAGTTCTGCAGAAGAAATGAGTGTTTGACTTTCTTAAATCCAGTGTTTCCCATGTTTATTTGACTATTGAGCATTTTTAAAAAAAGTAACATTTCTAAACATTTTATGGAACAGTAAACTGTTCCACTAGACACGTGGGGGAAACTTCAGTAGAATTCACCCTCTTTGTTTCTTCTTGCCCTGTGGTTGAACGACGATGCCAGTCAAGCTCAGGGGCAGAAAAGCCACTTAGCCAGCTTGCAATGATTTCCTAAATTGGGCAAATAACCTCAATCGAGCGGCCAAGGTGATAAGCTCACTGGAGGAGAGGACACCAGAGGAAGCATTGTGTGCTGGGTGGCACATGGGTGCCGTGTCCCTTTCCAGCAAGGCATGCTGATAGCAGTGTTTTCTTCCAGTGTTTGAATTTTTCATCCCACAATTATGTCTCAAGCTACAGATAATATTCATGTCCACATTTCACTCAAGATAAACCAATAATTAATAATAATACAAAAGATTAATTGTTGGGTGAAAAGCAGAAAAAAAAATGGCCTAGGCTTAAACAGAATTCAACACTTGAGACTTGCAAAAGGGGATTTCTCCTGGACTGCATCCCACGCTGTCCTGGAGATATGTGTGCAGCACTCTTGAGCACATTTGTGTCTGCATGTGTGTGCTACAACACGCTCTCACTGACATGCCCACACATGTGACTAACAGAAGTGCACTTTCAAAGCTTCTAACAACTCTAAGTCTATCCTGGCATTTGGGACTCAGGGCAGTCTTATCCTTCTGAAGTCTCCCATGACCACTTAGGCATCAATAACTTTTCAATGATCATCTTGGGAAGTGTATCAGTTAGCTATTGTCACAATCATGCTGCATAACAACTTTTCCCCCTACCCCAGAAAAAACCCTCAATGGCAAATAACAATAAGCATTATAACCTGCAGCAGCTCATTTCTTCATGTCAGCTGGTGTTTGGCCAATGTATGCTGAGCTTTGCTGTTAGATCTACTTCAGATTAGCTTCATGTCTCTCTTCCGGTGCCAGGAGCTACCTCAGGCAAGTTCTTTAGGATAGGACCCTCTTAAGGCTTACACTTTGAATCATACACAGTTACATCCATGTGTGTTCCATTGAGCAAAACAAGCTTTATGACAAAGCCCAAGATTTGTGGAGTGGGAAAGTGCATTTCTCCTATGGAGGTTGAGAGGAAGAGAGCCAATGTTTGAGGAACCACATGTGATAGCAGAGAGGGTTTTTGGTCATATCCCTGATTTAGGCACTGGGCTGCTGCTGCTGCTGCTAAGTCACTTCGGTCGTGTCCGACTCTGTGCGACTGGGTTAGGTACCTCCAAACTCTTAGGAATCATGTCTTTTGCATCTATCAGAGGCAATAACAATGGAGCTGAGTCTTGAAGAACTAAACTTTCCTTTGACATCTCTCGGTGCCTTATCTTCCTCAGAAGAGCCCTGAAGGAAGGATATAGTAACATGAGAAGCACCTGGACAGCTTGGTGGACATAGCCATGAATCCTGGCTCTGCTGTGTGCAAGATAGGTGATTTAGCAAGTCCTTTATTGCCTCTTAGTGTTGGAGTTCATAAGAGCCATAGTTAATCACATATCTCTCTCCTGAAAGTTTTGGACCAACTTAGAATTATACATGGAAGTTTGACTGGGATGGAAATATTGACTTTATAACTGGCAGAACTGAATTTGAGGACAGCTTGGCCTTGAAATTGGTTTACTTGACACCTTCCTCTATATTTGAACTCTGGAGCCCACCTGAGGGCAATTCTGGGTCTTCCTAGCCAACATTAAGCTAGATGAATGGGGAATTATGGCCAGGAGAGAGGTCACTTCTAGGAGGTATGCTTACATATTAGAGAAACATGGGTTAACGGGTATAGGCTTCTTGCCATCTTAAAAGTCATGACAGTCTTTCCTCCACCCACATGCAGGAGGGAGTCAAGGGTGAAAGGGAAGGTGGTGTCCTCTCTCTTGTTCCCCACTTCCTCTGAGAGGGAAGCTGCTTCTGTTGCTGGGATCAGCATGAGGTGGGGAGGAAGGAAGATTGGCTCTAATGACCCATAAAGTGGGACTGGTACTACCTAGAAGGGGCCTCCTTGAGTCAGATCACAGGCCTCTGTATGCCACTTGCTACGATGGACCATCAGGCTACTTCTAGCATGCCTGGAACAGCTCTCTTGCTGCTAAATCCAGATGGGCAACATCTTATCTCCATCCCAAACGCTAACCCCAGCCTTCACCAATTTCCAACAGAACAAAGTCACCTGTGTTTGGGTGAGTTCATCTGCATGTGCTCACCACCTCCTTAGGTGGAGCTTGTACCGTCAGGAGACTTGAATGCATTGTGCAAAACCAGCCACTCTCTTAAACGTCCCTCTCTCATCTTGGATGCTCTGTTCGTCCTGCAGCCAATCAGAAGTTAGAAAATAAACATGGTGACCAATCGGAAATGAGAGAGGGTGTGGCTAGTCTGAGAGTTAACTCCCCCAGCCTATGGAAAGCTGCACTTGCCTGGGAGCTTACACTCTTTCCTCCAGGACAAAACGCTGAGTGAGGTAGAACTGGAGGGAGACACTGGAGAAAGGAGCTTGTATTCACAAGGACCATGGTGTCATTATTTATAGCAGCACATTTGATCCTGCCAGCAACCTCAGGTTGAGTGGTTAAGTGGAGGCAGCTTCCAGGCTTCTTCATATGACAGTTATGGCCTTGGGGAAGTCTCTGTGTCTCAGTTTCCTCATCTGTAGACTGGTGATAAAGAAGGATATTAATGGTACCGCCACATAGTGTTGCTGTGAAGGTAAAGGGACAGTGTGCATGGTGAGCAGCTTCTTGGATGAGGGCTGGACTAGTGACTTGCTTCTAGTTAGAGAATATGGCAAAACTGCTAGGGTGTCTCTTTGAGATCAGGGTCCAAGAGACTATGACTTCCATCTTGCTTACCTTCTCTCACTTTTTTGCTTGTTCTGATGGAAGCCAATTGCACATGTGAGCTGCCCAATAAAGCTCACTTGGGAAGGAATAGCCAGCTAAGAATGAGGTCCTCAGTCCAACAGCCCCTGAGAAACTATATCCTGCCAACAGCCACCTGAGTGAACTTGGAAGCAGATCCTCCACCAACTGAGATGACACCTCTGAAAACCCATCTGAGTACTGCAGCCCTGCCTGACACCTTAACTGTGGCCTCTGTGATACCTTAAAGTGAAGACCAGCTAATTCATGCTCCTATTCCAAACCTGCAGAGACTATGAGATAATATTGTGGTTTTAAGCCACTAAGTTTTAGAGTAATTGGTTAGATAGAAATAGGTAGCTAATATAATACACTTACAATTCTTAGAACAGTATCTACTGCCTAGTGAGCCTTCAATAGATATTAACTGTCTTTATTATTAATACCTCCATTTTACAGATGAAAAGAATGAGGCTCAGAGAGTGGCAAATTGCTCAGAATTACACAGTTAATATGTAGTAGAACAGGGCCTCCACCATTGTTCTGACTCCAGAGTCACTCTGAAAGTATCACTATTTGGAAAACCTAGTGCCTGGGGATTCCCAGAAGGAGCTATCAAAGAAGAGAAGTCAGGTTTCCATGGGAACCTCGAGAGAATAATAACCTCCTAAAGATACAGAGGGTCTAGCATCTGGGAGATGCTAGACTGGGAGAGCCAGGGCCAGCCCTTCAGGGGACTCTGCTTGGGGTATAAGGACTAATTCCTGCACCCAGACTTAGCTAGGGACCAGGCATCGTGGGAGAACCAACACATGGCTGACTCTGTTCCCCAGGTTTGCAACACCCTGTGGGTTGAGGAGTGGAACTCCAGTTTCTCCTTGCCTTCTCTTGTTCCCTTCAGGAGCTCATGAACCAGGTGCCTGACATAAGCATCATCCATACAAGTGCACCTAGGCGAAGAGCAATCTCATTGCCATTTTTTGTGTTACTGACAGGAACGATGACTAATCTGAGCTGATTAGAAGATGGTCATCACCACTTGGGACAGCATGTTCTCAGCGCACAGTGACTGCTGGGAACATTGGTGAGATTGCTTGGGATCCATGAGAAGCACACATGGGGAGCCATTAGGGAGGCAGGTGGAGCAGCTGAGAGTTGAGGGGATGAGTGACAGGAAGGGTGCAGACTCAAGCTTCGCCATACAAAGAATCAGACAGATACACGGAGGCACACAGACTGTTTTGATACAAATACACTCCCACAGATGTAGCCGCATTCACAGACAAACTTCACAGATATTCAGAGAGAAAGACAAAAATGCTTGGGTAAATGCCCAGATGTTCAGGAGGAACATTTATATCCTACGATTCTTGTTTCCACGGGGAGGACATTTCTGTTGCACCATCCAGGAGGGAAGAGCATGGAAGGAGCTCTTCTTGCTTTTGTCCTTCCCCTCACCTATTTCTCCCCAGAGGAGAAGGGATTTTTCAGATTGGTGAGCTTGGGAGAAGAGCTGAACATGCTCAACTCGGCCCCTTCTAGAGCTTCCCCGTCTGACTTGCCTGCCTTCAGAAGGGAAACCTTGCCAGTTCTCTGGGACTGGATAGCCTCCAAGGGTTGACTTTGCCCCTCTAGAAAGCTGTCTGTTATGATCAGGGCAATTGAATATCTGTCTGATGCAACAGTGAAGGAATGCAAACCCATTTGGTTACAGATCTAAAGCTGCATTCTCCGCTTGACTTTACTTTGTAGAGCTGACATTCTGATGGCCACCTTCTGTGTTATTTCTCAGTTGGTTTCAAAAATCAGCTTTCCCTAGTCCCGATACCCAACATTCCCACTGATAGAAAACAGAGACATGTTCAAAGATACAAAGATGGGGACATAAATGACATGGTGCATTTGCTTTCCTGAGTGAAGGTGGAATGTTTAGAAGAGCACTTCTTTTTAAAAAATATTTCTTTGGCTGTGTCACATAAGCCACAAGCCTTAGCTGCAGTGTGTAGGTCTTCATTGCATCATGTGGGGTCTTTTGTTGTGGCTTGAGGGATTCAGAGCACTTGAGCTTCAGGATTTGTGGCACCAGGACTCAAGAGTTGTGACGCACAGGCTTAGTTGCTCAGCGGCCTGTGAAATCCTAGTTCTCCCACCAGGGATCGAACCCACCTCCTCTGCATTACAAGGTGGTTAGAAGAGCATCTCTTAACCCCCGCTGGGCATTAGAATCACCTGGGAAGATTTATAAACACTGCTGCCTGGATCCTAGAAACTGAGTCAGAATCCACCAGGGTAGGGTCACCACAATGGTAATTTTTAAAGCTCTACAGTGATTTACAGGCTGCTGCCCCACCTCCCAAAAAAAAGTCTCACATACTCTTTTGCCTCCATGGAGAGCCTTAGTGGTTCCCGTGTCCCAGTCTGTCTGCCAACAGACCCCTCTCTGACATCATTTGTTCCCAGGTGCAGCTCCAAATTTCTCTCCCATAGACATTCTGGAGATTCTGGAAGCAGCTGAGGGCTGTTTATTAAGCAGGTGGTTGCAAATTGCCTGTGGCTGCTGCTTTTCCAACCCTTGTAACTCCTCTGCTGGACCGCAAGGGCTTTCTCACCACCTTCAAATGGAGGTTTCTCCACCTCTGCCCTGGTGTTCCCACACACAAATGCTCAGGAAAATTGGTCCCATGGTATTCTGCCTTTTGCTTCTGCTTTGCCTCTCACCGTCTACCCCTGCCTGCCTGGCTTTGGGCAGTGCAGGTGCACAGGATGCTGAGCAGGGAGCAGCCCCAGTGAGTGTGAGCAAACGCTGCTCTTCCCGCAGCCAATGGCACTTTTCTCGCAATGGATGGAGGCCAGACTTCTCCTCCAGCCACAGAGAGGGCAAGGCCAGGCTGGTGGCTGCAGAATGGGGAGCTTTGCTGGCACTGGGCCTAGAGCTGCCCACATTCCTTCTCTGCCTTTCTCTATGCATCAGAACAAGTGATTGGCGTTCCAACTGGGAATCTGGCCTTCTCCATCTGCTCCTTGCTCTAGGTCCAGAATGCTCAAATTTGTGTGCATCAGAATCACCTTGAAGGCCCATTAAAATACAGATTTCTGGATTCTACCTCCAGAGTTTCTGGTTTGGTAGATTTGGGATTGGCCTGGGAATGTGCATTGCTGATAAGTTCCCAGGTGATGCTGAAGCTGCTGGTCCAGGGCCCTGCTCTAGGCTGTTTCTCCTCCCATTCTTGAGCCAACTTGATGATTTTTTTCTCCTGTCACCAGGGGATCCAGGGTCCAAGAGTAAGGCACTCAGTAACTTCAACTAAAATGATGCTCATGATCAAGCTCCTCTTACTGACCCCTTGTTATAAGCCAGGCACAGTACTGAATGCTTTACAGGACTTGTCTTCCCAAATCCTTCCAATGACTATACAGAAGGCACTATAACTTCCCCCATTTTACAGGCAGGGAAACTGAGGTTAGGTAACTGGCCCAAGGAAACAAAATGTAGAATTACTAAGTAGCTGAGCTGGGACTGGAATCCAAGCTAATCAAGGCCTCAAAATAGTCTTTCATTTATTCATGTGTACATGCATACATACATAACATACATTTAACAAAAATACAATAAATACCTTTTATGTTACTGGCACTGTTCTAAGTCCTAATGACACAGCAATGAGCAAGACAGAGCAGGAGGCTGCTCTCAAGAAGCTGAAGTTCAAGATGGAGAGAGACAATAGCTGGTAAATTTTTAAAAAGAATGCATGTGAATTTTGGCTGGCACTATGGGCTTGAGGAGGGACTTCCGTTGGGGGGAACAGGCAGGCTTCAACTCACCCTTGATGTTCCCAGCTGAGCTCAGTGCACAGGAACCCCTGGGCAGAACCCAGGTACAGTGGATAGGGGCTTTGGGATTAGCATTTATCACCCTCACCCCCAACACAAGTCCCGCCAGACTAAGGGGTACGCATGTTGTCCTTTGGTCAGCTGCAGTCTGGGTCATGGGAGTCTGGCTGGGTCTGGGCAAGGCTCATTGGATATTCCCTGCATAAAAAGAAATGGCTTATTGAGCTATGTCACTGAACTCATTCACAGGTGTAGCAGGTAAGGGGGCCTGACTTGTGGCTTATTTTAGAAAGCAGCTATCGGCCTGATCTATATACAACTTGTATCGAATAACTATGCAGATGGCTTGCTAAACTGTCTCCTATTGGTTACACACACCACCATCAGCACTGCCGTCTGCCTCTCCCCATCACTCATCGATAAATGCCCTCAAGCTTATGGCACGTTGTCAATTTAACTCAGCGTCAGGAGTCTGCTGCTCAGGGGCTCCATGATGGCACTGAATGGATCTTAAAAATCTTAATTTCCGTAGCACCCAGCAGAGCGCCTGACATTTAGATTTCAGTAAACGCTGGATGGTTGGATGGGTGGATGGATGAAAGTGTGGGTGAGTGAATGAATGAGATACTCCCTGCCCTCCTGCCTGACTGTGCTGGCCCCAGGCCTGCTCAGCTGCAGAAACACACAGGTTCATCCTCCTCACTTAACCAGGCTGCTTGCAAGGAGCCCAGTCACACCTGCAGTGGAATCCAGGGTGAGCTCTGCTGCTCCCAGTGGGGTTGTCTGGAGGGGGAAGCAGTGGATAGTCTGGAGTCCCCATGGATCCTGAACTGCAGCTCCTCTCCTTATCCATTCTACATGCTTCCTCCAGCTAAGCCTTTTCTGTATGACTTCATGCCTGCCTCAGTTTCCTGAATGTCTGCCAGTCCCCTGCATGGACTGGGGCTTGCCTTGAATCCCTGCCTGCATTTTTAGGATCTTCACCCTTTCTGGCTCCTCCTAGCTCCCTCTTTCAGGGACTGAACCCTCTCCTCCATTATTCCAGCTGCTGGCTGAGCCCTCTGGAACCACATTGCCCCTGCCCTCTAGGCAGCACATCGGATCTATCAGACATAAACACTTCCAGCCCAAGTCTGCCATATTCCTGCAGGTCTCATCATTGGGACTAACTGTCACCCTCTGCCTGCCAAGTTGGGCACCCAAGATACTAGCCTCCTCCCCTATTTGGAGTCCCGGGGAGTGGAGGTCCAGCCAGTTCTGTTTTGTCAGTGACTAACTGAGGCATCAGCCCACCTAGGTATGGAGTCTACATAGCTCAGGACATCCCCTTTTCATCTTTAGTCTCCTTCCTGAGCCTCCCTCTGAGCCCGGGAGTGTCTGATATCCTTCCTGCATCTGCTCAGTCTGGGGCAAGCCTGCTGCCCACTCCCTTGGCCCTCTAGCATCCTGGGACCATAAACCATCCTCACCATCCATTTCCCCTCCTCCTCACAGCAGCTTTGGACCAGACCTCTCTGTACCATTAGCCATTTCAGACAAGAATCTGATCTGCCAACATCTAATGTATTCAACTAATCTGCTCACAGGTGCTTTCGGCAAGCCCAGTGAGAAAACTTGCTTTAAATATTTTAAGGAGCAGTTAATGTGTTAGTTATCAGCTCACCTTCTGATGTCAGGTGCTGGGGTTCAAATCCTGCCTCTGCCTTTTTCTAGCTGTCATTACCTTTCTAGGGGAAGATAATACACCTCTCTGGGGACTGGCTTCCACATCTATAAAACAGGGACAATAATGGTGGCTGCTCTTAGGGTTTCTGTGAGAAAAAAGTGAGTCAATATACATAAAATGTTACAAAGATCTAATGCACAGTAAGTACTCCATCAGTGTTTGCTATTATATCACATATACAGATTATGGGTAAAGAACTCTTTATTCATTCACTCATTCAGTTCAGTTCAGTCGCTCAGTCGTGTCTGACTCTTTGCGACCCCATGAACCATAGCACACCAGGCCTCCCTGTCCATCACCAACTCCCAGAGTTCACCCAAACTCATGTCCATTGAATCGATGATGCCATCCAAGCATCTCATTCTCTGTCGTCCCCTTCTCCTCCTGCCCTCAATCTTTCCCAGCATCAGGGTCTTTTCAAATGAGTCAGCTCTTCGCATCAGGTGGCCAAAGGATTGGAGTTTCAGTGACACCATCAGTCCTTCCAATGAACACCCAGGGCTGATCTCCTTTAGGATGGACTGGTTGGATCTCCTTGCAGTCCAAGGGACTCTCAAGAGTCTTCTCCAACACCGGAGTTCAAAAGCATCAATTCTTCAGCGCTCAGCTTTCTTTATAGTCCAACTCTCACATCCATACATGACCAGTGGAAAAACCATAGCCTTGACTAGATGGACTTTTGTTGACAAGGTAATATCTCTGCTTTTTAATATGCTGTCTAGGTTGGTCATAACTTTCCTTCCAAGGAGTAAGCGTCTTTTAATTTCATGGCTGCATTTCCCATCTGCAGTGATTTTGGAGCCCCTAAAATAAAATCAGCCACCGTTTCCACTGGTTTTAAGAACCTCCCATGTGTAGGGCCCTATGAAGCAGTCAAAGATGAATGAGAAACGTCTGGAGCTCCCAGTATGAAGGCAAGCAGGCTCAGACCATTCAAAGGGGTGAGTATGGGTGTCTGTAAGCCGGGTGAATGGGGGCAAGTGTACCAGTCCACCCAGAGTTTTGCACAAGGGGCTGTTGCATGGATTGCGATGGGAAATCTGAGTTATGTCCTGTCCTCCAGGCATCTTTGAAGGTAGTGGGTTCCCTGAGTCTGTGACAGGAGGCTGGGCTGGATAGGGAAGCAACTCTCAGCTATGTACGCATGAAACAGTGTTCCCAGGGCTCCAGGCCCCCCCTCGCCCCCTGTCAGCATGTCACGGTACCTCAAGCAACATGGCATCCTGCCTGGCAGGGGCCAGAGGGGACAATCTCACAAAGGTGTTGGTGTCACTCATGGGAGTTTAGAGATGGAGCCTCCTGGGCCCGTGCCCACCTGGTGTGGGGGTCTCTGTTAGTCCAGTATGGCGCTCCTGTCTTTGTCAAGATTTTCTTCCGAGGGATACAAACAGGTGCCTCTCCGTCTTTGCTCTCACCCTCCAGTCCCAACCCTGAAAAGGGCTTTCTTTATCTGCTACTCATCATCTCTGTTGAAGCTTCAGGTCTTAGAGGGTTTTTGTGTTTTTAGTCTCAGAAGTTTGGGGAAAACTATGAGTACTGTTTGCCCCTCCATTCTATTCCTGGTTTAAATCTGGCCCATTTTCAGAGTTTGCCTTTCCCTGGCCATTGTTTTCTATCTCAAGTCAGTTCACTTCTCTTTCACCTCCCACAACTCCCCCCCATCCCCCCTCATCCTGAGATCCCATTCATGGCCTGGTTGACTTTCAGGAAGGCTTCCAAAAGAGTCTTAGAAAGTTGACCCAACCTTAAAGCTGATTTCAGTCACCCAGCAAAGTGGCCTTAACTACCAGTGCTAAATTGCAACCTCCATTTATGGGGGAAATATGGGATGTTAGACCACCCAAATAAGCAAGCAGAAAGAAGATGTCTCCAGAGAGCTCACAAACACTCAAGTGTTTCCTTATCCTGAGATCTCCCTGAGAGATATGACATCTGGTAGCGAACAGTGAAAGCCTGCAATCACCCCCTGTCAGCACAAGAAGCCTGTGGTCAAGGGAGTGTGTGCATGTTAAGTTGCTTCAGTCGCGTCCAGCTCTTTGGGACCCCATGGACTGTACCCCCTCAGGTTCCTCTGTCCAGTAGTCTCCAGGCAAGAATACCAGAGTGGGTTGCCATGCTTTCCTCCAGGGGATCTTCCGAACTCAGGGGTCAAATGCTCGTCTCTTACATCTCCTGCATTGGCAGGTGCGTTCTTGATCACTAGAGCCACCTGGGAAGCCTCGAGGTCAAGGGTAGACCACTCTTTCCAGAAGTTCCTTAGTGGGAGGAGGAGGAGAGGAAGGTGATCTTTTAACAAATAAATTTAAGGAAGGTTTTCTTTGTTTGGGGAGACTTGAGCCTGTCTAGAGACCGAGGGGCAGCGTCCAGGGGAGAGGGAAGATGCGTGGGTGGGGCTGGGGGTGATCAAGGCATGAGCTTCCTCGTGGTGGGGGATGGGACCCAGGGTGCACGTGCTAGTTTCCACTGGTTTTAAGAACCTCCCATGTGTAGGGCCCTATGAAGCAGTCAAAGATGAATGAGAAACGTCTGGAGCTCCCAGTATGAAGGCAAGCAGGCTCAGACCATTCAAAGGGGTGAGTATGGGTGTCTGTAAGCCGGGTGAATGGGGGCAAGTGTACCAGTCCACCCAGAGTTTTGCACAAGGGGCTGTTGCATGGATTGCGATGGGAAATCTGAGTTATGTCCTGTCCTCCAGGCATCTTTGAAGGTAGTGGGTTCCCTGAGTCTGTGACAGGAGGCTGGGCTGGATAGGGAAGCAACTCTCAGCTATGTACGCATGAAACAGTGTTCCCAGGGCTCCAGGCCCCCCCTCGCCCCCTGTCAGCATGTCACGGTACCTCAAGCAACATGGCATCCTGCCTGGCAGGGGCCAGAGGGGACAATCTCACAAAGGTGTTGGTGTCACTCATGGGAGTTTAGAGATGGAGCCTCCTGGGCCCGTGCCCACCTGGTGTGGGGGTCTCTGTTAGTCCAGTATGGCGCTCCTGTCTTTGTCAAGATTTTCTTCCGAGGGATACAAACAGGTGCCTCTCCGTCTTTGCTCTCACCCTCCAGTCCCAACCCTGAAAAGGGCTTTCTTTATCTGCTACTCATCATCTCTGTTGAAGCTTCAGGTCTTAGAGGGTTTTTGTGTTTTTAGTCTCAGAAGTTTGGGGAAAACTATGAGTACTGTTTGCCCCTCCATTCTATTCCTGGTTTAAATCTGGCCCATTTTCAGAGTTTGCCTTTCCCTGGCCATTGTTTTCTATCTCAAGTCAGTTCACTTCTCTTTCACCTCCCACAACTCCCCCCCATCCCCCCTCATCCTGAGATCCCATTCATGGCCTGGTTGACTTTCAGGAAGGCTTCCAAAAGAGTCTTAGAAAGTTGACCCAACCTTAAAGCTGATTTCAGTCACCCAGCAAAGTGGCCTTAACTACCAGTGCTAAATTGCAACCTCCATTTATGGGGGAAATATGGGATGTTAGACCACCCAAATAAGCAAGCAGAAAGAAGATGTCTCCAGAGAGCTCACAAACACTCAAGTGTTTCCTTATCCTGAGATCTCCCTGAGAGATATGACATCTGGTAGCGAACAGTGAAAGCCTGCAATCACCCCCTGTCAGCACAAGAAGCCTGTGGTCAAGGGAGTGTGTGCATGTTAAGTTGCTTCAGTCGCGTCCAGCTCTTTGGGACCCCATGGACTGTACCCCCTCAGGTTCCTCTGTCCAGTAGTCTCCAGGCAAGAATACCAGAGTGGGTTGCCATGCTTTCCTCCAGGGGATCTTCCGAACTCAGCGGTCAAATGCTCGTCTCTTACATCTCCTGCATTGGCAGGTGCGTTCTTGATCACTAGAGCCACCTGGGAAGCCTCGAGGTCAAGGGTAGACCACTCTTTCCAGAAGTTCCTTAGTGGGAGGAGGAGGAGAGGAAGGTGATCTTTTAACAAATAAATTTAAGGAAGGTTTTCTTTGTTTGGGGAGACTTGAGCCTGTCTAGAGACCGAGGGGCAGCGTCCAGGGGAGAGGGAAGATGCGTGGGTGGGGCTGGGGGTGATCAAGGCATGAGCTTCCTCGTGGTGGGGGATGGGACCCAGGGTGCATGTGCTCAAGGCCCGCTCTGCAGAGCAGAAGGGAAGGCAGGCTTTCCCTGCTAATAAGAAGCCCTATTTATGTAGAACTCACTGGGCCCCAGACACCACGCTGGGAACTTCACACAGACTGTGCCCTTTCACGCCTCAGACGGGCCCTGTCATGTCCTCCTTTTCCAAGTGAGAAAATCAAATGTCAAGGAGGTTAAGTGACTCTCCTCAAGGCCCCAGAGCTAAAAAGTGACACAGCCAGTAGCTTCAGAGTCTGTGTTCCCAACACTGCTTTATGCTTATTTACGTGTTGTGCTTCTTACCTAAAAGTGATCGTCGAGGCTTACACTCTCCAGTGCATGCACGGTGCTAGACTCCGTCCTGTGTGTGCTAACTGCTCATGCACTGCTCAGTTGCCCTATAAGGTGGAGGATATTACTGCCACCCCATTTTGCAATGACTGGAATCACCTAAGGTCACATAGCTGGTAAGAGGCAGAACCTGCTCTTGACTTTGGTGGACAGAGCCCAGAGCCCAACACTGACCCATGATTCACTCACTGCCCTTTGTTTTCAAAAGGAGAGCATAGTGTGAGGATGGGAGCAGAGGTGGGGTGCTCCTATCTAGTGGCCTTGCTGTTGCCATGAAGATAGAGGTGAGATAATCTGTTGGAGATATGGGCTTGGGGAGATAGGCTAAGGGAGAATGGAGCTGGTAAGAATTTAACAGCATAAATGAGACATAGAGAACCCACTGTAGGAAGTTGAGTAGGGCTAAGGGACAAAACAAAGGAAGACCCAATTGAAATTTTCCTGACAACTATCACAGCTTGAGGTTCCCTTCAAGGTGAGCCAAGATGACGGACTTGAGGTGGAGCTCATGTGGTCCTGAGTCTCAGACAGTGAGAGCTGGTGAGCCTCCTGGAGGCCCCAATTTTTAGGGTTGAGAGCATCTGATGGGTAAAAGGGGCTCCACACAAAGAAGAGACTGCTATGGACTGAATGCTTGTGCACCTCCATGCTGTTCATATGTTGAAGTCTTAATTCCCAATGTGATGGTATCTGGAGGCGGGGCCTTTGGGAGGTAATTAGGTCATGAGGATGCATCCTTTGTGAACAGGGTTAGTGCCCATATAAGAAGATGACCCTAGAGGGATGACCTTTCCCACAACCAGAAATGAGTAGACAGGAGGAGGGCACTCACCAGAACCCTAACATGCTGGCACCCTGATCTTGGACTCTCGGCCTGCAGAACTGTGAGAAATTACTAATTATCATTTAAGTCGCTCAGTCTGCGGTATTTGTTATAGCAGCCCAGGTTGACTAAGACAAGACGCTGTGGAATACAGGAGGCTGGCAGTTCAGGAAGGAAGCCCCCTTCAGGAGCATTAACAGCAGAGCCACTGAGGGGATGTTTATGTTGGCACAAATGACCATTGTGACCTCCAGCCTCAGGGAACCACCGGGGCAAGACTTCTCAACAAGAAGAGTCCTGGCACTCTGAAACTGAATGCTCGGTGGGACACGTTCATAATCTTTAAACTCTTAGGAGCAAAAACTGACACGTCAGGAAAGGCCCAGAAAGTCGGAGGACCCTGGCCCCTCCCCCGTGCCCCAGTCCAGTCTGTCTTGGCTCTTTTTCCAGGGACTGCCCCTGGCTCCTGGCCTTGATTTGTGCGCCTCTTGGTATCGCGCTCTCTCCAGTGATCTCTTCTCTTTGGCCCTAGTGGCTCTGCGGCTCCTGTTTCTGTTTTCATAAACCGAATCTGGCTCAGAATTGGCCACTTCTCACGTGGGCGTGATTCACCCAAGCTGTGGCTCTGTACACATTTTGCACTGGTCATTGCCCTTGAAACTCACTCCCACTGGTGTCCAGTGTCCACAGAGAAACAAGGCAGTGAGGGTGCCAAGAGCGCCCTGGACAAAGTTTGAGCCAATAAGACACAGCCTCTGGACATGCTCTGTGGACAGATGTGGACATATGTGAGGACAGCGATCTTTTATTCATAGCTGTCCCCTCAGGTGAGAGCCTCGGGGGTCTTGCTCAGCTCTTGCCAGTTGGAAGGAGAGCAGAGCTCAGCTACATTCTTGAAAGGCATCTCAGATGTAATAGCCAGAGGAAGCCATGCTCAGGGATGCATCCGGAGAGCCCAGGGGACTCATTAGAACATCATCTTGCTCTGATAAACTGCTAGTTAAAAGTTCACCTGGAGGGACTTGTATTGCACCCCACTGAGAATCCCTACCTCCTGCTAGAAGTGCACATGGGGAAGGAAGGATTGAATAGATGTATAAATGGCTGAACCTTCTAAGTGTTAATTCAAGCCTCACATAATTGTGCTCTTTGGACCTATGGAAGCCCAACCCCATGCTGACTGAGTAGCAATCATAGGATTCATATCTGGGCAGAATAAGGGGACAAACACACATTGTCATGAAAGTTGTTGTTCAGCCGCTAAGTCGTGTCTGATGCTTTTGTGACCCCAGCAGCTGTAGCCCGCCAGGCTCCTCTGTCCAGGGAATTTCCCAGGCAAGAATACTGGAGTGGGTTGCCATTTCTTTCTCCAGGGGATCTTCCCGACCCAGGGATTGAAACTGCATCTGCTGCTTTGCGGGCATATTCTTTACTGCTGAGTCACCAGGGAGACACATTGTCATGAATAACAATAGTAATTAGTAGCAGTAATTTATGGAGCTTCTGTATGCCAGGCTCTGTGTTGAGCACCTGTGCAGGCTGACTCACCGTTCTAAGATATCCAGGTCCTAATCCCTGGAACCTGTGAATGTCAATTTATGTGGAAAAGCGACCTTGCAGACGTGACAAAGTTATGAATCTTGAAATGGGGAGATTATCTTGGATTGTCTGGGTGAGCCCTAAGTGCAGTCACAAGTTTAGGAAGTCAGAGAGAGGTATGGCACAGAGCGAAGGAAGTGTGACAAGCAGAGATTGGAGTGATGTGGCCACAAGCCAAGGAACGGTAACAACCACCAGAAGCGACAAGAGGAAAGGGCTAGATAATCCTCTGTAGCTCCCAGGAAGAACCAACTTTGATGATCCCCTTGACTCAGCTCTGAGAGATTTGCTTCAGGCTTCTGGCCTCCAGGACTGTAAGAGAATGAATCTCTGTTGTTATAAGGCACTAATTTGGGGGTAATTAGTTATAGTAGCAATGGGAAGCAAATGAAGTACTTTATATACCTTAGCTCATTTAATCCTCATCCATCCTATGAAGTAGGTGCTATTATGATCTCTATTTATGGATAAGGAAACCATGGCTCAGAGGGACAGCTGGCTTGCACAAGGGCACAGAGCCAGCAAGTAGCAGGAAATCAAACTCAAGTCTTATCTCTTGAGCTCATGTTCTTCACCACAGATCTCTATGATTTGCAGCTGCAACTCAACATCAGCCATGGCAAAGGTAGGAAGGAATAGGGCAGCTACTGCAAGGCTGGACTAAAATCATGGAGTTGTGACTGAGGCTGCTTAGTGGAGGGTCCTGGGGAATGGGCACTATCACAGGAGAATTCACTAGAAGGGAGGGAGGAGCAGCAGTTATGGGTGTCATAATTGAGATGTTCCAAGGGGTGGGGAGAAGTGCGTGGGAGTTAGGTTCTGGGGTACACGTGGTAGGAGCTCAGCCACGGGGAAACAGAGGCAGTTGGAGGGGCGTGCAGCCAGAGTGAGGCCCTGCGTAGAAGTGCTAGAGTTTGCTATGTCTTAGTTCAGTTCAGTTCAGTTCAGTCGCTCAGTCGTGTCCGACTCTTTGCGACCCCAGGAATCGCAGCATGCCAGGCCTCCCTGTCCATCACGAGCTCCCGGAGTTCACTCAGACTTGCGTCCATCGAGTCAGTGATGCCATCCAGCCATTTCATCCTCAGTCATCCCCTTCTTCTCCTGCCCCCAATCCCTCCCAGCATCAAAGTCTTTTCCAACGAGTCAACTCTTCGCATGAGGTGGCCAAAGTACTGGAGTTTCAGCTTCAGCATCATTCCTTCCAAAGAAATCAGGTGCCAAATATAAAGATCTCAGTAGCATCTCAGTTATGATCGAGCTAGTGATAAAGGTGTTATTCCCTGGGAGAGTCCATCATGGGATGGGGTGGGCATATGTGTGACTGTAGCCTTCCAAGTCAGACAGGCACAGAGCTCCTCATCCAGAGGGGGCATTACCTGGCCCCTGCCTGAAGGATGAAGGAGGTCAGATGCCAGATCCAAGCACTTGGTAAGGGAGTGAGCAGGCAAGGGCTGGGTGAGGTGTCAGGGCCTCAGCCATGTTTGTGGGGCTGGGAACAGGGCTCTGGTAGCAAGGAAACCAGTGCTGATCAGCAAACCAAGGCTAAACCCAGGTACTTGGACCAAATTCCCTCTGCAGGGGCTGGGGAGGCTGTGACTCACTTGGCAAGGCAGATGCACGGGGCTTTTCTCACCCCACCAGACTCCCCATGTACCCAGCCAAGTTCAGCAGCAAGCTCAGCAAGCAAGGAAGGGGCAGAAGCTGAGGTTTCTCATGGTTTCCTAGCTGTGCTCAAGACCAACTCAGAAGAGTCTGCTGCAAACAAGTAGGCAGGGAGAGGGTGGGCAGGTACCAGGCTGGCAACAGAGTCCCCTCAGTGGGAACTCCTGGGTGTGACCATTCAGGAAGGTCCAGGGTGCTGCTCCTCAACGTGTGCTCCCCAGATGGGCAGCGTCAACATCACCTGGAAATTTGTTAACAAATGTAAATCCTCAGGCCCCACCCATACTTACTGGATCAGACACTCTGGAGCAGCAGCCCAGCAATCTGTGGTTTAACACACCCTCCAGATGATGCTGATCCATGCAGAAGTTTACCAACAATTGGCCTAGACCACCAACTGGGACATCATTGGTTCTCCTAGGAAGATTGGGGTCATAACCCAATCCTATGCATTTTCTTCTCTTCCCACCCCCATTTCATGCTGCACAAGTGGCAGATTTTCCAAAGATGTTCACAGCTGTATTTGAAGCAATCCTCTGGGTGAAAGGAGCCTTTTTTCCCTCCTTTCAGGGATGTGAGTTCCTATCAGCAGATGAGTATCTCCTTTCACTGGGGCTTTTGAATTATACAGACTGTGGGAGGAGTTCAGGGGATCAGATATTAACTAGACCTTGAAATATATTTTTCCAAGTGGATGCGTAGTCTTCATTTAAATAGAAAGCATTTCTGGCTAAATTTGGTGGCTCATTTGTAGGAAAACCAGCAAAAATCTGACTTCTGGGAGTCTTGATGATTTAAGCCATGTTAATATTAGCAACAGTTTGAATCACAGGGAGAAAATCGACAGATTCATTCTCTTGGGGGCAAGGAGGAGAGGGAGCTCCCAGCTGAGCCGAGAATCTGCAAGTGCATGTCTGGGTGATTAATGGCATCAGACCTTGGTACCCTCTTTAGTGGTCCAGTCAGTGGCCTCAGGGAGCCCTGCAGCATTGGGTTTGTTTGTGTGAAGCAGCTCCAGAGGGTTGGGGACAGGATGTAGTGGGGTGGGGGAATCAGAGAGGAGAGCGAGGTGGAAAACTACCCCCGTGTTCCCTCCCCAGTGCAGCAGCTAGCGTGCAGCTCTGTGCCATGAAAAAATGATGACTTGACTTCATTAAAGCCTTGTCATCTTTCCCCTACCGACAGCTTGAAAAGAGTGCCTTGCCTGAGCAGAACAGGATTCCAGAGGCCACTGTTTCTGAAAGTTTCAGAAAGAAAAATCTTTCTGCTTTTGTTAAGAAAATGCTGATTATGAAAATGAAGGGGCAGCTGAAAATTTCCTCTGAGTTTAGGCAGTTCTGGGGTCCATATAACAGCTACAATGGGCTTACGTGTGTCCAGCCCAAGGGAATGCCTTGCCATCAGGCCCCTCCTCTGCCACAGACAATTAGTGGAGGGTTCTTGGGCATGGTCACTGTCATAATGCCCAAGAACCCGCCACTATGTCATAACCAGTAGATGCTTGACCTCTGGCTGTCTTGGCATCTCAGCTTTCTGAAACCCGACCCTGTCTAGCCTGTTTTGATCTGATTTCCCTCTAGTCCATGTGGTTCAAGCCACTGATATCCAATGAGCACCTAAAAGATCCCAGGGTGGGCACACTCCACGTGTGATCCCTTGATGCCCTGTTGAAGATGGTATCACTACCTCTCTTTTGCAGAAGCAGGAGCGGGGAGAGGAGGAAGTGAGGTTATTTGTTTAAGATGACCCACTCATGGGGCTGGGGGTAGAGTCCAGACAAGAGTCCCATGGGCCTGTAGGTCATTGAGACAGGAAAGCTTAGAGAGTTCTGCCTTGAACTTAACCCTAGAGAGATCTAGTGCCTTGCTGATGACCAGTTGGTGATTAGCAGGGGAGCTGAAACAGAACCCAGATCTCCATGTGCATAACCTGGTAATCTTTCCATTCATTCATTCATTTAAAAATACTTATCTCAATTTCTAAAAAAGTTAATAATATATGTATATGGGTAAAAACAATCAAATAATAACAAAAGGCTTATAAAGAATAAGAGCAGTCCTTGACATACCCCACAATCTCCCTAAAGGAGATAATTTTAAACTACTTTAGGTTTTTCTTTTTTTTGGTATTGACTTTAATTCTGTACCTCTACATATATGTCTATACTCTGTTTCTTGGTTTGTTTCTTGATTTGTGAAATGGGAGAATGTAGCTTTCTTACAACAGCCCTCCCCATCTGGCTTCACCTCACCCCATCATCTCATGTAGTCCTATTCTCATTTTTACTTCGATATGTACCTATATTGAAGTAAAAATATACTTGAATATATTAAAATGTATTTAATATGTTTTACATTTAATATAAAATATTTTATATTATTTATAAAATATAATTAATAAAATTATAACTAATTTAATGTAATTTACTTTTAATATATTTAATATATTAAAATATACTTCAAATATAATTGTATTTCCCTTCTTGAACAGTTTTTGTTTTTCCTTAGAGTTAATACATGCCTAGTTATTTCACTTGCATATTTTTCTACATACCTGTCTTTAAAGTTTTTCTTGAATCAAGTAGATCTATCATTATTCTAATGTTAGCTTTGCAAAAATTCCATCATATCTTATATTTTATCATTTCCCCCTCTTTTTGCTCCGGGAGACCTCCAGTGCGAATTCTTTCCTCTCACTTCTGATTTTTCTGGTTAATCTATGGACTTCCTGAACAGCTCTTTGCAGGGACTTTCTTGCCCTGGTCCTGAAGTGGACCTGCTGCTTCTGATCCTTTGTCACCCTCTCTCTTGCATTACTCTCTGGTTTTGCTGGAGTACATCTTCTAGTAGCTTTTGAAAGAAGAATACATAGAAGTCACTTTCTCTGAGTTCTTCTGTTTGAAAATATTTTAATTTTATCCCCGTACAAGTTCCATTTTGGCTGAATATAAATTTCAAGGCTGAAAATAAGATTTTATTTCAAAATGTCACAGCACTCATTGCTTCGTTATCATCTAGCTTCCAGTTCTGTTCCTGGGAAGTTAAATGCCACTCTGATTATTTTTCTTTTGCACATAGTATTATTTTTCTCCTTGGAATCTTTTAAGATCTCTTCTTTATCCCTGATGTTCTGAAAGCTTATACAAGTTCTGAAGTAGAAGATGAAGTTTTATTCCAGAAAATATCCTTAAATCTGTTCTCTGACTTTTCCTTCCTCTCTTTTCTGCTCTGTTATTTTTTTTTTTTTNCCTGGCCTTGATTTGTGCGCCTCTTGGTATCGCGCTCTCTCCAGTGATTTCTTCTCTTTGGCCCTGGTGGCTCTGCGGCTCCTGTTTCTGTTTTCATAAACCGAATCTGGTTCAGAATTGGCCACTTCTCACTTGGGCGTGATTCACCCAAGCTGTGGCTCTGCACACATTTTGCACTGGTCATTGCCCTTGAAACTCACTCCCACTGGTGTCCAGTGTCCACAGAGAAACAAGGCAGTGAGGGTGCCAAGAGCGCCCTGGACAAAGTTTGAGCCAATAAGACACAGCCTCTGGACATGCTCTGTGGACAGATGTGGACATATGTGAGGACAGCGATCTTTTATTCATAGCTGTCCCCTCAGGTGAGAGCCTCGGGGGTCTTGCTCAGCTCTTGCCAGTTGGAAGGAGAGCAGAGCTCAGCTACATTCTTGAAAGGCATCTCAGATGTAATAGCCAGAGGAAGCCATGCTCAGGGATGCATCCGGAGAGCCCAGGGGACTCATTAGAACATCATCTTGCTCTGATAAACTGCTAGTTAAAAGTTCACCTGGAGGGACTTGTATTGCACCCCACTGAGAATCCCTACCTCCTGCTAGAAGTGCACATGGGGAAGGAAGGATTGAATAGATGTATAAATGGCTGAACCTTCTAAGTGTTAATTCAAGCCTCACATAATTGTGCTCTTTGGACCTATGGAAGCCCAACCCCATGCTGACTGAGTAGCAATCATAGGATTCATATCTGGGCAGAATAAGGGGACAAACACACATTGTCATGAAAGTTGTTGTTCAGCCGCTAAGTCGTGTCTGATGCTTTTGTGACCCCAGCAGCTGTAGCCCGCCAGGCTCCTCTGTCCAGGGAATTTCCCAGGCAAGAATACTGGAGTGGGTTGCCATTTCTTTCTCCAGGGGATCTTCCCGACCCAGGGATTGAAACTGCATCTGCTGCTTTGCGGGCATATTCTTTACTGCTGAGTCACCAGGGAGACACATTGTCATGAATAACAATAGTAATTAGTAGCAGTAATTTATGGAGCTTCTGTATGCCAGGCTCTGTGTTGAGCACCTGTGCAGGCTGACTCACCGTTCTAAGATATCCAGGTCCTAATCCCTGGAACCTGTGAATGTCAATTTATGTGGAAAAGCGACCTTGCAGACGTGACAAAGTTATGAATCTTGAAATGGGGAGATTATCTTGGATTGTCTGGGTGAGCCCTAAGTGCAGTCACAAGTTTAGGAAGTCAGAGAGAGGTATGGCACAGAGCGAAGGAAGTGTGACAAGCAGAGATTGGAGTGATGTGGCCACAAGCCAAGGAACGGTAACAACCACCAGAAGCGACAAGAGGAAAGGGCTAGATAATCCTCTGTAGCTCCCAGGAAGAACCAACTTTGATGATCCCCTTGACTCAGCTCTGAGAGATTTGCTTCAGGCTTCTGGCCTCCAGGACTGTAAGAGAATGAATCTCTGTTGTTATAAGGCACTAATTTGGGGGTAATTAGTTATAGTAGCAATGGGAAGCAAATGAAGTACTTTATATACCTTAGCTCATTTAATCCTCATCCATCCTATGAAGTAGGTGCTATTATGATCTCTATTTATGGATAAGGAAACCATGGCTCAGAGGGACAGCTGGCTTGCACAAGGGCACAGAGCCAGCAAGTAGCAGGAAATCAAACTCAAGTCTTATCTCTTGAGCTCATGTTCTTCACCACAGATCTCTATGATTTGCAGCTGCAACTCAACATCAGCCATGGCAAAGGTAGGAAGGAATAGGGCAGCTACTGCAAGGCTGGACTAAAATCATGGAGTTGTGACTGAGGCTGCTTAGTGGAGGGTCCTGGGGAATGGGCACTATCACAAGAGAATTCACTAGAAGGGAGGGAGGAGCAGCAGTTATGGGTGTCATAATTGAGATGTTCCAAGGGGTGGGGAGAAGTGCGTGGGAGTTAGGTTCTGGGGTACACGTGGTAGGAGCTCAGCCACGGGGAAACAGAGGCAGTTGGAGGGGCGTGCAGCCAGAGTGAGGCCCTGCGTAGAAGTGCTAGAGTTTGCTATGTCTTAGTTCAGTTCAGTTCAGTTCAGTCGCTCAGTCGTGTCCGACTCTTTGCGACCCCAGGAATCGCAGCACGCCAGGCCTCCCTGTCCATCACGAGCTCCCGGAGTTCACTCAGACTTGCGTCCATCGAGTCAGTGATGCCATCCAGCCATCTCATCCTCAGTCATCCCCTTCTTCTCCTGCCCCCAATCCCTCCCAGCATCAAAGTCTTTTCCAACGAGTCAACTCTTTGCATGAGGTGGCCAAAGTACTGGAGTTTCAGCTTCAGCATCATTCCTTCCAAAGAAATCAGGTGCCAAATATAAAGATCTCAGTGGCATCTCAGTTATGATCGAGCTAGTGATAAAGGTGCTATTCCCTGGGAGAGTCCATCATGAGATGGGGTGGGCATATGTGTGACTGTAGCCTTCCAAGTCAGACAGGCACAGAGCTCCTCATCCAGAGGGGGCATTACCTGGCCCCTGCTTGAAGGGTGAAGGAGGTCAGATGCCAGATCCAAGCACTTGGTAAGGGAGTGAGCAGGCAAGGGCTGGGTGAGGTGTCAGGGCCTCAGCCATGTTTGTGGGGCTGGGAACAGGGCTCTGGTAGCAAGGAAACCAGTGCTGATCAGCAAACCAAGGCTAAACCCAGGTACTTGGACCAAATTCCCTCTGCAGGGGCTGGGGAGGCTGTGACTCACTTGGCAAGGCAGATGCACGGGGCTTTTCTCACCCCACCAGACTCCCCATGTACCCAGCCAAGTTCAGCAGCAAGCTCAGCCAGCAAGGAAGGGGCAGAAGCTGAGGTTTCTCATGGTTTCCTAGCTGTGCTCAAGACCAACTCAGAAGAGTCTGCTGCAAACAAGTGGGCAGGGAGAGGGTGGGCGGGTACCAGGCTGGCAACAGAGTCCCCTCAGTGGGAACTCCTGGGTGTGACCATTCAGGAAGGTCCAGGGTGCTGCTCCTCAACGTGTGCTCCCCAGATGGGCAGCGTCAACATCACCTGGAAATTTGTTAACAAATGTAAATCCTCAGGCCCCACCCATACTTACTGGATCAGACACTCTGGAGCAGCAGCCCAGCAATCTGTGGTTTAACACACCCTCCAGATGATGCTGATCCATGCAGAAGTTTACCAACAATTGGCCTAGACCACCAACTGGGACATCATTGGTTCTCCTAGGAAGATTGGGGTCATAACCCAATCCTATGCATTTTCTTCTCTTCCCACCCCCATTTCATGCTGCACAAGTGGCAGATTTTCCAAAGATGTTCACAGCTGTATTTGAAGCAATCCTCTGGGTGAAAGGAGCCTTTTTTCCCTCCTTTCAGGGATGTGAGTTCCTATCAGCAGATGAGTATCTCCTTTCACTGGGGCTTTTGAATTATACAGACTGTGGGAGGAGTTCAGGGGATCAGATATTAACTAGACCTTGAAATATATTTTTCCAAGTGGATGCGTAGTCTTCATTTAAATAGAAAGCATTTCTGGCTAAATTTGGTGGCTCATTTGTAGGAAAACCAGCAAAAATCTGACTTCTGGGAGTCTTGATGATTTAAGCCATGTTAATATTAGCAACAGTTTGAATCACAGGGAGAAAATCGACAGATTCATTCTCTTGGGGGCAAGGAGGAGAGGGAGCTCCCAGCTGAGCCAAGAATCTGCAAGTGCATGTCTGGGTGATTAATGGCATCAGACCTTGGTACCCTCTTTAGTGGTCCAGTCAGTGGCCTCAGGGAGCCCTGCAGCATTGGGTTTGTTTGTGTGAAGCAGCTCCAGAGGGTTGGGGACAGGATGTAGTGGGGTGGGGGAATCAGAGAGGAGAGCGAGGTGGAAAACTACCCCCGTGTTCCCTCCCCAGTGCAGCAGCTAGCGTGCAGCTCTGTGCCATGAAAAAATGATGACTTGACTTCATTAAAGCCTTGTCATCTTTCCCCTACCGACAGCTTGAAAAGAGTGCCTTGCCTGAGCAGAACAGGATTCCAGAGGCCACTGTTTCTGAAAGTTTCAGAAAGAAAAATCTTTCTGCTTTTGTTAAGAAAATGCTGATTATGAAAATGAAGGGGCAGCTGAAAATTTCCTCTGAGTTTAGGCAGTTCTGGGGTCCATATAACAGCTACAATGGGCTTACGTGTGTCCAGCCCAAGGGAATGCCTTGCCATCAGGCCCCTCCTCTGCCACAGACAATTAGTGGAGGGTTCTTGGGCATGGTCACTGTCATAATGCCCAAGAACCCGCCACTATGTCATAACCAGTAGATGCTTGACCTCTGGCTGTCTTGGCATCTCAGCTTTCTGAAACCCGACCCTGTCCAGCCTGTTTTGATCTGATTTCCCTCTAGTCCATGTGGTTCAAGCCACTGATATCCAATGAGCACCTAAAAGATCCCAGGGTGGGCACACTCCACGTGTGATCCCTTGATGCCCTGTTGAAGATGGTATCACTACCTCTGTTTTGCAGAAGCAGGAGCGGGGAGAGGAGGAAGTGAGGTTATTTGTTTAAGATGACCCACTCATGGGGCTGGGGGTAGAGTCCAGACAAGAGTCCCATGGGCCTGTAGGTCATTGAGACAGGAAAGCTTAGAGAGTTCTGCCTTGAACTTAACCCTAGAGAGATCTAGTGCCTTGCTGATGACCAGTTGGTGATTAGCAGGGGAGCTGAAACAGAACCCAGATCTCCATGTGCATAACCTGGTAATCTTTCCATTCATTCATTCATTTAAAAATACTTATCTCAATTTCTAAAAAAGTTAATAATATATGTATATGGGTAAAAACAATCAAATAATAACAAAAGGCTTATAAAGAATAAGAGCAGTCCTTGACCTACCCTACAATCTCCCTAAAGGAGATAATTTTAAACTACTTTAGGTTTTTCTTTTTTTTGGTATTGACTTTAATTCTGTACCTCTACATATATGTCTATACTCTGTTTCTTGGTTTGTTTCTTGATTTGTGAAATGGGAGAATGTAGCTTTCTTACAACAGCCCTCCCCATCTGGCTTCACCTCACCCCATCATCTCATGTAGTCCTATTCTCATTTTTACTTCGATATGTACCTATATTGAAGTAAAAATATACTTGAATATATTAAAATGTATTTAATATGTTTTACATTTAATATAAAATATTTTATATTATTTATAAAATATAATTAATAAAATTATAACTAATTTAATGTAATTTACTTTTAATATATTTAATATATTAAAATATACTTCAAATATAATTGTATTTCCCTTCTTGAACAGTTTTTGTTTTTCCTTAGAGTTAATACATGCCTAGTTATTTCACTTGCATATTTTTCTACATACCTGTCTTTAAAGTTTTTCTTGAATCAAGTAGATCTATCATTATTCTAATGTTAGCTTTGCAAAAATTCCATCATATCTTATATTTTATCATTTCCCCCTCTTTTTGCTCCGGGAGACCTCCAGTGCGAATTCTTTCCTCTCACTTCTGATTTTTCTGGTTAATCTATGGACTTCCTGAACAGCTCTTTGCAGGGACTTTCTTGCCCTGGTCCTGAAGTGGACCTGCTGCTTCTGATCCTTTGTCACCCTCTCTCTTGCATTACTCTCTGGTTTTGCTGGAGTACATCTTCTAGTAGCTTTTGAAAGAAGAATACATAGAAGTCACTTTCTCTGAGTTCTTCTGTTTGAAAATATTTTAATTTTATCCCCGTACAAGTTCCATTTTGGCTGAATATAAATTTCAAGGCTGAAAATAAGATTTTATTTCAAAATGTCACAGCACTCATTGCTTCGTTATCATCTAGCTTCCAGTTCTGTTCCTGGGAAGTTAAATGCCACTCTGATTATTTTTCTTTTGCACATAGTATTATTTTTCTCCTTGGAATCTTTTAAGATCTCTTCTTTATCCCTGATGTTCTGAAAGCTTATACAAGTTCTGAAGTAGAAGATGAAGTTTTATTCCAGAAAATATCCTTAAATCTGTTCTCTGACTTTTCCTTCCTCTCTTTTCTGCTCTGTTATTTTTTTTTTTTTCTTCCCTATTTGTCAGACTTTGGATTTCTCAGTGGGTTATCTAAGATTGTGGGATTTTCTTCCATATTTTCCACCTCTAGCTTTTTGTCTGCTTACTAGGTCACTTTTCACTTTCATGCATTGGAGAAGTAAATGGCAACCCACTCCAGTGTTCTTGCCTGGAGAATCCCAGGGACGGGGGAGCCTGGCGGGCTGCCGTCTATGGGGTCACACAGAGTCGGACATGACTGAAGTGACTTAGCAGCAGCAGCAGCAGCAGCAGTAGCAGCAGCAGATTTCATTATCTTCATCCTCTAAATCTTTTATTCTATTGTTTTATTTTTTCTCTCTTATTCTTATTTTCTAATAGTCCTTGTTTTCTTATTTTCTGATGAAGCATTCTTTGTTAATGGAAGCATTATCTTCTCTTACAACTTTGAGTGGACTCATTCAGTGTTATTTTCAGGTTTTCTTCTTAATCCTGTGTTATCCTTTATTTTTTTTAGTTCCTGTTCTTCCTGTTTTGATATCTGTATTTTATTTTGTTTATTTTATTCTTTCTATGTTATGTTTGAGTTTTTACCCTCAATATCTAGTGACCCTTTGTTGCCCATTCATGAAATAGGCACTAGTAGATGATTGAAATTCCTGTATAGGAGGCTGGGGCAGTAGGTTTTGCTTTAGGGTGATCAGATACTAAATGGACTATTTCATTTGAAGGGTTTCAAGTAACAGTGTGTGACATCTTCTCTTTGGGGGCATTCTGTTCACCCAGAAAAGAACTTATCAGTCTCTTGCCTGGCTGGCATAATCCTGGCTTCTAAAAAAGTTGAACATTGGGCCTGGGAGGCAGCCAGGAACTACCACCTTTCCACAGGCAGCTTTAATAACTATTTTCTATTAGAGGTATAATTTATGCATAGTAAAATAGAAGAGAATTTTAGATTAAGTGAATCTTTATATTGCCACCACCTTGAAAGTTTCTTCATGCCTCATTCTTATGCAGACAGTTAATTCCTATTTCTGGTCTTCTACTTGGCTCCCAGCTTCTCCTATACCTGATGGTTCTGAATCCTGATCCTCTACCATTTTCCTTCTCCAAAGGATAATCGTTGTGCACTCCAGGGGAGAGCTGTAATTGACAGAGCCTTGAATTTTAGTGGTTTAAGNAGGGAGGTCTGGCATGCTGCGATTCATGGGGTCGCAAAGAGTCGGACACGACTGAGCGACTGAACTGAACCAAGAATACAAGAAACAAGGGCTATCTCTGTACTCAAGTTCAGTTTTATAAGAGAAAGATATGTAAACAAATAACTCTAGAATCTAATGAGTGCTATAAGCAGAGATAAAGATGATCTTGGTGGTAATAGTGTGTTAAGGAAAAAGCCTGATTTGGGAGGTGTGGTGAGGGAGATGGGATAAGGAGGAATGGAATTAGAAGGATTTCACACCTGGCACTTAACCTGGAGCTTTACCTCTTTCAAAGTGAGATAAAGTAAGTGAAAATATATGATCTGTCCACTCGCCCCTCACATTTCTGTGTCAAAATGTGTTATTTCACAAATGAGAATTAAAAAGTCAAAAAAAGATACACATATATGCGTAATGAAACTAACACTATGTGCGTGTGTTCAGTTGCTTCAGTAGTGTCCAACTCTTTGCAAGCCTATGGACTGTAGCCCACCAGGCTGCGCTGTCCATAGAATTCTCCAGGCAAGAAGACTGGAGTGGGTTGCCATGCCCTCCTCCAGGGGATCTTCCTGACCCATGGATCGAACCCAATGATCGAAGACGCGTCTCTTACATCTCCTGCACTGGCAAGAGAGTTCTTTACCACTAGAAGGCAATGGCAACCCACTCCAGTGTTCTTGCCTGGAGAATCCCAGGGACGGGGGAGCCTGGTGAGCTGCTGTCTATGGGGTCACACAGAGTCGGACATGACTGAAGCCACTTAGCAGCAGCACCATCTGGAAAGCGTATGTATGTATACACTATCAACTACAGTCCAATGACAGCAAGGAAATCAAACCAGTCAATCTTAAAGGAAATCAACCCTGAATATTCATTGGAAGGACTGATGCTGAAGCTTGAAGCTCTAATTCTTTGGCCACCTGATGTGATGAGCAGATTCATTGGAAAACATCCTGATGCTGGGAAAGACTGAAGGTAGGAGGAGAAGGGGATGACAGAGGATGAGATGGTTGGATGGCATCAACAATTTAATGGACATGAGTTTGAACAAACTCCAGGAGCTAGTAAAGGACAGGGAAGCCCGGCAAGCTGCAGTCCCTGGGGTTGCAGAGTCAGATACTACTGAGCGACTGAACATCAAAAACACAGCCCAAAGGAAAAATTAAAAAAAAAAAAAAAAATGAGGGAAAGCCAAAGAAAAGATAAATAAGTTCCCTGATAATCCATGTCATCTTAGAAGCAAGACCTCCGATCTCCCAACTTCTAATCTCTTATTCCTTCTATGAAATCACCCCATTCTGCCTCGCTGGTTCCCCGAAGAAGCCATTTATTATACATTACATCAATATACTAGCCTCATGTCCTAATTAACACTCACCATAAGAAAAAGATGTGCAAGAGAAATACTTTAAAAGATACTTAAGTAGATTACAGTAAATTAAACATGTTCAAATTAAATTTCATTAAGTTACCAGTCCATTGCAGAGACTCAAATTTAAAACATAATGGTGAATTTTCTTTATTACTTAATAATATAATAAAAGCTAACATTTTATCAACCATTTATTAATTTTCACAACAACCCCATAACCCATTTTAGAGACAAGGAGTCACAGGCTCAGAGACGTATGAGAAATACTTGCTCAGTATGCGTATTTAAAAATTACCCCATGCTGTTCAAGCATCTGAGTTGATCAGTGTCTTTCAGATTACGACAAGAACCAAAACTGGGGGACAAAAATTCTAAGGCAAAGCTACAGGGGCACTACACTTTCAGATAAAGGGCTAAATAATAGAAGGAAAAGTAATCCCCCCTAGAATACTTTTCACAGAAAGAATAGAAAGAATAAAAACATCTTGTAATTCTCAATTGGATGAAGAAGAACAGGTAAGTTGAATTACTTATGTTTAAGTCATATACATTGTTTCCTATGATATTTTTAACACTTTTTTTTAATATTTTAGTTCACCCATATTTTAAGCCTTGGTCATCCTCACTGCATAATCATCATAAAGTCTTGCAATTTTCAACCACAGGTAGTATTCTTCTACTATTGGGGTTTGGGAATACATGACCCTCAAAGTTCACAGAATAGGAAAGAAGCATAATAAAATGGTTGACTTCTTAGAAACTGCCTATGATGTCTGTTTCTCACTCTTGAGATATTTTCTCATTGACATTTTTAAAAATTAAAAAATAAAAAGATGCTGATAAGCCTCTGCTTAATAAAACCAATGATCCAATTCCCTTTCCTAATTAAAAGCTGACAGTACTTGGAGTTACTATTTTCAATGAATGTTCAGATGTAACAGTCTTATTAAAATTATGTCTATTTTGTAATTTCCTTCATTACTAATGCATGCTTAAAGAAACTGATTCTGAGATTCATTTTTCTTGTCTTTTCCAGTCCCTGACATAGACTGGTGAGTGGTACGGTGGACTAACAAGTATATTCAACCAACACAGATGACTGAAATTAAAAATCTATAACAGATTTACATATCTAGGCCACAGGGAAGGGTCATACCGTTAGACCAGCAGCATAAATTAGCACATTATGAAGGCATCTAAAGGAGCCAAACAAAATTTGTATGACGGATCTTTTTTTTTTCATACAAATATATAATGCTGATTGACTGGATTTCTTTTAATCACAAGCATTATTTAGAGGGAAAAAAATGCTTGTATAGTATCACATTTTATTACTTCAGCTCTTATCCTGAGAAGCACATCTGAAGCTATGGGGAACCCGGGGAAGGGCTGGTAGGTGGGAACCTATTGAAAGCATTTTGGGGACAGTTAGCTGTCTCTCAGTTTCATGCACAGAAACAATTTTAAGTTATTATGAGTGCATTTCTGCTCTAACTTACAACAAATATGTAAACCCAAAGTCATTTAGGAAAATAATCTGTTATTTACCAAACCTACAAGTTTTACATATATTAAAAGACTAGGTTAAAAAACAGATCTGTCTCTTGCTGAATAATTAAGACATTATTAATCTCTACAATAAAAATTTCCTAAGGGTATGGGCTCTGAAGTATTAAAGTATCACGATACTTTCCTTCAATTTTTCATACTATTCCATAGCTCACAAAAAAATTGTCAACCACTGGAAGAAAATGTCTAAATGATAGTTTTTAGCTACTGAAACAGTTGCTGAATGTTCAAATCCTCCTTTAATTATCCATTTTTTAAATAATTCAGACAAATCACACATGTATAATATTAGTAACACCAGCAAAAGCAGCACTAAGAGGGAACATTTAGATATAAGCACATACACTCTCATAAACATAATGAACCCTCTCACTGCCAAGTATGTCTTCACCTCCCCCAAGCTACATGCATTTAGTAACTGAGACAATCACGTCAGAGCAATAAAGATGAGTTTTTAATGGAGCAAGATGTTAACTATTTCTAAGGATTAGTACCTTAAAAAGAGATATTTAAGAAAATAACAAAAACTGAAACGTACAAGCTATGTTGGCTGGAAACATTTTCTATTTTTAAGTAAAGGAAACAGTGGAACCACACCTGAAGTTGTCTAGATTTCTTAATCTTACCCCCAAACAAAAGTCAAGCATTTTATACTACTAGTCACAGAAGCATTCTATGCTGGGCTACATCCAGCAAAAATCACTGGCAAATTCTATTTATATTTTAAAAAAAAAACAACTACAGATAGCTTTGATTGGACATTAAAAATGTAATATTAATAGTTGTATTATCTTCTTAGGTCATAAACTACATTGGATGTAATATGCTTCATGAATTAAAAAAAAAATCAGGTTTTCACCTAATAGCATGGGAAATGTATTCACCATATCCTATTATATAAATAATCCTCACTCTGAGTCAAATTCATTTTATTTAATTTTTTCATTCTTCACCTAGAGAAGCTATTCATAGAATCTAGAGTCTCCTTTCATCACACTACTGCCAGTAGGAAATTCAAGCAATGGAAGATCTTGGTAAATTTTCAAAGGTATTTTTACCATAAAATAACACTGCAGAATGGATAACCTATGTGGTATGACCTAAAAGCCACACAAATCATTTATTTATAGCTGTTATGTTTTAATCACTGGATAGTTTTTATAGGCTTAAAAAAATTAATGGTTTTTGCTATACAAAAGCAACTATGTTTTCCATGAAACATTAGGCTGTCACATTAATACAAGGTTTTATCATTAATTATACTGGATTATACAGGAGTTTATGTCTACAAGATGATTGCTAAATATCTGAATTTCCAAACCATTTCCAAATAAAAATGAAACCTGGTCCTAGCAAACTTCACATGAATTAAAAATCCATTTACAAAACAGAAAATTAAACCTAAAAAATATAACCTCAATTTAATACACTTGCAGATAAAAATGGAACATTTTTTTCATCAAAAAGCAGAGTATACATATGTAAACAGTGCCACCTTTTGGAATATTTAGGAACTGAGCTTCTAAATTGTACAAAAATACCTTTAAATGTATTTTCAAAGAGAAAGAGAAATTTAAAAAACACCAGTTTACAATTTACTAACATTAAAGTGTAATAAAATAGCTGTTTGTTTTAAAACTTATATTTTCAAAAACTGAAGTATTATCTCATGTGTATATGCTTCCATTTCATTTTCATGAGGTTGGCGGACCACCATGTCACTTCAAAGAAAACTGAGGTTCAGAAAATGTTAATGCCTGACCCAAATTATTCCTCAGTTAAGAATGGCTGAGTCCTCAATATCTTGAAACTGCTAGTTTTTAAATTTCAACATTAATTCCTCAGTCAAATCCTGTAAGTTACAATAATGCACTGTACTAAACAATAATGCACACACTTCCATGCTACAGAAGACTTTGCAGAATAACTGTATTTGTTTTTTGTATACACTTGCAAAGAAAAGATATTTATGTTTAAATTATTACATGAAGAACACGCACTGACTACATTCACACAGCTGTTTACATTTTACAAACACAAAAACTCTTCATCTAACACAGTATTCTTCCTGCCTCTATGCTAACAGAGAAAATCTTCACTGAAAACTAAAAAACTTTCTCTCATTTTTTTTCTCTCGGGGTAAAAAAGCCCTTGTTTATGGCTTGCATGTGATTTGCAACTTAGGTAAGACACAAGATAAAAAGCTGCTTACAGATGAGATGGAAATGATAAGCTTCAAATATTCTCCCTAAAGCTTCTCTGTCTTAATTTGATCTCTCATATTTAGATGTCTGTAAAGCATTTTCAACATCTTCTATTTTTAACCTCTTTCATTTATTTCCTGAATAATTTTTATGAGACTGTAATATATTTATTCTAAAACACTCTCACAACTCCCTGATTTTTGTAAGCTCACTAAGAATTCAGCTCTCACACGGAAAAAAGAAAATATTCAATAGTCTTATCTTTGATTCATCTGTTACTAAGAATTTTACTCAAAGTGCAGTCATTGATAGTAATTTATGGAAAATTCAGAAACAGTTAATATATGTAATGAGTCCTTCTTAAATTACTGTATACCGCCACTCAATTCTAAAAGAAAGAAGAGCTGGTAAGATGGTAACTAAAATGGTTCCTGAAAATACTGAAAGAGTAAAAGCAAAGAGCAAGCCAGAGGGAAGAGTCAGAAGTACATCATCTGAGAAACCGAACTCCACAATCAATACAATTATCAGACATTAACTAGAAATGTTCCTTAAGTAGCTTCACCTCTTGTTCCTAATATATTCAAGAATAAGCACAGTGTGAGATATAAAAGCTGGTAAAGCTAGCCATTTCTAAAAATAACTTAGTGGGAAAGACTGAATATAAACATACTAAATACATTTTTGAAGGGTTCCATTTCACCCTCACAGCTCTTTTTTCATCACTGGGAGGGCTGAATGTACCGCCGCAACCCCCCACGCCCCCACCAAGAGTAAATAACATAGAAATCTTCTCTGCTACTAAGTCGCTTCAGTCATGTTCAACTCTGTGCAACCCCATAGACAGCAGCCCACTAGGCTCCTCTGTTCCTGGGATTCTCCAGGCAAGAATATTGGAGTGGGTTGCCATTCCTTCTCCGAGAAATCTTCTCTAGATGCTCTTAATTTCCTCCACTATTTCTGAATGAATGAAAATCCCATTTTGAAAGCCCTTAGTTTTATTCCTTTTGCTTTTGCCGTAGGTAGAAGGGGAAAAAAGGAGAAAATGTCACTTTCATTGACACCCTATACTATATGCCCCCTTACCAATTCCTGCAAATAACTCATTTGACTACAAGCAATGCTCCAAGATCACTTCTCTCTGAAAATGTACAGGCATACACATAGATATATGAAAATATATAACTAAATTTTAATAAAATTTCTAATACTGAATTCAATCCTACTAAATTGAAAGGAGTTACTTCCAACTTATAAGAATGGATTAAATTAGACTGCTGATTCGATATCATTTGCAGTGTCCATGTCAGGCAAAGTGGTAACATGAGGATCTTACCAAGACATGTCAGGACCATGCAGTCTGGACTTGACAGCCACTAAATAGGAGTTTACTGAAAGAACTCCTATTTAGGGACTCACGCACACACACCATACACATTTATTGAACCTTTCGAATATACTTTAATTTGTATATTTTACAAATATTCTTTAGAGCATAAAGAATAAAGTTAACTTTATTATAGTAAAAAAAATAGTTTTCATTGTTCACTAGCACACACACAAAACACTTGAATTCCTATCGTGTGCCAGGTACTGAATTTGATAATGATGAAACCACATACTGAATACTTCTGTATATGCTAATATTTAATGTTTAGAAAGGATTGCTATTGTCATCTTCATTAGATAAATAAGAATACTGAAGCATAGAGGTACTGTCCTTTGCCCAAAGTCATAAAGCTAATACACTGCGGTAGCTGGTTTCACAGTTTGGCTCAATATTAATAGCTGGCTACAGTCTGCTCTTAATCACTAAGCTACAGTGTCTCTGAGATGCCAAACAAAGGCAAAGATGATTAAGACAGAAGGAACTCACACACCAAGGGAGAGAAAAGGTAAAAAAAAAAAACAAAAAAACCACGATAAATCATCCGAAGACAGGAAGTAGCTGAGTTACCACTCTAAGTCAAGGGAAGTAAGCTGAACGGTGAATTATAAAGTAATTATAAGTAAGCAGAGCAAGTGGTGACACAGCTGTAAAAGGAGTTAAATGTATCTAAAATGATCAGATCAGGTGATCAAAAGAGTAACCACACCACACACAAACACAGCCCTTAAATCACCCATATACATGAATATGTGTATACAACACCACACAAAAATTCATAGACACTCTTCAATTTGAGAATCATCATGCTACAATGAAGAAAGGACCAAACGGAAAGTCTCTGAAAATGCCTGGACATTCAAACCATCTTGAATCAACCAAACACATGTTGGTAAAGCGGGAATGAGGGGGAAATTTTAAAGTGCTATAATTCACTCTATTCTCCTTTAATATGGAACCTCTTTAACCTCAATATCTGTTAACAGATTTGGGGAGTAATGAGATACTCAAGATGTACCTTACACAAAGGTTAGTTTTTAGTTAAGCATGAAAGCAATATAGTGGCAAAAGGAATCAAATGTTTGTCCTCAGATTCAAAATCTCCCACTTTAGCACGGCAAAAGGACAATAACCACATCCTAGAAGAACCACAGTCAGGGGAACAGAGCAACAAGGATGTCAAGTAGGATGCAATGAATGAATAACTTCACATGCAGTGTCCAGCATATGGTGGGGCTGTATCCAAGCTGAATCATGCTGCCTCTGGAAAGATCAATTTGTCCAATTCTTACACAAGTCCTACTAAAAAGTTTAAAAAGCAGTAAGTCAGAATAAAATAGAGTTAACAAACTTAATGACTTCTAATAATTTTATTAGAAGACTATTNTAATAAGAGCCCCCTCCCAAGAGAGTCATGTGCACATGAAAATTTGAAGAGCACCAGGTTACATACACTTCCAGATCCGTATTCAGCTGAGGAAAGAGAGAGAAAATCCCCCTTGTATTTTTCTTCTACCTGATTGGATCAACTTGGGCCGTGAGCCCCTTAGTCTAGAGTCCACATGAATTGTTACATATTTGCTTGATCTGGGGTCTTCCCCTAAGCACATATGATGTAGAAGAGGGGTTCATACTCTAATAAGACAGTGTTCTTCTAGGACGGAGGGAGATGGACAGTCTACACAATCCGCTAGAGAGCTTGGTCACACAGTTTATCGAACTGAATCTCTGCAGTCCTGAGCTGCTTTCCTGCATGCCACAGAATCTAGTGCCTTCTGGTTCTGAACCCTCAAGGGGCTCTGAAGCTTAGAAAGTCTTTCTCCTCCCTGATCTCATCAGCATCCATTCTGGAAGGTGTAATTTTCTCCTCCTTGATAAAATACTTACCACACTTCCCCTGCTGCTTTGCATCTTCTGAAAACTGTTGAAAATTCTTGTCTGTGACTGTTTTTCTCCCTGTTTTCTTTGTCCTTGAAAAAAAAAAAAGCCTCCTTATTCTTATTTTAGTGGAGCCAGGGGAAGTAGAGGAGATACACTTGGTGGTCAAGTCACTGTCTTCAGCTGAAAGAATTCAACATGCATGTTGTTGAAAGAGATACCATGATACACCACATTTTCCTCATTTCCTTAGTTTAAAAACAAAGGAGAATGTGTGTATATTGGAGCGGGGATGGGGGAAGATGTGAGGATAGGGTGGAGAAAGCATGGAAAGAGACAGAGAAAGAAAGAGAGAGAGAGAACCAGGAGAACAGGGGAAGGTCTGAAGCTTGCTCTGTAGGAAGTATGGAGTATTCCATGAGCAGAAGAGATGATATCCTTAAAACTGACAAACAGCCAGGGATGTCAGGTGCAGCTGGCCTGTGCTGATCTCCCCCCCGTAAGAAGAAACCAGGCAGAGTTTGGCATACTACCTAGCCATAGACCAGCAGGTCAGAATCAGAGTGAGGAAGGGGAGTGGTTGCAAGTGGGGACCTGAGTACCCAGGCAGGACTCTGTTCAGTTCAGTTCAGTCACTTGGTTTTGTCCAATTCTGTGCGACCCCGTGGACTGCAGCACCCCAGACTTCCTTGTCCATCACGAAATCCCATAGTTTACTCAAACTCACGTCCATCGAGTCGGTAATGCCATTCAACCATCTCATCCTCTGTCGTCCCCTTCTCCTCCCGCCTTCCATCTTTCCCAGCACCAGGGTCTTTTCAAATGAGTCAGTTCTTCGCATCAGGTGGCCAAAGTATTGGGGTTTCAGTTTCAGCATCAGTACTCCCAGTGAATATTCAGGACTAATTTCCTTTAGGATGGACTGATTGGATCTCTTTGCAGTCCAAGGGACTCTCAAGAGTCTTCTCCAACACCACAGTTCAAAAACATCAGTTCTTCGGTGCTCAGCTTTCTTTATAGTCCAACTCTTACATCCATACATGACTACTGGAAAAATCATAGCTTTGACTAGACAGATCTTTGTTGACAAAGTAATGTTTTTGGTTTTTAATACGCTGCCTAAGTTGGTCATAACTTTTCTTCCAAGAAGCAAGCGTCTTTTAATTTTATGGCTGCAATCACCATCTGCAGTGATTTTGGAGCCCAAAAAAATAAAGTCTGACACTGTTTCCGTTGTTTCCCCACTATTTGCCATGAATTGATGGGACTGGATGCCATGATCTTAGTTTTCTGAATGTTGAGTTTTAAGTCAACTTTTTCACTCTACTCTTTCACTTTCAAGAAGCTCTTTAGCTCTTCTTTGCTTTCTGCCATAAGGGTGGTGTCCTCTGTATATCTGAGGTTATTGATATTTCTCCCAGCAATCTTGATTCCAACTTGTGTTTCTTCCAGCCCAGCGTTTCTCATGATGTACTCTGCATATAAGTTAAATAAGCAGGGTGACAATATACAGCCCTGATGTACTCCTTTTCCTATTTGGAACCAGTCAGTTGTTCCATGTCCAGTTATAACTGTTGCTTCCTGACCTGCATACAGATTTCTCAAGAGGCAGGTCAGGTGGTCTGGTATTCCCATCTCTTGAAGAAGTTTCCACAGTTTATTGTGATCCACACAGTCAAAGGCTTTGGCATAGTCAATAAAACAGAAGTAGATGTTTTTCTGGAACTCTCTTGCTTTTTCAATGATCCATCAATGTTGGCAATTTGATTTCTGGTTCCTCTGCCTTTTCTAAATCCAGCTTGAACATCTGGAAGTTCACGGTCACATATTGCTGAAGCCTGGCTTGGAGAATTTGGGGCATTACTTTGCTAGTGTGTAAGATGAGTACAATTGTAGGGTAGTTTGAGCATTCTTTGGCATTGCCTTCTTTTGTGATTGGAATGAAAACTGACCTTTTCCAGTCCTGTGGCCACTGCTGAGTTCTCCAAATTTGCTGGCGTATTGAGTGTAGCACTTTCACAGCATCATCTTTTAGGATTTGAAGTAGCCAAGCTGGAATTCCATCACCTCCACTAGCTTTGTTCATAGTGATGCTTCCTAAGGCCCACTTGACTTCGCATTCCAGGACGTCTGGCTCTAGGTGAGTGATCACACCATCATGGTTATCTGGGTCATGAAGATCTTTTTTGTATAGTTCTTCTGTGTATTCTTGCCACCTCTTCCTAATATCTTAATATTGTCTGCTTCTGTTAAGTCCATACCATCTCTGTCCTTTATTGTGTCTCTGAGACCAAGCCAAGTGGGCACTGACCAGGAGCCCTAAAATTACTGCACTTCAAGGCTGTGGCTCACTTTTCTCCACCTCGCTTATCACAAAGCCACTCTCCTTTCGAATTGAGTCACCAAAAGGGAATGTATAAATAAATTATGTTATACTGTGTAAAGAGGAATATGTTTCATCTATTTAAGTGACAGTGTCCATCTCTGATGTAGAAAGAGACACACAATATATTATTGAGGTGGTGATGGGGAAGCAGACTTCAAAACGGCAGATGGAGCACATTTCTACTTTTGTCAAATGTCTATTTGTAACCAGGATATCTCAGATGTCACCAGCCTGTGAGAACATATTTCAGCGAATATCATAAATTACAAAGGCTCTGTATCTTGGTGCTGCTTGAGTATAGGAACAAAGCCTCTCTCAGAGGGTAGTCTGGCCATTTCTGAGAGTCCTCCAGGGCACTGTCTGCTCTGATGGTCCTGCTTCCACTCCCAAGCAGATGTCAGGATACAGACTCTGTGGCCCATGATGCTCCAGAACCGGTGACCTTCTGCCAGCTGGAACGGGCACCTCCAGGTTAGCTTTAAGGCTCTCCTCTTCACCATCCTAATTTAAACACCAAAGAGGATCTTCACTTGGGTACTTGGGTACTGGTACTGCCTTGTCACTAGATTTGAGGACAAACGAAGGGAAGTACCACCTAGAGCAAAACTGACAAATCCCACCTGAAAGGACTGCTTTGGAATCTCCAATCCCAGGACCAGTCCAGGGGCTCACCTGGGGCCCCTCATTGCCTTGATGCCATCTCTATTGAGCTGGAGGCCAACCCTTCACCAGAAATCTTCAGCGATGTCTGGGCCTCTGAGGTCTGACCCAGATGCCACAGGACTTGGTGAGTGACAGAAATTTCTTTTCCCTCCCTCAGGCTCCCGTGCCCTGGTCTTGCTTGCTTTCCTGGGATCATCCTTTTTTCCCAGCCCTGGCCAACAGCATGCATGAACTGGGGATGGGGGGCCTTACTTAAAGGCTTCCAAGTGGACAACAGCACCTAGAACAGTTTTTCAATATCCCCCCAGAGCTGCAGAAGGGAGTCCATTCAAAGAGTTTTCACAAAATAAACAATCTATTCCTAAGGTCAATGTTTGTCTCTGTCATTCTCAGGGCAAAATTCTTTACATCAAAACTTTAACCATCCAGGTTAAAAAAAAAGAAAAACAACCCTTAGGTCCAGAGTTTTGGCTAGACATTTATTTATATCTGTTTGTCTAGATATAAAAAATTGACATAAAAATGTTAAAAAGAGTGATTATTTCAGAATGGGATGGAGAGTAATTTTTCTTAATTTTCCCTTGACCTGTGTGCTTTTTCTGTAATAAACATGTATTATTTGTGAAATTTTTAAAAAGTTTTTAAAAAGATAATGAACCACACTGCTCACATTCCTTCAACCAGATCCTTAATAAAGATGCTAAATGCAGGTGGCATGGGTTCGCCATGTGCCCCTAGGAGAATCCATCACCCTTTACATTTCCCCAACAGCCAACTTTGCAGCTAATTTCAGTCCATTATCATGTTCCAGCAAATGTGAATGTGTTTGCAGAGAAGGCTAGCGTCAGCAGACATGTATTCATGAGTAGGAGAAGGACTGCTAAAATGGAAGCAGTACTCTGTAACACTGCCCCAGGTTTGCCCCTCTGCCTCCCTGCCGCCATGGTCCTGGGAAGAGCCGCTTTGGCCCAAGTCCTAAGCAGAGGATCAACCCCAGGGAAGCCCAACTCAGGTAGGGTCAGGGCTGTGATAACTTAGGAGGTGAAATAGAGGTGACTTATATGCCAGGAATAAAGTCTGACCTTGTCAAGTGTGACTCACTCACAGGAGGAAGTGGCCAGTGCTGCAAAATGACTCACAGGACCCAAGGCATCACAAATAAAGCCCAGGTGGACTTCGTGTAGTTGGGGGTTTTAGTCATGGGGTCAGAGGACGAAGCTGGTGCTCAGAGGCTGGTGCTGGGCCCCCCTCCCAGCTCCTTAGCGTGGGCACCCCAGGAAGGCATATCCTGGCCCTGCCACTGGTGCCTCAGGACCTTGACCCCTTGAGGTCTCACCTCTGCAAGGAGGACAGCTTCCCAAGGCTCAGTGCTGACGTCCAGAGAGCTGTGAATGATTTCCGCCTGACAGGCTGCCCCAGCTACCCTGGGCCCTATGAGGTGGGCAAATCTGGGTGACATGGGATCGGCTTAGGACTGGGTCAGCCAGCATCCTCACCATGGGCTTTCCACACCATCCAGGCCTGTTTTTGCCAAGTCATAGATCACTGCTGATCTCTCTCCCATCCTGCTTGTGTGCTCGAGGTTTGGGGCCGAAGTATAAAACTAGGGAATCCATGTTAATCATTCTTGCACTAAATTCAGTCAGTCTATTGTTCATCTATTCCTTTTGGATACCCTGCAAGTGGGACCAGGGTGGAGTGATATGAACAAATGAGATGGCCACTATTGCATGATACTGAATGTCGATGGGTGTGATCTCCTTGGAGCAGGATTCAGGGTCCACCTCTCAGCGGAGGGGTTGGCAGAGCTCATGGTTCTGTCAGTTGGGTTGGGGCCAGGACTGCAGGGCAAGGCTCTGGCCTCAGAGGAAAGGTATAAACTCTGGGCAGGACAGCAAGCTGGAAGCTGATCCTGAAGCCTGCCCACCGGAGTGGTGTTAAGGAAGGGAAAGTGATCAGGAGATTTTCAGTAGGCAAGGCCCTTTCAAAGGCTTGACATTTGTCCAGCTCAGTGAAGCAGGAGTCTCCAGGGATCCTTGTGATCCAGGGTCAAGGGGTTAAGGGTGATTCCAATCTCGACATCATGGGTGGGGATGGGCTTCTAATGTATTCTCAACCTGGGGCCAGACAGAGCTGGATTTATTTGAACACTTTTATGTGCCTGACAGTGTTCTAAGTGTTTTCACACGTACTAACTCGTGGAATCCCACACCAGCCTCATAGCATGTCTAATTCTCTTACTATTATTTAACAAATGAGAAATGGGTTCAGAGATGGTGAACTTCCTGCCCAAAGGGACAGATAGTTCTACCTTGGTCTTCATAGTACTCCTCTCTCTCTCTTCACTTCCCCAGACCTGGAACTAACGAGGCTGGAATGGAACACACTGGGGTAGCAGACACAGCTGAAGTCCTGTCTCTTCTCCTGGCAGTCACCCTTCTCTTTCGTGATAAAGGCAATGTCTTCCATTGTAAGCCCCTGCTCGCTCCATCCAAAGGTGTTCTCTAGTTGGAGGATGCTTAGCCAGACGGCAGGACTGCCCAGAGTTACCACCCCTCCTTCACCCAGCCCTCAACCAGCCACTGGAAAGGATTGGCAGATACATCCTCAGCTCTTTGTCCTTAGGTGTGACAACTCAGAGCCTTCTTCTACACAGTCTCCTAGAGGTTCGCTGCAGGGTGGAGGCCTGGCTGTTCACAAGGGAAAACACGGTGCCTCCTTTTCCATCCTGTGTGATTCCCTGCTCTTTTGTCTGCAATCAGCTCTCGTGCAAACTCCTTGCTCTCAAATTCTTGTCTCAGGGTCTGGTTCTGGGGGAACCCAGCCCCATTCATCTACGCTTATTCAGGCTGCCCACCAGGACTTCTCAGGTCACCCATTGGGGCTGGCCTTTTTCTCTTCTGGCAAATTCTTTGGAATGTGGAAGGATGGAGGTGGCACAGCTCCTGGGGACCTGTCAGCTCCATTCCTGGGTTGAAAGGGACCATGGAACACTGTGCTGTCAGAGAGGGAAGCCACTTTACTCCTCAAAGGACAGATGTAAACGTGTTCCCCTTTACCCTTGTCTCAGAAATTCTAGTTCACATCTGATTGAGGTGGTCCATGAAAGATGTGGGAAGATGAGGGTGAAAGAGTTTGAGCAGTTTGAGAACACTGTGCCAGCCTCCACTCTACTTGTTCCCGACCCAGCGATCAAACCCAGGTCTCCCGCATCGCAGGTGGATTCTTTACCAGCTGAGCCACCAGGGAAGCCCCCACTGTACTTAGTGTCAACTTAAAAGCATATCCACAACCTAAGAGCTGAGAATTATGTTTTATTTGGAAATTGTTAGGGCTTAAGCCTGGGAGGCAACATCTCAAGTAGCTCTGAGAGAACTACTCAAAGGAAGTGAGGGGAGGAGTCAGGGTATATAGACATTTTGCAACAAAGAGCAGGTGGTCTGAGCATCAGAAGATTACTGTTAATTAAAGAAAACCAGATATCCTGTGTTAAGGAGTTTAGCTCTTTTTATGTATGGAAAGATGCAGGAGTCTGTTCTCACTGAAATCATTCCTTTCATATGCACCCCAGCTATCTGGGGGCCAGTATCCTGTGTTTTTCACATCCTGAGCCTCCTTGGGGCTTTCCACAGGGAGTGAATGCAGTCTGATGGCTACTAGATGGCAGGTGTTCTTTTCCTTCCTGGGGGTCCTTATAGCTCACCAGCTCACATTGGAGAACTGCAATCACTGATGACTGTGACATCCTTCTTTATTGATATAGCAGGAAGTATTCCAATTCTCATTAGTTTGGGAGGTCAGAATGACAGAGCCCATGGGAACTGGGGTCAGTCTTCCTCTTCTGATTTTAATGGGAGCTTTGGAGCCATAAATCAGGAGTTGGGACAGAAATCAGATTTGCTCAGTTACTCCAAGCCTGTTTTCTCATCTTAAACATGGGATAATAACTCTCGGTAGAACCTGAAGTCTTGTATAAATCAAAGCCCCATTCCTTTATGGTGTCCTTACACCCTGCCCAGCCCTTTATAAACTCTCCTCACTCACCCAGGTGGAGCATGGCACCTATTGCCTGCTGGAACCCCAACTGGTATACAGAATCCAGATATTTTGACTGACAGTCTCAGTCACGGGACATAATCTTGAGTCCCAGTGAGGACACTGTTTCTTCCAGAAGATTCTTTATAAAAAGGTCACTGCTCCTGTGCCTCCAGTGGCTGAGACTGTAAGAAAATTTGACCCTGACTACAGCGCCAGGTGGCTTAGTGGTAAAGAATCCACCTATCAATGCGAAAGATGCAGGAGATGCTGGTTCAATCCCTGGGTTGGGAAGGTCCCTGGAGGAGGAAATGGCAACCTGCCCCAGCCTGGAAAACTCTATGGACAGAAGAACCTGGTGGGCTACAATCCATGGGGTCACAAGAGTCAGACATGACTGAGCGCATGCACACACAGCATTCATGTGGTTACATCTTTGTCATTTCACAGTCATTCAGTTCATAATCAATGTTCATCTTTTTTTTGTTTATTTGTGCTTTTCTCTTTATAGATGTCAGTTTTCTGAGAAGGGAATGTCCTAAGCCCTAGAACCTAGGAATAAGGATGAACTTTTGGGCATTTTTATAACACTTAACAAGATGAATGACTCTCTGTTAGTATTTTCCATTGATTTTGTTTACTTTCTTGTATGTCTGTCTGAAAAGCCTCTTCTTTCAAGATTTTTCTTCTTTTTTTAAACCAGAATTGCTGTGAGCTATCCCAAGGGCCCAGAATCTGGCTGGAAATTGCTTGTGAAATTGATATTTTTCTTTTTAAAATGTTACTTTTTAAAAATCAATAAGCCCATTGTGGTACCTTTCCTAGAGATTAGATCCATTTTCCCTTAATAAATATTATCTTTTATCTCAGGATACCTCAAGTGATATTTCAACCTTGTGAGGGACTTGGGCCTTGACGTACCTTGTTCTAACGGTCTCAAAGAGTGCTGTTGGGTTTCTTGCTTTGTGGATGGACTGACTTAGAGCAGTGGGTCCTAGATGCCCTCTGTAGATCCTTGTGGGGCTGGAATGACGTCTCCATGGCAGCAGTGGGCAAGTTACACTTTTCTGATACACTCCTGACTGTTCTGGATTGGCTGATCTGGGCTCCAAGAGACACTTCCCTGAGTGTAAACTGGGACAGCCCGTTCCTGCAGTCCTCATGAGACCATATGCAGCAGCCTCCATCTCCTCCAAGGAGAAGGCAGGAGCCTCAGTTTCCCCATTTCCATGTCAGGGCTCATATTTTCACAGATTGTATTTTAAGGAGGTAGATTTTGAAAATTTCCAAGCATGTCAGTCTTTAGTTAATACTCATTAAATATTTTCCATCATTACTCTTGTCCCTGTGTTTTGAATGTAGAGCCTCAAGCTGACACATTCCTAACAAGAAAAAAAATTGCCTTGTGATATCATAAAACAAAATTCTACGTTGTCATTTTTCTGTGTTCAAAAGCATTGAAAGCCCATTGAGGGGGGGGGCAGTGCGGAACATGTTAATCTAAATTTGCCAGCTGTTTGTTCTTACAAAAAACTGTATTTACTCCGATAATATGTCCTCCTAGTTTAGCTATTAAAATGCCCTTTTTACAGTCGAATCCATCAACAACTCTGGGGTGAGGGGAATGAGACCTTCATTCTCAATGTGGGAAAACTGACACTGAGAGAGACTGAGTCATCAGGAGCTCTGGTTTAGTGCCTGGGTCTGTCTCCAAAGCGCCTTCTTCCCAAGGAGCTGGGTGCTTCCCAGTGGTCACCACTAGGGGCACAGTCTGCCTTCTGGACACGTTTCCCTGGTGAGTATGGACAGGTTGGCCTAAGGAGCTGAACTGCATTAGGTACTTTTTACTCCAGAGCTGTTGCATCAGCAGAAGCCATAGGCCTTAATAAGAAGCATATATTCCATCCTTTAAACCAGTCTCAGGAAGCACAATGAGAATGCTGGAAAAACTCCTGGCTCCAACCACAGATCCGTCACAGACAGCTGGATGACCGTGAGGCCATCACTTACCCTCCTCATCTTTACTCTGGCCATAATATTACTCCCTGGCAGAGCTTTTACAACTGTCCGTAAAATAACATATGTGGAAGCACTGAGCTAATTGCCTGGCAAATATAGTTGCTCAATAAATGTTAGCTGAATTGCAATCTGAAATTTTGAGGCAGAGGCAGTGAGCCTAATTCCTGAGCCTGGAGACCTCATTTGGCTCATTGATTTGCCTTTAAGCGATTGACTGCATATGCCAGGGCACACGTCAGGATAGTGTAGGCAATCCAGTTTAGCAAGCTGGTTTTAACTGTTGCAGATGTGATCTGTGATGGAAATAAGGAGTGTTTCTGCATTCAAAAGCTCTGTGAATGGATGTCTCAGAGTTCACACCTGTGGACTGTGTATATCTAAGTGCCATCTTCAGTGGCCCTTGAGTGTCACGTGCCCCTCCCTTGGAGAATCAAGCACCTTCTCATCTCTGCTGCCTCTGTCAGATTTAAGGTGACAGTTTGATGCCCTTGCTGAACAAGGAGCTCAGTCAGTGCCTCCAAAGACATTCCTGCTTGGATCAAGGAGCAGAAACAGCTCCCTCCCCCAGAGATTGTCTCTGATGTCAGTGAGGACGGTGGTGGTCCGTCTGTGGGACTCCCAGCCAAGGCAGTGGACTTCATTGTCTCCCAGAGATTGTCTCTGATGTCAGTGAGGATGGTGGTGGTCAACCTGTGGGACTCCCAGCCAAGGCAGTGTACTTCATTGTCTTGATGCAAAAAATGGATGGGATTACCACTTATCAGGCTCATTAAGGAGTGGGTCAAGGGATAATTTCTTTGAAAAGAAGGCTGTGCTCTTTCCCAGTGGGGAAGCAGAGAGAAAACAGACCCAGCCATACAGTCCTTCAGGCCAAGGTGAGCAGGAGCTTTGAAGCTGGGGATAAGTGCCAGAAGGGTGTCCCTGAAAGAAAGGGCCAAGGTTAGAGACGGATGTCCACATGAGTCAGCAGGCAAGTGTGCTGAAGGTGGCTGTCAAGAGCAGAGGTGAGAAATGGATTATTTCTTGCCATATCAGTAAACAAGGGTTTCACAGTCATTAGTGATTCTGGCCCTTCATATGTGAATTCCTGGGGCCCAAGGGCACTCAGGAAGAAGAAGAGTACAGGGGCATCCATCAGGCTGCAGCCCCTCCTTATGGTGAGCACTGAGGAACTCAGGGGGTGAAAAATGCAGGATACTGGCCCCAGATAGCAGAGATGCATATGAAAGGAATGATTTCAGTGAGCCCAGACTCTTGCCGCTTCCCACACATAGAAAATTGTTAAATTCCCTTACTTGGGATATCTAGTTTTCTTTAATTCATAAAATACTTTAGATATTCAGACTACTTGGCCTTTGTTGCAAAACTTCTATATAATCTGACTCTTCCCCCCAGCTCCTTGGGTTACTTGAGATGCTGTTTCCCAGGCTTGAAGTCCTAAAAATTCCCACCGAATAAAACATAACTCTCAACTTTTAGATGGTGACTATTTTTTAAGTCAACAGAGGGAAGGAGCTGAAATAAGAAAGTGGGTGAGGGCACCAGAGGAGTGGCTTGAGGGCTCTGCACCCAGGCCTGGACCTCACGTGACGTGTGCGTTCCCAGCTCCTGTGGATGGCGCCCAGCTGCTCAGGCGCCAGGTGATGCAAAGGTCTGGACGCAGGTCAGAGAGGGCATGATGGGGACCTAGGCTGGAGGGGAGGCCCCTGATCTTCTGGGCCAAGGCCCCTCGATTCCTCCTGACGGAAATCAGGAAGCAGCGTGGAGGTCAGGCTTCTCACGGCGCCCTAGCCAAGGGGATGGCAGGGAGGTTAAGATCTGACAGGTCAACATGCACAGCATGGGCTGAGGTCCCGAGAGTCATGGGCCTGGTGCACACATGGTGATGTAAAGAAGCTCAGAAAAAGTAAGAGAATTCCAGAAAAACATCTACTTCTGCTTCACTGACTACACTAAACCCTTTGACTGTGTGGATCTCAACAAACTGTGGACAATTCTTAACGAGATGGGAATACCAGACCACCTGAGCTGCCTCCTGAAAAACCTGTATGCAGGTCAAGAAGCAACAGTTAGAACTGGACATGGAACAATGGACTGTTTCCAAATTGGGAAAGGAGTATGTCAAGGCTGTATATTGTCACCTTGCTTGTTTAACTTCTATGCAGAGTACATGATGTGAAATGCTAGGGTGGATGAAGCACAAGCTGGAATCAAGATTGCTGGGAGAAATATCAATGACTTCAGATATGTAGACAACATCACCATTATGGCATAAAGCAAAGAGGAACTAAAGAGCCTCTTGATGAGGGTGAAAGAGGAGAGTGAAAAAGATGGCTTAAAACTCAACATTCGAAAAACTAAGATCATGGCATCTGGTCCCATCACTTCATGGCAAATTAGATGGGGAAATAATAGAAACAGTGACAGATTTTATTTTCTTGGGCTCCAAAATCACTGCAGATGGTGACTGCAGCCTTGAAATTAAAAGATGCTTGCTCCTTGGAAGAAAAGCTATGACCAACCTAGATTGCATATTAAAAAGCAGAGACAGTACTTCGCTGACAAGGGTCCACATAGAGATGTGTATAAGAGACAGACCCAAGGCATCACAATTAAAGCCCAGGTGGACTTCGTGTAGTTGGGGGTTTTAGTCATGGGGTCAGAGGACGAAGCTGGTGCTCAGAGGCTTGTGCTGGGCCCCCCTCCCAGCTCCTTGGCGTGGGCACCCCAGGAAGGCATATCCTGGCCCTGCCACTGGTGCCTCAGGACCTTGACCCCTTGAGGTCTCACCTCTGCAAGGAGGACAGCTTCCCAAGGCTCAGTGCTGACGTCCAGAGAGCTGTGAATGATTTCCGCCTGACAGGCTGCCCCAGCTACCCTGGGCCCTATGAGGTGGGCAGATCTGGGTGACATGGGATCGGCTTAGGACTGGGTCAGCCAGCATCCTCACCATGGGCTTTCCACACCATCCAGGCCTGTTTTTGCCAAGTCATAGATCACTGCTGATCTCTCTCCCATCCTGCTTGTGTGCTCGAGGTTTGGGGCCGAAGTATAAAACTAGGGAATCCATGTTAATCATTCTTGCACTAAATTCAGTCAGTCTATTGTTCATCTATTCCTTTTGGATACCCTGCAAGTGGGACCAGGGTGGAGTGATATGAACAAATGAGATGGCCACTATTGCATGATACTGAATGTCGATGGGTGTGATCTCCTTGGAGCAGGATTCAGGGTCCACCTCCCAGCGGAGGGGCTGGCAGAGCTCATGGTTCTGTCAGTTGGGTTGGGGCCAGGACTGCAGGGCAAGGCTCTGGCCTCAGAGGAAAGGTATAAACTCTGGGCAGGACAGCAAGCTGGAAGCTGATCCTGAAGCCTGCCCACCGGAGTGGTGTTAAGGAAGGGAAAGTGATCAGGAGATTTTCAGTAGGCAAGGCCCTTTCAAAGGCTTGACATTTGTCCAGCTCAGTGAAGCAGGAGTCTCCAGGGATCCTTGTGATCCAGGGTCAAGGGGTTAAGGGTGATTCCAGTCTCGACATCATGGGTGGGGATGGGCTTCTAATGTATTCTCAACCTGGGGCCAGACAGAGCTGGATTTATTTGAACACTTTTATGTGCCTGACAGTGTTCTAAGTGTTTTCACACGTACTAACTCGTGGAATCCCACACCAGCCTCATAGCATGTCTAATTCTCTTACTATTATTTAACAAATGAGAAATGGGTTCAGAGATGGTGAACTTCCTGCCCAAAGGGACAGATAGTTCTACCTTGGTCTTCATAGTACTCCTCTCTCTCTCTTCACTTCCCCAGACCTGGAACTAACGAGGCTGGAATGGAACACACTGGGGTAGCAGACACAGCTGAAGTCCTGTCTCTTCTCCTGGCAGTCACCCTTCTCTTTCGTGATAAAGTCAATGTCTTCCATTGTAAGCCCCTGCTCGCTCCATCCAAAGGTGTTCTCTAGTTGGAGGATGCTTAGCCAGAGGGCAGGACTGCCCAGAGTTACCACCCCTCCTTCACCCAGCCCTCAACCAGCCACTGGAAAGGATTGGCAGATACATCCTCAGCTCTTTGTCCTTAGGTGTGACAACTCAGAGCCTTCTTCTACACAGTCTCCTAGAGGTTCGCTGCAGGGTGGAGGCCTGGCTGTTCACAAGGGAAAACACGGTGCCTCCTTTTCCATCCTGTGTGATTCCCTGCTCTTTTGTCTGCAATCAGCTCTCGTGCAAACTCCTTGCTCTCAAATTCTTGTCTCAGGGTCTGGTTCTGGGGGAACCCAGCCCCATTCATCTACGCTTATTCAGGCTGCCCACCAGGACTTCTCAGGTCACCCATTGGGGCTGGCCTTTTTCTCTTCTGGCAAATTCTTGGGAATGTGGAAGGATGGAGGTGGCACAGCTCCTGGGGACCTGTCAGCTCCATTCCTGGGTTGAAAGGGACCATGGAACACTGTGCTGTCAGAGAGGGAAGCCACTTTACTCCTCAAAGGACAGATGTAAACGTGTTCCCCTTTACCCTTGTCTCAGAAATTCTAGTTCACATCTGATTGAGGTGGTCCATGAAAGATGTAGGAAGATGAGGGTGAAAGAGTTTGAGCAGTTTGAGAACACTGTGCCAGCCTCCACTCTACTTGTTCCCGACCCAGCGATCAAACCCAGGTCTCCCGCATCGCAGGTGGATTCTTTACCAGCTGAGCCACCAGGGAAGCCCCCACTGTACTTAGTGTCAACTTAAAAGCATATCCACAACCTAAGAGCTGAGAATTATGTTTTATTTGGAAATTGTTAGGGCTTAAGCCTGGGAGGCAACATCTCAAGTAGCTCTGAGAGAACTACTCAAAGGAAGTGAGGGGAGGAGTCAGGGTATATAGACATTTTGCAACAAAGAGCAGGTGGTCTGAGCATCAGAAGATTACTGTTAATTAAAGAAAACCAGATATCCTGTGTTAAGGGGTTTAGCTCTTTTTATGTATGGAAAGATGCAGGAGTCTGTTCTCACTGAAATCATTCCTTTCATATGCACCCCAGCTATCTGGGGGCCAGTATCCTGTGTTTTTCACATCCTGAGCCTCCTTGGGGCTTTCCACAGGGAGTGAATGCAGTCTGATGGCTACTAGATGGCAGGTGTTCTTTTCCTTCCTGGGGGTCCTTATAGCTCACCAGCTCACATTGGAGAACTGCAATCACTGATGACTGTGACATCCTTCATTATTGATATAGCAGGAAGTATTCCAATTCTCATTAGTTTGGGAGGTCAGAATGACAGAGCCCATGGGAACTGGGGTCAGTCTTCCTCTTCTGATTTTAATGGGAGCTTTGGAGCCATAAATCAGGAGTTGGGACAGAAATCAGATTTGCTCAGTTACTCCAAGCCTGTTTTCTCATCTTAAACATGGGATAATAACTCTCGGTAGAACCTGAAGTCTTGTATAAATCAAAGCCCCATTCCTTTATGGTGTCCTTACACCCTGCCCAGCCCTTTATAAACTCTCCTCACTCACCCAGGTGGAGCATGGCACCTATTGCCTGCTGGGACCCCAGCTGGTATACAGAATCCTGATATTTTGACTGATTGACAGTCTCAGTCACGGGACACAATCTTGAGTCCCAGTGAGGACACTGTTTCTTCCAGAAGATTCTTTATAAAAAGGTCACTGCTCCTGTGCCTCCAGTGGCTGAGACTGTAAGAAAATTTGACCCTGACTACAGCGCCAGGTGGCTCAGTGGTAAAGAATCCACATATCAATGCGAAAGATGCAGGAGATGCTGGTTCAATCCCTGGGTTGGGAAGGTCCCTGGAGGAGGAAATGGCAACCTGCCCCAGCCTGGGAAACTCTATGGACAGAAGAACCTGGTGGGCTACAATCCATGGGGTCGCAAGAGTCAGACATGACTGAGCGCACGCACACACAGCATTCATGTGGTTACATCTTTGTCATTTCACAGTCATTCAGTTCATAATCAATGTTCATCATTTTTTTTTTTGTTTATTTGTGCTTTTCTCTTTATAGATGTCAGTTTTCTGAGAAGGGAATGTCCTAAGCCCTAGAACCTAGGAATAAGGATGAACTTTTTGGCATTTTTATAACACTTAACAAGATGAATGACTCTCTGTTAGTATTTTCCATTGATTTTGTTTACTTTCTTGTATGTCTGTCTGAAAAGCCTCTTCTTTCAAGATTTTTCTTCTTTTTTTAAACCAGAATTGCTGTGAGCTATCCCAAGGGCCCAGAATCTGGCTGGAAATTGCTTGTGAAATTGATATTTTTCTTTTTAAAATGTTACTTTTTAAAAATCAATAAGCCCATTGTGGTACCTTTCCTAGAGATTAGATCCATTTTCCCTTAATAAATATTATCTTTTATCTCAGGATACCTCAAGTGATATTTCAACCTTGTGAGGGACTTGGGCCTTGACGTACCTTGTTCTAACGGTCTCAAAGAGTGCTGTTGGGTTTCTTGCTTTGTGGATGGACTGACTTAGAGCAGTGGGTCCTAGATGCCCTCTGTAGATCCTTGTGGGGCTGGAATGACGTCTCCATGGCAGCAGTGGGCAAGTTACACTTTTCTGATACACTCCTGACTGTTCTGGATTGGCTGATCTGGGCTCCAAGAGACACTTCCCTGAGTGTAAACTGGGACAGCCCGTTCCTGCAGTCCTCATGAGACCATATGCAGCAGCCTCCATCTCCTCCAAGGAGAAGGCAGGAGCCTCAGTTTCCCCATTTCCATGTCAGGGCTCATATTTTCACAGATTGTATTTTAAGGAGGTAGATTTTGAAAATTTCCAAGCATGTCAGTCTTTAGTTAATACTCATTAAATATTTTCCATCATTACTCTTGTCCCTGTGTTTTGAATGTAGAGCCTCAAGCTGACACATTCCTAACAAGAAAAAAAATTGCCTTGTGATATCATAAAACAAAATTCTACGTTGTCATTTTTCTGTGTTCAAAAGCATTGAAAGCCCATTGAGGGGGGGGGCAGTGCGGAACATGTTAATCTAAATTTGCCAGCTGTTTGTTCTTACAAAAAACTGTATTTACTCCGATAATATGTCCTCCTAGTTTAGCTATTAAAATGCCCTTTTTACAGTCGAATCCATCAACAACTCTGGGGTGAGGGGAATGAGACCTTCATTCTCAATGTGGGAAAACTGACACTGAGAGAGACTGAGTCATCAGGAGCTCTGGTTTAGTGCCTGGGTCTGTCTCCAAAGCGCCTTCTTCCCAAGGAGCTGGGTGCTTCCCAGTGGTCACCACTAGGGGCACAGTCTGCCTTCTGGACACGTTTCCCTGGTGAGTATGGACAGGTTGGCCTAAGGAGCTGAACTGCATTAGGTACTTTTTACTCCAGAGCTGTTGCATCAGCAGAAGCCATAGGCCTTAATAAGAAGCATATATTCCATCCTTTAAACCAGTCTCAGGAAGCACAATGAGAATGCTGGAAAAACTCCTGGCTCCAACCACAGATCCGTCACAGACAGCTGGATGACCGTGAGGCCATCACTTACCCTCCTCATCTTTACTCTGGCCATAATATTACTCCCTGGCAGAGCTTTTACAACTGTCCGTAAAATAACATATGTGGAAGCACTGAGCTAATTGCCTGGCAAATATAGTTGCTCAATAAATGTTAGCTGAATTGCAATCTGAAATTTTGAGGCAGAGGCAGTGAGCCTAATTCCTGAGCCTGGAGACCTCATTTGGCTCATTGATTTGCCTTTAAGCGATTGACTGCATATGCCAGGGCACACGTCAGGATAGTGTAGGCAATCCAGTTTAGCAAGCTGGTTTTAACTGTTGCAGATGTGATCTGTGATGGAAATAAGGAGTGTTTCTGCATTCAAAAGCTCTGTGAATGGATGTCTCAGAGTTCACACCTGTGGACTGTGTATATCTAAGTGCCATCTTCAGTGGCCCTTGAGTGTCACGTGCCCCTCCCTTGGAGAATCAAGCACCTTCTCATCTCTGCTGCCTCTGTCAGATTTAAGGTGACAGTTTGATGCCCTTGCTGAACAAGGAGCTCAGTCAGTGCCTCCAAATACATTCCTGCTTGGATCAAGGAGCAGAAACAGCTCCCTCCCCCAGAGATTGTCTCTGATGTCAGTGAGGACGGTGGTGGTCCGTCTGTGGGACTCCCAGCCAAGGCAGTGGACTTCATTGTCTCCCAGAGATTGTCTCTGATGTCAGTGAGGATGGTGGTGGTCAACCTGTGGGACTCCCAGCCAAGGCAGTGTACTTCATTGTCTTGATGCAAAAAATGGATGGGATTACCACTTATCAGGCTCATTAAGGAGTGGGTCAAGGGATAATTTCTTTGAAAAGAAGGCTGTGCTCTTTCCCAGTGGGGAAGCAGAGAGAAAACAGACCCAGCCATACAGTCCTTCAGGCCAAGGTGAGCAGGAGCTTTGAAGCTGGGGATAAGTGCCAGAAGGGTGTCCCTGAAAGAAAGGGCCAAGGTTAGAGACGGATGTCCACATGAGTCAGCAGGCAAGTGTGCTGAAGGTGGCTGTCAAGAGCAGAGGTGAGAAATGGATTATTTCTTGCCATATCAGTAAACAAGGATTTCACAGTCATTAGTGATTCTGGCCCTTCATATGTGAATTCCTGGGGCCCAAGGGCACTCAGGAAGAAGAAGAGTACAGGGGCATCCATCAGGCTGCAGCCCCTCCTTATGGTGAGCACTGAGGAACTCAGGGGGTGAAAAATGCAGGATACTGGCCCCAGATAGCAGAGATGCATATGAAAGGAATGATTTCAGTGAGCCCAGACTCTTGCCGCTTCCCACACATAGAAAATTGTTAAATTCCCTTACTTGGGATATCTAGTTTTCTTTAATTCATAAAATACTTTAGATATTCAGACTACTTGGCCTTTGTTGCAAAACTTCTATATAATCTGACTCTTCCCCCCAGCTCCTTGGGTTACTTGAGATGCTGTTTCCCAGGCTTGAAGTCCTAAAAATTCCCACCGAATAAAACATAACTCTCAACTTTTAGATGGTGACTATTTTTTAAGTCAACAGAGGGAAGGAGCTGAAATAAGAAAGTGGGTGAGGGCACCAGAGGAGTGGCTTGAGGGCTCTGCACCCAGGCCTGGACCTCACGTGACGTGTGCGTTCCCAGCTCCTGTGGATGGCGCCCAGCTGCTCAGGCGCCAGGTGATGCAAAGGTCTGGACGCAGGTCAGAGAGGGCATGATGGGGACCTAGGCTGGAGGGGAGGCCCCTGATCTCCTGGGCCAAGGCCCCTCGATTCCTCCTGACGGAAATCAGGAAGCAGCGTGGAGGTCAGGCTTCTCACGGCGCCCTAGCCAAGGGGATGGCAGGGAGGTTAAGATCTGACAGGTCAACATGCACAGCATGGGCTGAGGTCCCGAGAGTCATGGGCCTGGTGCACACATGGTGATGTAAAGAAGCTCAGAAAAAGTAAGAGAATTCCAGAAAAACATCTACTTCTGCTTCACTGACTACACTAAACCCTTTGACTGTGTGGATCTCAACAAACTGTGGACAATTCTTAACGAGATGGGAATACCAGACCACCTGAGCTGCCTCCTGAAAAACCTGTATGCAGGTCAAGAAGCAACAGTTAGAACTGGACATGGAACAATGGACTGTTTCCAAATTGGGAAAGGAGTATGTCAAGGCTGTATATTGTCACCTTGCTTGTTTAACTTCTATGCAGAGTACATGATGTGAAATGCTAGGGTGGATGAAGCACAAGCTGGAATCAAGATTGCTGGGAGAAATATCAATGACTTCAGATATGTAGACAACATCACCATTATGGCATAAAGCAAAGAGGAACTAAAGAGCCTCTTGATGAGGGTGAAAGAGGAGAGTGAAAAAGATGGCTTAAAACTCAACATTCGAAAAACTAAGATTATGGCATCTGGTCCCATCACTTCATGGCAAATTAGATGGGGAAATAATAGAAACAGTGACAGATTTTATTTTCTTGGGCTCCAAAATCACTGCAGATGGTGACTGCAGCCTTGAAATTTAAAGATGCTTGCTCCTTGGAAGAAAAGCTATGACCAACCTAGATTGCATATTAAAAAGCAGAGACAGTACTTCGCTGACAAGGGTCCACATAGTCAAAGCTATGGCTTTTCCAGTAGTCATGCATGGATGTGAGAACTGGACCCTAAAGAAGGCTGAATGCTGAAGAATTGATGCTTTTGAACTGTGGTGCTGGAGAAGACACTTGAGAGTCCCTTGGACTGCAAGGAGATCAAACCAGTCAATACTGAAGGAAATGAGTCCTGAATATTCATTGGAAAGACTGATGCTGAAGCTGAAACTCCAATACTTTGGCCACCTGATGCAAGGAGCCAACTCATTGGAAAAGACCCTGATGCTGGGAAAGATTGAAGGCAGGAGGAGAAGGGGACAACAGAGAATGAGAAGGTTGGACGGCATCACCAACTCAATAGACATGAGTCTGAGCAAGCTCCAGGAGATGGTGAAGGACAAGGAAGCCTGGTGTGCTGCAGTCAGTGGGGTCACAGAGTCAGACTCAACTGAATGACTGAACAACAGCAAGGAATCTGAGCACTCACTCTCTGGGCCTGGCTGGAAGCCATGGGTTCACGTTCCTGGGTGGCCTCATCCTCAGCACACCTCTCACCTTCCAGTCTCAACTCACGAACCCAAATGCTTGAATCTCATGCTGGCTGGCATCCGGCAGTGTGTCTGGATAGACTCTGACTCCCACACAGCAGTTTGCAGAAAGTCTAAAGAAGAAACGTGGAAGACTCATTCTCTGTTTCTTGATTGCAGTGTGACAAGATCAGATCCCCTCCCCTGGAGAACCCAGCAGGAGGCCCCCTCCTCACCCAGCCTGGAGCAATTACCCAGATTGCTGCTGCTGCTGCTAAGTCACTTCAGTCGTGTCCGACTCTATGTGATCCCATAGACAGATTATTCAGGCAAAAATCCCACAATACAGTTACTGAAGTGGAGAAAATGCACCGTTCCATGAAAAATTCTACCTTCTCCATTTCAGTTGCCTTAAAAAAACAAAAAACAAAAAACAACCAAACCTATTGTGTTAAAGTTACTTTTGATGTTGACTCAGTTGAGATCTCACTGTGCTCCTCTCAGGATTCCAGCCTTCCTGCCCCTCCCAGGATGATTGCAGCACTGAGTGAAAATTGAACAGATTAGTAAATAGATTCACATCTTTGTGGTACACAGGAAACACAGGAAACAATTACTGGATAAAAAACCTAACCAATCCCACCAGAGGGGAAGGAGTTGCCAGTATGACACAGTGTCAGCAACCAACTGGGAGGGAGGAGTGCCTGGAGCCACTGAAGTCCCGACTGGGAGCCGTTGGTCACCCCTGCACGAGCGGAGGTTCCTGTTGGTTCCTGCTCCTTGCTTTTCTGACCAGCAGCAGACTCTGATGGCCTGTTCCCAGCAATGTCCACACTGACCTTGAGCCCATGTTGACCCATCCTGATTCTGAATCCCACAGAAACTGAGCAGGACCCTGTGGGGCTCCTGGGCACGCGTGCCTCTTGGTGCATTTCATTTCATGTTTGTGGGAAACAAATTCCAGTCTCCATGACCTACCTTCCCTGAGTTCCGAAGGGGGTTCTGGGATTCAAAATCCACCCTAGGCACTGAGGGTCTTTGGGCTGATGGCAGAGTGACTAGCCATGGATCCGCCTGCTTGCGGGGTTTTTACCCAGGCTGGGTTGGGTCAGGGTGGGCTCTGCTGAGGGCCTGAATGGGCGAAGCCTGCAGGATTATGAGTCAAATAGAAGATGGTGGCCAGGAGGGGCCAGACCAGGAGGCAGCAGACCCGCCTGCTGATGATTCCAGTGTGACCCTGTGGGTTTAGCAGGCGTCAGCAACCCCTCCCATCCTGGCCTGTGCCAACACTTACCTCATGTCATATCCTCATGACACGAGGGAGTCATCCCAGACTCCTTCCTGCTTAGAACTCGACAGACTGCGTTGGTTGAATTTATTTCCAGTCATCTTTTTGTTTTCTAATTCTGGAGGTGTCCATTTTCTGGTACAAAAATACAAATCCTTTTACTAGTGTGATCAAATGTAACTCAATATGACAATCAGCAGCCTAGTGCAAGCGTTTCATCTCTCTAACACACGCGGTCTCATAAGACATTGATATGAAAGTGTGTCCTGTCTTTGGAGTCAGATGCTCAGCTGGAGCACGTGCACTGAATGCCCGGGAGAACCCTGCACAGGTGTGGTGGGCAGTGGACAAACAGGGAGGAGGATGCCTTGTCGGTGGCAACAAGGAGACCCTGGGCCAGCGGGAGCCCCTCCCCTGGTGCTCTCGGACTTGTGATCACAGATCCCGGCCCCTGGCTGCCAGCACTCACACCTGTTTGAGCCCTGAAGTTGGTGGCTCCTCCCATCTCCCTCTTTGTGTTTCAGAATTCAGCTTTTGCTTTGTTCAAGGCTTTGCACAGTCTTTCAGTTTTTACCTTATCATTTTTTAAAAAATTTATTTAGTAGCACGGGATCTTAGTTGTGGTACATGGCACTTCTGTGCAGCTACAGTGGCAGAAAGAGCCTTGATCTGGGAGCTGAATGAGCTTGACTCTGAGGCAAGGCTCTGCCTCCTTCTTGCCTTAGGGACCAGGCACAGCACTCTGCCTCCTGTGGGTACTTGAGAAATGCCGTGCCTATATGATAACCCCGCTGTTTTGCTGTCCAGAACTCACCTCAGTGGGCAATAGGACTGGGAAGGATGGATCCTTAGCTTTCTTTACCTGACATAATGGAATCCATTGTGTTTGTCTACTTAGCATTCCTTTCCTTCTTGTGATAACCAAATCTGCTTCTTTTCACTTATTAATTGCTATATAACAAATCCTTCCCAAACTTAGTGGCTTCACATTTCCATTTTATATTATTGCTCATGGTTCTGTGGATTGACTGGGTTCCACTAAGCGGTTCTTCTATTCATCTTGGTATTAGCTGGCTGTGGTCATCTGAGGCTTGATTAGGCTTCTGTGTCCAAGTGCTTACTTGTATGGTGGTTGGTTCTGGCCAGCTCTTGGGACTCACTGGAGCAGTTGAGCTGAGCACCTCTGTTTCCTTCCACAGGCCTCTCTGTGGGGCTTAGGTTTTTCCCAGTAGGGTGGCTGGGTTCTAGGAGTGAGCATTCCAAGCACATGAAAACAGAAATTGTAGCTTTCTTAAGTCCCTTGGTAGTAAAATGGCACCACACTGGCTATATTCTATTAGTCCAAGAAAGTCACCAACCAGCCCAGGTTCAAGGGGAGAAGACATACTCTTCACCTCTCAGTGGGAGGTGTGCCAAAGGAGTTTTGATCCTTTGAGTCTATCATATCTTCCTTTGGAAAGAAAGTGGGGCTGCCAATTGGAGCACTATCCCCCTAGCCACAGAGATGGACAACTGACCCAGGCGTGGACAAAGTTCCTTTTTAATACTGGCATACCCACATGCCCTGCCATGGCAGTTGGCCCGAGACTGGGAGTCACCTAGACTCCTTCCTTGGGATCTAGTACATGGGAAACAGAGGAGACAAGTTTCCCCTTTACTGTGGAGTGGGGTAGCTGGGATGGTGTAAGCCTAGGACTGCTTACAACCAGAGTGAGGCTGCAAGCTGCCATCACAGAAACTCATCTGCCTAAGACAATGGTGAAGCAAGTGTTCAGAAAGTAGCAGCAGAGAGAGGCAGGGAGGCAGGAGAGGATGAGGATGCTAAAGGCAGAGAATGGCACTGATGATGACAGTGCCATTTGTTGGGACCTGGAGTTTCTAGACTTCCAGTTACATGAAGCCAACAAATTCTCTCTTATGTTAAAGCTAGTTTGAATTAGTTTCTATCACCTTTGATCAAACAAAAGGGTCCTGACTAGCAGGAAGTCATTCATTAAGTCTGGTTTGTCATCCAGAAAACAGTAGCAACGGTAGCTGGAACGGGCTTCCCAAGTGGTGCTAGTGGTAAAGAACCGACCCACCAATGCAGGAGACATTAAGAGATGCGGGTTCAGTCCCGGGGCCAAGAAGATCTCCTGGAGGAGGGCATGTAAACCCACTCCAGTATTCTTGCCTGGAGACTCTCATGGACAGAGGAGCCTGGTGGGCTACGTCCACAGGGTCACAAAGAGTTGGACACAACTGAAGCAACTTAGCTCACAAGTGTGTAGCTAGAATACACTGAGCTCCTATTCCCTGGTGGCTCAGACGGTAATGCATCTGCCTGCAATGCAGGATACCAGGGTTCTATCCCTGGGTCAATAAGANGGACAGAGGAGCCTGGTGGGCTACGTCCACAGGGTCACAAAGAGTTGGACACAACTGAAGCAACTTAGCTCACAAGTGTGTAGCTAGAATACACTGAGCTCCTATTCCCTGGTGGCTCAGACGGTAATGCATCTGCCTGCAATGCAGGATACCAGGGTTCTATCCCTGGGTCAATAAGATCCCTTGGAGAAGGAAATGGCAATCCACTCCAGTACTCTTGCCTGGAAAATTCCATGGATGGAGGAGCCTGGTAACATGAAGCCAACAAATTCTCTCTTATGTTAAAGCTAGTTTGAATTAGTTTCTATCACCTTTGATCAAATGAAAGGGTCCTGACTAGCAGGAAGTCATTCATTAAGTCTGGTTTGTCATCCAGAACACAGTAGCAACGGTAACTGGAATGGGCTTCCCAAGTGGTGCTAGTGGTAAAGAACCCACCCGCCAGTGCAGGAGACATTAAGAGATGTGGGTTCAGTCCCTGGGCCAAGAAGATCTCCTGGAGGAGGGCATGTAAACCCACTCCAGTATTCTTGCCTGGAGACTCTCATGGACAGAGGAGCCTGGTGGGCTACGTCCACAGGGTCTCAAAGAGTCAGACATGACTGAAGTGACTTAGCAAGAAAACAAGTCTAATATTAGTATCATCTGACTTCATTTCTTGTTTACAATTATATTTAAAAAATGAGTTTCTACAAGTGTGTAGCTAGAATACACTGAGCTCCTGTTCCCTGGTGGCTCAGACGGTAAAGCATCTGCCTGTAATGCAGGACACCGGGGGGTTCGATCCCCGGGCCAATAAGATCCCTTGGAGAAGGAAATGGCAATCCACTTCAGTACTCTTGCCTGGAAAATTCCATGGAAGGAGGAGCCTGGTGGGCTACAGTCCATGGGGTCGCAAAGAATCAGACACAACTGAGCGACTTCATTTTCTTTTCTTTCTTTTTTCCTATCACAGACCAGGCAGCTCTGATTACAGAGTGTGTGTGTTACATACTTGTCTTCATTTAACTCCCACAGGAAACTTGGAGGGTCTCTTTAAAGTGAGTGCCATTGTACTCATTTTATTGATAAGGGTATGAAGCTTAGAGTGGTCAGATCCCATTTAACCAGGAAATGGTGTAGCCATGCTTCTGGTTCNCTTCCTATCACAGACCAGGCAGCTCTGATTACAGAGTGTGTGTGTTACATACTTGTCTTCATTTAACTCCCACAGGAAACTTGGAGGGTCTCTTTAAAGTGAGTGCCATTGTACTCATTTTATTGATAAGGGTATGAAGCTTAGAGTGGTCAGATCCCATTTAACCAGGAAATGGTGTAGCCATGCTTCTGGTTCTTTAGAACAACCCAGCCTGTTTATCCTTCACCCACTACTCTGCCCTGCCCAGCTGTGGTATGCAGACCAGCCAGAGAAGGCCTGGTTAAAGGTAGGTTGGCATGACTTTTAAATGAGTGTGCTAACAATACAAGGCCATTGTGAGAAAAGCGGGTGCCTGACTCCCTCTACGTTCTCCTTCTTTGGGACATCTTCCTGGAATCACCAACTCATGGTCAAGAGCAAGCAGAATCAGATCATAGGTAATTCTTTTCTTTAAAAAAAAAAATCATTTATTTATTTACATGTGGCTACATTAGGTCTTACTTTTGGGGTGCAGGGTCTTTCACTGTGGCAAGAGGGCTTAGTTTCCCCAAGGCGTGTGGGATCTTAGTTCCCTCACCGGGGGTCAAACCCACATGCCCTGCACTGGAAGGCAGATTATCAGCCACTGGCCTACCGGGGAAGTCCCAGGCCATGTGTAATTCTAACGCTGGGGGAAAGGAGTGTGTATTTCCCAAAGACATCTCAGATGGAGCTTCTGGTCTTAACACACTCCAGTTCTAAGGAAGAGGAGAGGAAATCAGTGGCGTGTGAGGTCCCCTTCCCTGACTTCAGGGGCCACTCCCAAGGTTCTGTCTGAACCCCCAGCGTCTCCTGCTCTGCATTCTCAGCCTTCCAAGACAGTTAGTTCCCATCTGTTGTTTGCAAGTCACTCGATGGTTGTCAACCATATGGGTGTCTAACAAGGAAACAGTCATTGCACAGCAGATTAGGGCAGTTTGGGGATTGGACTGTTTGTCAAATGTTAAAACAACTTCTTCATCTCCATCCTAAGCATTTCTTTCAATATCTATTACCCAGAGGGTCAGCTCAAGGCCAAGATGCCCGAGCTGGCAGATGTCTGGGTGAGAGGGAGAGTCATGCACTTTGCTGATATTTGCTGAAAACCTGTAATGCACCAAACCTGACCAACAGCGAACCTTCGATGCCACTTCTGGTGTCAGGGACTTATTCAAAACCTCCTCCCTACGCTGCCTGCCTCTCTGGCCCTACGTAAGAATTCTGCAGAATTCCATGTGCTTCCTGATAAAAATGGACTTGAGGCCCTAGTGAAATGAAGAGATCAGCACACATCAAAGCATGTAACCTATCTTCTCCTGTCACTCTCTGCTCTGCCTGGGCCGCCAAAGGCTGCAAGAACGAGGTGCCTTTTAAAATGACATGTGACCATTCTGAGATCTGTAAAACCTCACTGGCAAGGCAAGCTCTGGGCACTGGGAATGATGGTCTTTCCATAAATATTGCACCCAGCATCCTGCATTTTTTAGCCTGGGTCTGCCTATAAAGTCACTGCCCTTCAGCATTGAGTTTGAGCTCCATCCACTGGAACTTGGGAAAACTCTTATATGCCAAGATGTCAAAATCTTGTTCACATGACTCATCAGCAGTAACTGACCATGTGTCCTCTCCCCTTTCAGGCAATAACAGTAGGGATTGGTCTTCTCTTAACAGCAGACAGAGGAAAAGGCCCCCGAGGGGCAATTTGGGAAAGGAGTTTTCAAACCTCTCTGCCCACACATCTAGGGGCTATGGATGACCACGCTGCTGCCCAGCCCCTGCTGCCTGCCAGAACCAGACACAGTCCTGTTCAGCTCACCCAAGAGGATAGCTGAGGCTTTGTCCTCTCTAGCAAGCAAGCTCTGGCATATCCAAGTGCCTGTGGTTGGGCCCATTTGCTGTTAAGTCTTAGCCTCTTAGAGTAGTTATGAGATGCCCATTGGGCCTTCCGCCTCCCATAGGCATGGGCCCCTGCACTCCCCTGTTCGTGTCTTACCCGATGCAAAATGGGATGCTGGCCATCTTCCAGATCCTGGTGGCCCCTCTGTTGGAGCTGGAATCTGCTTTCAGGGCTTTCTGGTATCTCCCAGGACACACTTAGCAAAGTGGAGGTGGCCTCCGACCCTACAATGAGCCCAAGCATTGCTCAGAACTCTAGAGGCCACCCAACATCCCTTTTCATCTCATTCCCCTTGGACCAGAATTCTTAAAGCCAAGGCTGAACTTGAGCTTGCTCCATGTCGTGAACACGTGGTTAGGAGGAGCTCAGCCATCTTCACTCTAGTGACTTGGAAGATTTCCCTGAGCCTGGAGCAGCAGTGTAAGAACGCTCTCTATTCCTAAGCCACTCCACAGCCCTCACCCAACCCACACCTACTCTAACCTAGGGCTGGGTCACCTGTGCTAGTCACTGTTGTTCAGTCACTAAGTCATGCTTGACTCTTTGCAGTCCCACGAACTGCAGAGTGCCAGGCTTCCCTGTCTTTCCCTGCCTCCCTCAGCTTGCTCAAACTCATGTCCATTGAGTCAGGGATGGCATCCAACCGTCTCATCCTCTGTCATCCCCTTCTCCTCTTGTCCTCAGTTTTTCCCAATATCAGGGTCTTTTTCAATGAGTTGGCTCTTTGCATCAGGTGGCCAAAGTATTGGAGCTTCACCTTCAGCACCAGTCCTTCCAATGAATATTCAGGGTTGACTTCTTTTGGATTGACTGGTTTGATCTCCTTGCAGTCCAAGGAGCTCTCAAGAGTCTTCTCCAGCATCACAATTTGAAAGCATTAATTCTTTGGCTATCAGCCATCTTTATGGCCCACTCTCACATCCACACTAGATTACTGGAAAAACCACAACTTTGGTTATACTAACCTTTTTGGCAAAGTGATGTCTCTGCTTTTTAATACACTGTGTAGGTTTGAAGGTGCATCAAACCTCAGGAGCATTGTTTCCTATCTGCCAAATCATCTCTGGCACTTCCACTCGGGAGAGCCTGCACTATTGGGGTGGAGAGAGGTACAGGCCGGGAACTGAGGACATGAAGGTAAGGAGGGCAGAGCCTGGAGCAGGCAGAGAGGATGTGCCAAATGAACTCTCAGTGTGGGCATCTTGAGCCCAGGAGGGAAGAAGGTCAAGCAGAGGTTGAGAGCAGCTGTGGTGGGGCCACATGGGGAGTTGGGGTGGCTTCCTGTGGTGAGGGCAGCAGCCGGGAAGGGGAGGTGCAGCAGGGAGCTGAGCGGGGCTTACTCTGGCCTGGATATTGGGCAGCTTTCTCAAGCAAACAGCCATGCCAGGGTGCAGGGCCCTGGGGAGTGTTAATGCTGAAACACAGCCCTGCTCGCAAGTCTCTTGGCTTAAGTTCTCACGAGTACCAGGGGGAGACACCCCCATAAGCTTATGAGAGGGTTTTTTTTTTTTTTTTTCTCCTGCATCCAGGACCACACCATCCACCCAATGTGTAACTGTCCTGAGATGCCCTCTCCATGGCCCTGCCCTCCTGCTGGCCTGCTTCAGGCCTGTATGGGTCCAGGACTCCCTGGAGAACCATGGGGCCTTTCCTGACCTGCCTGCTGCCTCCCATCCCCTCCCTGTTTAGTCACCTGAGCCTTCTCTTCGCTCTGCTGTTTCATTCATTCTTCATCCACCCAGCAAATGCAGCATATAGATTCTAGCCACCTATTGGGACTATAATAGGTCAAATAAGGTCCCTGCCCTCACGTGGCTTATTACTTATTTGCAGCAGACAAGTAAACCAGTAAAAACATAAAGTGTATGTACTCTGATGAGAAAGTGAAGAGTACTCTGGGCATGCCTAGCTGGGCTTGCTTTCATTTCCTAGGGCTGCTGTAACACATAACCACAATTAGGCGGGTTAAAACAACAGAAGTTTATCCTCTTGTAGTTTTGGAGGCTAGAAGCCCAGCATCAAGGTGATGGCAGGGTCATGGTCCCTGGCAAGGCTCTAAGGGAGGATCCGTTCTTGCGTTTTGGTTTATGGTTGTTGCTGGTGATCCCTGGTGTTCCTCGCATCTCTGCGTCCACAGTCACATGGCATCCTCCCCGTGTGTCTGCGTCAAAATCTCCCCCTTCTGATGACCGTATCCTGCTTTGAGTTAGAAGTCATGACTTCTTTTCAACTTGTTAACATCTACAAAGACTGTATTTCCAAAGAAGATCGCATTCAGGACTTCCCTGGGGTCCACTGGTTAAGAATCCACCTGCCAATGCAGGGGACACAGGTTCGATCCCTGCTCCAGGAAGATCCCACAGGCCACAGACTGACTAGGCCTGTGGGCCACAACTATTGAGCCAGCGCCGTAGATCCTGTGCTCTGCAGCAAGAGAAGCTACCGCGATGAGAAGCCCACACGTGGCAACCGAGAGTAGCCCCCACTCAGCACAACTAGAGAAAGCCTCTGCCTAGCAATGAAGATCCAGCCCAGCCAAAAATAAAAGAAGAAAAAGATTACATGCATAGATACTGGGAATTTTAGGACAGATCTTTTTGGGGGATACAATTCAACACAACAAGACCATTAACATGGACTTGGATCATCAGGGCAGGTTTCTCAGAGGAAATGAAATTAACTTTTGAAAGCAAGTAGGAATTGGTCAGAAAGAGGAGGAGGGACCAATATGTATGAGGTCTGGGCAGAGGAGAGAGCTAGAAGCATCTGAAGCAGTAGAAGTCATGCAGTCTGGCTGGCACATTGATTACCATTAGGAGCAACATGATGGAGTTGGGTGGGGGCTGGATGGTGCGGGCCCTGCGTTGCCTGGTAAGGGTTTGGTTCTGTTCTCAGGATAATGGGAAGACGCCGAAAACCTTTATGGATGAGACTGACATAGCTGTGTTTATGTTATAGAAACATCATTCTTGCTACGTGGAGAACTGATGGACAGCAGCCGCCTGAGGCCCAGGAGAGGAGAGAGGCAGCTTTTGTCACAGTCCAAGGTAAGGATGTTGACTTAGGAAATGGAGAGAGGTGTGTAGAATGGGGAGATATTTATGAATTGGAATGATGCAGCTGTATGATAGAAGGGATATGGGGATGAAGGAGAGGGGCAAACAAAGATTTAAGGCAGGCCTTTGACCCATGAGATTTCCAGAGAGGATAGACCACACCTCCCAGGGGAGCTTATGCCAAGAAGGAGGGAGTCTCCCACATAAGGAATGTACAAAGGTGTTTCAGGCTTTGATGTAAAACGCACAGAGCATTTACACGTGTGGAGTGAAATGCCCAGAGGGCAAGGGTTCTGTCTTTCTTCAAAGAAAACTGTAGTCGGGTTTCCTGCAACCTTGGGGAAAAAAAACAAACAAACACAAATTGTGACATTATTTGAAAGAAAGTGAAAGTGAAGTTGCTCAGTCGTGTCCGACTCTTTGCAACCCCATAGACTGTAGCCTACCAGGCTCTTCTGTCCATGGGATTTTCCAGGCAATAGTACTGGAATGGATTGCCATTTCCTTCTCCATTATTTGAAAGAAGCAAGCTTAAAAAGGAGATAGCCCAGTGCAGGTGCCTTTAAGACTAGGGCTAGGGACCTCTGCATGGGNTCTTCTGTCCATGGGATTTTCCAGGCAATAGTACTGGAATGGATTGCCATTTCCTTCTCCATTATTTGAAAGAAGCAAGCTTAAAAAGGAGATAGCCCAGTGCAGGTGCCTTTAAGACTAGGGCTAGGGACCTCTGCATGGGCAGGTAGAGATGGAGAGGGTTGTGGCAAGGGATAAGAAGAAGGAGCTCTGGGTCTCCATTTCACCTGATCTTCCTCGGATCTCTTGAGCATATGACATCTTCCCATCCTCCAACTCCAATCCCCTCCTTGCCAATGCTCTGGTGGGTGATCTCTGTGCCCTTGCCCCCAGTTGGCCTCACCTGTCTGCTTCTGGACAGCAGCTTCCAGGTCTGGACAGAGCCTCCAGCTCCTGGGATGCTTCCATCAGGCCCCCCAACCTGGTCATGGGCATTCCCTCCCATCCCACTAGAGACCCTGGGAGCTGTTGGTCCAACAGCACCCCCAGCTGAAAGCAGCTGGCCCAGAGATATGGGAATGAAGTTACATTTTAGATTCTAAGAGGTAGTGGGATCTGGGGACCTTGGGTGAAAAACCTAAGAGAAGAAGAGTTGCTATTTATGAAGCCAGGCGCTGTGCTAAGAACCTCGTAAGTATCATCTTGTTTGATTTCCACCATCCGGGTATCATTATCTCCATTTTACAGATGAGGTGGTTTGGGGAATCAAGTGACCTGTTGATCAAGGTTGCACAAGTAATGTGTGACAAAGTCAAGAATGAGACCCAGGTCTGTCTGATGTAAAAGCCTGTGCTGAAGACCCCTCCATTCCCTGCCCTCACACACTTGAGTGTGACTATCTCCCCCAGAGATCCTCATGGCACCTTGTCCCCTTATGACCCCAATGGTCAGAGATAAGACGGTCTTACTTCCAATCAGAGCCACAGCAGACTCACTTCAAATGAAATAAAAATAAAACAACCAGATCTCAGAAACAGAAATTATGTTAATCAGAGTCTTCATGTCATACTCATTACCTGTCTGCTCAAGGCCTTCCATTGTTTTACGGGCTTTTCCCCACTGAATTCTGCATCCTCAGTCTTCACTTCTGCTCCATTCTTCCTCTGGCTATTCGCTTCAGTGCGCTTGATATATGGCCTCACATACTCATGGATCCTTATTAAAATCTGATGTTGTTTTGTGGTGTGTATGTGTTTTTAATTTACACTAATGGTATTGTGCTATAAATCTTGTTCTGTTTCTTACTTTTTTTTTTTTTTTCCATTCTGCACTCTGTTTTTAATATCTATTCCTGCTGGTCTTTACATAGCTAGCTCATTGCTGAAGATGCATCTGCTGCCTTTTTGTTATCCATTCCACCAGGCTTCAGCTAACCAGAAAGAGTGCCAGAGTGATCATTCTGGTACATGAGCCTCTTGAATTTGTTCAGGAGTGTTTCAGGCTCTACACCCAGTGAAGGCTTGTGGATTGCTAGGTTACAGGTGTTAACAAACTGAGTTTCATTAAATATTTCCATTACATGTTGCAAAATGCCTCTGCCAATTAGAAGGCGTTCCCATCTCTCTCTACTTTTTTTCTCCAACACTTCGTTCCTTCCATTGTTTAATGGTGGAGCTCTCTTGAAATGGGTTGTCATCCAAGGGAGGGAATTACAAGACCACAGGGCTGAGCCAGTCTCCTACTTCAGGATGGCGGCTCCTCCTTCGCTGCTGGCCTTAAGACATATCCACGCTCTGGCCTTGCCCCTTTCTTCCCTGTGGCACCTGTGAATTTCCCCCATTCTCTGTCTGTCTTGACTTATCTAGCCTTGATTAAGCGAACTCACCCATCAGCACTGAGTAGGGCCAGAGGGAGGGGTGCTGTTCTTGTGTTGGCTGACGTGCCCACCCTATCAGTCTTCCTCTCGGGCCTCTCTAAGTTTCCTCCAAATGTAGCTCCTGCTTTCTTTACAGTGTGTCCCTCAGGGCCAGAGCTACAGTGGTCTCATCTTCCCTAGTTCTCTTCATTCCAGCTGCTACCCCATTCCACCCCTACATCAGCCTACTAAGGTAGAAGTCCCAGCATGCTCCCCTCCCTACAATGGACAATTATTTCTATGAATAGCAGAGTAACCTGCTGAGAACTTGCTTTGGGTTTCTCACTGCTGTACAAGACATTTCCTTAAATTTCCCCAGGGGTGCGGAGGACTCATAGGAAGAGACAGCGCTCCCTCACTCCCCACCCTACTCCCTGGCAAGCATGGACCATTCCTTTATGTTTCTGAGGTTGTCTTTCTTCCTGATTGGCCATCAAGCTCCACGGTGGAGTAAAGAGGTGGAATAAGTCCTCTGTGTCTCAGAATCTGAAAAGGATGGTCTGATGTTGATAGCAGATTCTTGAGAACCAGTGATGAGGGAACCAATGATAAGAGGGAGCGAAAGTGAAAAAGCTGATCTTTAGGGAAAAAAAAAATAGATGAAGCAGAAAAGCAGAGGAAAGCAAAGGTGAGAGAACATGAGGAATCTGAAAGCAGAAACAGAAATGGGGGGAATCACCACTTGACAGCTGTGTTAGTTGACTATTGTCTCAAATTGCTAACAAATCTCAGTGTCAGATGACAAAGATTCATTTCGCCTGTGACTTTTGATCAGTGGGGATCGGCTGATCTGGGCTGGGTGGTGGTTCAGTTCCACTTGGCTCTTGTTTTCCTCCAGGGACAAATGGGCAACCCAGACATGTTTTCTCATGGCAATGCGGAAGCACAAGACAAGCCCAGTGCAAAGCTGTGAGCACAAGATGCTTGTTGTCATTTCATGGGTCAAAGCAAGTCAGACGGCAAAGGGCCTGGAAATAAAGGAGCAGTGAAGATTTGAGGTCGTTAATGCACTCTACCGTTGAAACTTTCCATTTTTCTGAGACTCCCTCTACTCCCTTTATTTTAGTTTATTTGAATAGGCTTTTTTCCCTCCTTATGATGAAATAATTCCTGTCAAGATAAGACTTTAAAATATAGGCTAGGTGACTAACATGACTTCTCCTTTGCATCTTCTTTCTTGTGGCAGAAAACCTGGGGCCAGAAGACAGCCTAGACTCTTTTCATTTTTTTTTAACTTTTTTTTTTAATTAATTTTTTCAAACTTTAAGCTTTTTGGTTTGTTTTGGGGTATAGCCAGTTAACAGTGTCATGGTAGTTTCAGATGAATGGAGAAGGAACTCAGCCATATACATATATATGTGTGTGTGTGTGTGTATCCATTCCCTCCCCCACCCNTCCAGGCTTGTGGGGGACGGTCCCTGGGCGGATGGGTGTTCTTCCTGCTCATCCACTCTTGCCAGTGGTGACAACCTCACTCAACCCTGGGAGTGCCCGGCCCAGCCTGCCTCAGGCCGAGAGGAGAGGCCAGGCTGCAGGGAGCCTGGGCCCATCTCTGGGAGCTGTGCTGGGCCTGGGTCAAAGCACCAAGCAGGCTGGCTGGACAAAGTGCCTTGTCTTGCTGGCGTGAGAGGAAGGGAAAGGCTCTCATGCCCAGGAGCATCCCAGTTCCCATTGCCCTCCCCGAGGCTGCCTCCCTGGGTGGAGCTGCAGAGCCAGATGGGGGCAGAGCCAGGAGGCCTGGATTCTAGTCCCAGACCCATGCAGCTCGGCCAGGGGGCCGGAGCAGGTGTCCTCCTGGTCTGGGCCTTCCTGGCCTCTGCAGGAGGAGGGTTTGGGGGTCACGGCAACATAATGGGTGCTTTGCCTCAGACTGATGTGAAATTGTCAACTTGAGGGCACCCCATGGCCTTTGTGTAGACACACTCACTGCCTAAGGGATGAGGGGACCTGAGCTGACCTGCCTCTGTGATTTCTGCGGGACTCGGGGGGAGAAGGAACCCACCTTTCCTGACACGCCCTGGCCCACCCACCCACTCAGCCCCTGAAGGGTGTATGTTTGCATTTGTGTCTGCGTTTGCTTGTACACATGTCTGGGCACATCTCCGTGTGCATGTATGTGTCTGTTACTGTGTGTCCATCCGTGTATATCTGTGCGGCCCGTGTGCTAAGCTGAATGCTTCTTCCTGCCTTCCCACCTCCCTGGCCCTGAGACCCTGGAAACCCGTCATGGGCTTATCGCCTCCTCTGGCACACACTCTAGTCCCCCTTTTCCTCGACTGCTCAGTGTAGTGTGAAAAAGCCCACGTTTCGGCTCTTTGGTTTCTCGTCGCTTCCTGGAGTGGCAGGAATGGGCTTCGCTTCGCTCAGGCAGACGAAGCTCCTCTCCCTCCTCAGCTTTGCCGGCGCCTTCTGTCCTGGCCTCTCCCTGCACTGTCTCCCCCTGCTCTAGCCCTGCACGGTGGCTCTGACCCTGTCCCCTGGCCTCTGCCCTGCTCCCCTCTCCAGCTCCCCTCTCCGTCTCTCCCTCCCTTGCTCGGTCTCTCTCTGTCTCTGCCTCCCCAGTCCCTGGCCACCAGAGCAGGCTGACAGCTGCTCCCCGGGGAGGTGTGAAGACAGAGCTGGCAGCTGAGGAGCTGTGGAGGGTGAGAGCCGGGAGCCTGGGTGGAGGTGCTCAGCGCTCAGGGTGGGGGCGCTTCGGGGAGAACCAGGGACAGCTGTGGGTCATGTGAGGCCAGCGCTAGGAGGGGACTGAGGCCTGTAGGGAGCTGGAGAGTGGGCAGAAGGAGTGAGGTTCTGAAGATGGCAAGAGTGTGTGTGTGTGTGCATGGGAGAGGGATAGTGGGGAGGAGTGGCGTCTGGATGGAAAGGAAAAACTGGTTTTCTGGGTCTTGTCCCTGCCCACTTTCATCCAACAGGGGTCAGGACACTGACACCCAGGGTCGTAGCAGATGGCATAGGAGCCTAACTGTGGTGAGCTGCAGTGGCAGAGCCTGGGAGAAGCTTGCCAGTTTGGGAGCAGCAGGCGCCTTTGCCCGCCTTCTTGCACCATCAGTAATGCCAAAGGGGCTGGGAGGAGAGCTGGAAGGAAGTAAGCAGGAATGAGATGCTCTCCTCGCTCCCGTGCCCTGACCAGGCTGCAGGGCACTGACGTTGACCCGAGGGCCAAGGACTCTGAGTCGCCTCCCCCTCTCCATGCCAGGGAGCCTGCAGCTCAAAGAAGCAGCTGTTCTGCTTCTGGAAACCAGTGTCCCCTAGAAAGAACAAATGAGGTGATGCACTCCCGTCCATCCCTCAAAGCCCACCTCAGACGTTCCTTCTAACAGAAATCACTTCACGATTCATTCTGGGGCACGTGTCTACCTTGGAGCTGTCCCAGCAGTGAGCCTACCCTTTGGTAACATTTGTGCACTTGTGTCTTCTTCACGAAACTTGGAGCTCCTTGAGGGTAGGGCAGAAGTCTGATTTACCTCTGTGTTCCGAGTGGCCAGCTTGGGGTGGAGACAGAGTGGATTCTGAGCCGTGTGGATCCTTGACAGGGTCCAAGGGGTGGGGCTAGGCAGGCAACGTGGCTCCAAGCCCAGGGGCCTCCCAGGGCTTGGATCTTGGCCAGTTAGCTGTGAGCACTGTGGACTGAGGGTGCTTTCTGGGTACAGCTTGCCCTGGAGAGGGGAACCCCACTCTGAAGGAGAAGAGTGGCCCCAACCAGGAGAACCCAGGTCTAAGAAGGGCGAACCTAGCTCATAGACAGTGTATGTCTCCCCACCCTCGCAATGGACTGGTTGCTGCCAGCCTGGATGATGTCTGTCTGTCCATCCTGTCTTTCATTCAGTTTTAAAGAGACCCCTCCACCCCTAGTCCTGTGTCTAATGAACCTGACATTCAGGGAAAATGTCTCCGGTAAAGGTCACTAGAGGGAAGTGGCATTCTTGCTGCCAGCACCTGTCCCTCCCACACCAGCGAGCTCTCCTTCGAGACAAAGTGCTCATGTCCCTCGGAAAGCCCGCCCCCCACCAGTCACCACCTTCAGAAGGCTCCCTGCCAAGGCTTCCAGTCGATGTAAACCCGCTTATCTAGAAACACACAGCTCGGGAACTGCCTCATTCACTTGTTCATTTTCCCTACAGCTCATCGAAGACAAGGATGACTCAGATCCCAGCCCTATCTGGCAGGGTCCGGGGGGTGGGGTGGGTAATATGCAAGCAGAGCTGTCCTGAAACCCTGGTTCCAGGGTGTGTCTGCAGGGGTAGCAAGTGACGAGACAGGTAAGGGAGGTGGAAAGGAGGTGAGAATCTCATTCCCCATGCTTGGTCTTGACCAACACAGTAAGTTACCTACTGAAGGCTTTAGGGAGAAGTTGCTTGTATTTGTGTCTTAGAGAGATCATTCTGGCTGCGGAATGAAGGACAGATGCAGGTGGAGGCAGGAGAGGATGGCAGCTGGCCTAGGGCAGTGGGTGGATTTGAGAGTTTGCTGGGCCAAGGGAGAGAGTGAGTGAGGCAGGAGCTGCAGACTTGGCTTTGGACACTAGGTGGGATGTGATGCTGTGTACTGGGAGGGGCAGGCTGGGATCCATGGTGCCTTGGTCGTGGATGTACTGAGTTGGAGGTTCCTGGGAGATGGAGAGGGGCAGGGAGAGGCTGGAAAGAAGGTGTGGGGTGCTAGCAGGAAGTCTGTGCAGGGGAGAAGATGCGGCATATGCTGCTCGCACTGTGAACCCCCCTGAGTGTGGATGTGGTTTCCAAGGGGCAGCTTGTAGACTAGGGGGAGGGCCCTGGAGGGTCCCATCAGAGTTGCAGGCATCAAGAGGCAGGCACGAGGTGGAGGCCATGCAGGAGGCGGACAAGGGGTCATCAGAGAGGGGGCTTCAGAGGGCAGTGGGCATCAGGGCCGCCCCCTTGTGCATCCTCAGAGAAAGCACATGCTCCTCCCACTTCACAGGTGACAGCAGTATAATGCCTCACCTAGGGCACAGTGCAGTTCAGAGCTGGGTTCATCGGATGCCAAAGCCATCTTCTCAGGATGCTGCTCTCTTCCCCACTAGGCTGGTCACCTACAGGCTCCTGGTGACCCCATATGACTCTGCCTCAGTTTCCCTGCTTAGCCCTTGAGCTGCTAAAGGGATAGGAGTCTACCCTGACAACCAGCCTCATAACTGCTAACATTTCCGAGGCACTTTCTACATTCCAGTCTCTCTGTACTTTGGTTTACTTAATTCTCCTAGCAACCCTGGAGGGAGATATAATTATTATCCCCATTTTACAGATGGGGAAACCGAGGCATTGAGAACTGAAATACGTTACCCAAGCCGGCAAGTGTCAGAACTGGGATTCAAACCCAAGCAGCCTGTGCTTTTAACCCTTCTGAGCTTGATTACCATGAAGCCTCTCCTCTTAGCCTGGCACCATCTCCTCTTTAGATCCTAATTCCTTCTGAGAGTGTTCTGATTCCTCCACCACGAGGCCGGGCAGCACCTCCTCCCTGTGCTCCCACTGGCGATGGGGACAGTTAGGCAGACAGGCTGCCCTTTGTCTCTGGAGGTCATGCCTCTGATTCCTCTTTTGAGATAGCTGCAGCCTTTGACAGCAGTGGATTTGCCTCCAACCCTTGGTGTTTTCACTGGATTAAAGGGGGGCAGTTACCGGACCTGGAATTTCTTGTTCAGGTCCGTGGGAGCTCGGGCACGTGGCTGAAATCTATTCGGGCCTCTGGTTCCTCACTAGTAAGATGAGTACAAGGAGAGCATCCCACCCTGAACACACAGGTGGTAGTGCAAGGCTTGTAATTGCAAATGTACCAAGTTTTGTCGACGTGTTTGTCCTTCTTCAAGGTTGTTAACCCAGGTGCTACAGCAGGTGGCTCTTAAGAGACCACACAACATAACAGTTAGGAGTGTATGTGGTCCTAACAGGAGGACGAGTGTGGCCCTTGGCTCTGTTATTTCCTCACCGCCCAGCTCAGACCCTGATTTATAAGAGGCGGGTCATGATCGTGCCTCCCTCCTGGTGTAGAGAAGCAACCACTCTTTTCAAACCACAGCTGCGTACAGACTCTTCCATCTTTTGAGAAAGAGGCATCATTTTGATCCAGAGTAGATGGAACAACGGACCGTGATGTTTACAACATAGCCTGACGGCTGCTTCTGGAGTGAAAGTTGCCTGCAGACAGCCCCCCACCCCACCCCCACCCTGGTAACCCTAATTTCATTTTCTAAGTCTGTGAGTCTGCTTCTGTTTTATAAGTAAGTTCATTTGTATCATTTCTTTTTAGATTCCACATGTAAGGGATGCCATACGATATTTCTCCTTCTCAAGACAGCCTAGACTCTTGATAAGGAGAAAGTGATTCGTTTGGCCAAGGAAGGGGGGATTGTCCCTGGCAACTTGTCCAAATCACCCCATTCAAGGGAATCTGCAGACTCTACCCCTTTCATCTAGAGCTGCCTTCAGTAAGGTTGTCTGCAGAGCTGGGGTATGGTGGGCGCAGCATTAGGGCTTCTGGGTGTGGTACCTCTCGGCATTAATTACATCGCCAGACCAGGAGTCTGTAGGAGCCAATGTGAAGGATGCCAAAAGGAGGCTTGTCTCAAGGAAGGAGGAGGGACTGTGGTGAAGCAGACCAGGAGTCAAATCCAGAAGATCAAATTGGGGGCCAGCTTCAGGCCCCAGTACAACAGACAGCTGGCATGGGAGCTAAGCGCCAGGTCCGTACCAAAGGGCAGTCACAGCAGAGGAAGTAGTAAGTAGCAGGAAAGGCCCCGTAATGATCTGACGCTTTGCCCACCCAGGCTTAAGAAATGGGACAGGACATGATTCTCAGTCCTGGAGCAGCCCCTGATTTCCTTCCAGAACTTGCTCCCACTGGCCCAGGACCCTGGAGTAGAGCTTACATGTGTGTGTTTATTTTGATCATCATGCTTTAGTGAGCCTAGGACAGGTAGGTGTTGCAAAAGCAAGCATCAGGAGGTCTGGATATCTGGGAGAGAGCTTCTTCTTACTTCCTCCCCTCCTCCCACGTCCTAGGAGGATGGAAGCTGGCTGGGCTGCCTCTGCTGCCTGCTAATGCTGCTGCAGTTATTGGTGGTCCCAAGGGTCCTATCCCTCACTTACAACAACTGCTCAGAAGCCAGATCCTTGGGACTTTTATGGGTGATGAGGATGTATGAACCAGAACAAGTTTGACTCCCTGACCCCCCATTGAACTGGCAACAGGAGAAGTGAAATCAATTCTGGTAACCTGAGCAGCAGGAGAAAGCCAGCAAGAGTAACGGGAAAGTGTCAAGGTCATTTTCTCACCTGCACAACAGGGAAGAGAAGGAAAAAATGAGCCAATAACAACACAATGATTGTGTATTGATGCCTGCTACGTGGCAGGCTCTGGGCTGCATAATGGGATGTGAAAGCACGTGAGATGTGGTTTCTGAACTAGTCCTGGTCTAGCTGATGTTGAAAGGGTACATGGAAGCATATAAACAAAATACACAATGTGGAGTGCTGTTGGAATCTAGAGAGTGTGGTCAGGGAGTGCGTGTCTGCTAATACTAGTTAGGTTATGCAGCAGCAGCAAACAAGCCCTCTCTCTATGTATTTTTGATTACTGAAGTATAGTTGATTTATAATGTGCTAATTTCTGCTGTATAGCAAAGAGATTCAGTTATGCGTCTGTATATTCTTTCTCATATTCTTTTCCATTATGGTTTATCTCAGGATATTGAACTTAGTTCTCTGTGCTATACAGTAGGACCTTGGTGTTTATCTAGCCTATACATAATAGTTTACAGCTGCTAATCCCAACTCCCAATACTTCCTCCCCTCCTTGACCCTCCTCCTCCTTGGCAACCACAAAACTGTCCTCTATGTCAGTGAGTCTGCTTCTGTTCCATAGGTAAGCTCTTTTGTGTACTATTTTAGATTCCACACGTGAGTGGTGGCATTTGTCTTTGGTCTGTCATGTGGTATTCGTCTTTTTCTCTCTTACTCTGCTTAGTAGGATAATCTCTAGGCTCATCCATGTTTGTGCAAATGGGCTTAGTTCATTATTTTTGATGGCTGAGTAATATTCCATTGTACGTGGATAACACATCTTCTTCACCAATTCATCTGCTGAGGGACATTTAGTTTCTTCCCATGTCTGGGCTACTGTGACTAGTGCTGCTGTGAACACAGGGATGCATGAATCTTTTCAAATTATAGTTTTGTCTGGATATATGCCCAGGAGTGGGGTTGCTGGATCATATGGCAGCTCTATTTTTGTTTTTAAGAAACCTCCATACTGTTTCCACAGTGACTGCCCCACTTTACATTCCCACCGACAATATAGGAGCGTTCTCTTTTTGCCACACCCTCTCCAGTGTTTGTTATTTGTAGACATTTGAATGATCACCATTCTGACCGGTCTGAGGTAGCACTTCATGGTAGTTTTGATTGGCATTTCTCTAACAATTAGTGATCATGAACATCTTTTCATATGTCTATTGGCCATCTGTATGTCTTCTTCAGATAAATGTCTATTTAGGTCACCTGCTCATTTTTCAATTGGGTAAGCAACCCCTATGTCATAGTGGTTTAAAACTAAGGCTTCCTTCTCCATTGTAGGTTAGCAGGACTGTAATTACCATTCTTATTCTGGGATCCTGGTTATCAGAGCAGCCACCATCTGATATGATGCTGGTTGCCATGCCACAGGGAGAGGAAGACGCAGGATGGCCTCACATGACGGGCAGATGCTCAGGCCAGAATGGACACGTGTCATACCTAATTATGACCCCTTGGCCAGAACTAGTCACATGGCCTCAAACACAAGAGGTCCTGAAATGAGACCCTATCGTGTGGCCCTGAGTGTGGAAAAATGAAACATCTGATGGATAGCCACTCATGACTGCCACAGAATGTTGGAAATACTTTACAGAGGAGGAAAATCTTGAGATGGGACTTGAAGAAAAAGTAAGCAATGAGGCGGAGAAGAGAGAAGGCTGTTCCAGGCTCACTGGCTTCCTGGAGACCTACAGATGTCAGGCAGGCACGAGGAACCCCTGAGTTGGAACCCAGGATGGTGAGTGGCAGAGGGAGCCGAGGGCGAGGTGGCTGCCCTAGGAAGCTTCTTGTGAGGCTTGCTTGGGAATTAGGAGTTTATCCTCCAGCATTGTGCGGGCAGCCAGCGTCTCTCAGCCGCACAGCACCAGGGATGCTCAAAACGGAAATCCTCGGGAGGGTTTGGGGAGAGCTATATTGGGCCCTCGGCTTCCCAGGCAAAGACCTGCCGTCAGCTGGCCTCAGCCTTCATTGTCTTTGTTTCCCTCGATAATGCTTTTTATAACTCTGTAATACCCAGCCCTGGATTTTATTTTAAAGATTTAAAAAACCTGCTGTTGTGACGGGGGTGCAGTTAGACAGTCTGAGCGGGGATTCTTAAGGTGAATGAAATCATGATTTTGTTGGACTTTGGCGGCCACATATATGAATGATACCGTTGATGCCAAGAGTTTGGGGGATCCAAATGGATTGGAGGTCATTATCAGGGCCCCTGTTAGGGTTGTAATCACAAGTCATGATGGGGCGATGTGACTTGACAATGAAACTTCTGAGGACAAATGTCTCTGAAAAAAAGTATGTACAACTGCGTTTTCAAGTTGCTATCTCCCAACTCCCTAGATAATTCCTGTCAACATAAAGGGAGGAGCCTGGACGGGTGGGAACTGTGAGAGACTGCAGAGTTTGGAAGCGTTCCACCTATAGCACCTTTGTCAACGTGGAGTCCCTTAGGAGTTTGCACTGGGACGAAGGCGAGTTCTCAGATGGAGCCCCTCCTGGGGGAGCCTTAATCAGCCTCCCTGTGTTCTGCTCCCACTGATGAGGGAGGGCCTTAATTCCTGGATCCCAAGCTGGGTGAGTGTCAGAGAAAGCACTCACTCTTGCCTTCCCTTTGCGTCACATCACCGTGCCCCCTCCGGGGACTGTGTCCTTTCTGTTTGTGACTTTGACACCTACTGGCCATGCTGACCAGGGAGCAGGGCCACTGCCTCACACAGCAGTGCTGATCTCGCTCTCGTCCCATGATCTTACACACTCACAGCCTGCCCCAAAGATAAACATGAAGAACCAGGGCCTCCTCTCCTCCTCCTAATGCTGTCAGCTCAGCACAGCAGGTCTATCCCTCAAGGAATGCCATTTTCCCTTCTGGAGCCAGGGGAAGAAGTCAGTGGGTTCTGTGATGGGGACCTGGCTATTTTCAACTCACAGGTTGCAGAGCTGCATGTTTCATTGTGACCTCAGGTGCAAGCCGTCTTCTTCAATGCCATTGCTATCAGGAAGCCTCATATAAAGCTGACGATCGGTTCTCTGTTTGGCAATTCGTGTCCCTTTCCTAGAATTTAGAGGGAGGAAGGTGAGCGAACAGTGGTCTTAATCACCAGTGTGCAGCTTAACAAGTTTTCTGAGGCCTGTAAGCCACAGGAGTCAGTCTTTTCTACATGGACCCTGACGACCCTGATCATGACTATGGTAAGAGGATCTCAGGATTGAAGACAAGAAACATCAGGTCTGTGTTTTAGAATGGGCCCCCTGGAAGGGTGTGAAGGATGCAAGTCCGAAAGCTGCTGAGCCGAGCACAGGGAAGAACCGGCTAAGCTTGCAGGCACAGGGTGAAGCTGCTGCCCACAGGTAGATTTTCTTCTTCCTCAGGGAAGCCTTGACCGCTCTTAAGGCCTTTCCACTGAGTGAGCCAGGCTCACCCAGATTATCTGGGGTAATCTTTTTGCTGTTGTTGTTCACTCACCAAGTCACGTCTGAGTCTTCATGACCCCATGGGCCGCAGCACGCCAGGCTTCCCTGTCCTTCACGTCCCAGAGCTTGCTCAAACTCATGTCCGTTGAATTGATGATGCCATCCAACCATCTCATCCTCTGTCGCCCCCTTCTCCTCCTGCCCTCAATCTTTCCCAGCATCAGGATCTTTTCCAATGAGTCAGCTCTTCACATCAGGTGGCCAGAGTACTGGAGTTTCAGCTTCAGCACCAGTCCTTCCAGTGAATATTCAAGGTTGATCTCTTACTTCTAGTCAACTGATTATGGACTTGAGTGACATCTATGAAATGTCTTCACAGCAACACCTTGGGTGTTTGATGGAATAACTGGAGACTGTAGTCTAGTTAAAGTGACATGTAAAATTGGCCATCCCAAAGGGCTTTTTTAATTTGCTTATTCCAAAGACTCTGATGTTTCAGAAGACTCGCTAGAGAACAGGGCTTGCAGAAGCCTTTGGCTTTGCCTTGTTTGTGGCCACAATACGTAACAAGCTCCAGAACTGGCTTTTTATCAACTGCCACCTGAGGTAAGAAAGGGCCGAACTGAGGAAGCACAGATGGCTGCTACGAATCTTCCCAGAAGTTTCAATAGAAGGATTTATGTAGCCTCCAGGCAGAAGCCCCAAAGAACTGAGCTCTGCAGCACCTCCGGTGTAACATGGGGATCCTAATACTTAACTTCAGAGGGTGTTTTTGAGGATTAAATGAGCTGGCAATGACCTGTAAGCTGTAATGCTCTGTACAGATGTATCAGAGTTTTTTTTCTCATAAAGATTATGAATCAGTTTATAAGCACCTGCCTCCAGTTCTAAATGTCTTCACTGACAAGACTGGTGCTTCTCACATATTACCAATCATCTGTAGTTGTGTTCAGATGACAGATTCTACCAAAAAGAAATGATACAGATGAACGTATTTACAAAACAGAAACAGGCTCACAGACTTAGAGAAGGAACTTATGGCTGCCAGGTGGGAAGGAAGGGAGAAGGAACAGTTAGGGCATTTAGGATCAGCATGTATACCCTGCTGTATTTAAAATGGATAACCCACAAGGACCTACTGTATAAACAGTATAACACAGAGCACTGCTCATGTTATACAGCAGGCTGGATGGGACGGGGATTTGGGGGAGAATGGGTACATGCATATTTATGGCTGAGTCCCTTCACGATCCACCTGAAACCATCACAGCATTGTTGATCGGCTATACTCCAATATAAAATAAAATGTTCAAGCAACATGATAACAGATCTCAGCTTTGAAAGGGATAACACAGCATTTTAGAAAGATAGGTGAAACTACTTTAAAAAATGTGGGAGAAGTGACATTGATGTGAATTGTTTTCTACATAATTTTGGAAAACACCTACTTATCTTCTCACATCTAAATGAAATGTCACCTCCTGGGTGAGGGCTGCTCTGATCTCCTCAGGCCTGATTTTGTGTTTCATCTGAGGATGACCACTGATGAGTGATGTTCAAACACGGGCATTTGCTGCCTGCCTCGGCCTCCCCTCACCTACCCTTCACCGCCAGCCTTCAGGCTCATCAGACATCACACACCTGCTTGTCTGGAGCCCCACACCCTCCAGTGAAGGAGTCTGGGAACCTGTTCCCACCATGCCTCCTGTCTGTCGTCCCTGAGGAACTGAGCTCCTCACATCCAGGACGGCATCAAGCTGCGTCTCCGTCCCCACTCTGGGTGGTCTTCCTTGCTGTAGGCTCTGTGCTGAATGCTTGGCATAGATTATTTCAGTTAATTTTTAATACAATTCTAATAGCAACTGATGTGCTATTTATCTATGACCTTTTATTTTTCAGGCACTTTCTAAAATATTTGGGATATATTAATTTATGCTATCCCTATAGTAAGTCTACGAAGAGGCACTAGTATTATCACCACTCTATAGATGGTAAAATTGAGTTTGAAGGACTTGTCGAAAGTCATACAAATTGGTAAGTCACGGTTAAGTTCATCTAACTCCACAGCTGGTGCCCTTTACCACTACCCTGTATTAACTCCATGAAAACAGCCTGCAAGTTCCTGTTTCTCTTTCTATTTTTTGCCACCTCCATTTCCCCAAACACACACACACAAAATACCAGACACACATTCAGATCCTGTGCGTGTGCATGCTAAGTTACTGAGGTCGTGTCCAACTCTTGGCGACCCTGTGGCCTGTAGCCCTCCAGGCCCTTCCAGGCTCCTCTGTCCCTGGGACTCTCCAGGCAAGGATACTGGAGTGGGTTGCCATGCCCTCCTCCAGGGGATCTTCCTGGGCCAGAGACTGAACCCGAGTCTTACGTCTCCTGGATTGGCAGGTGAGTCCTTGACCTCTAGTGCCACCTTGGGAGCCCCTTCAGATCCCTAATATATAGTTATTACTGTTAGTTTGGAGTTTGTGGTAACTCAAAGTTTGCAACTGGGCTCCGGAGCCTCTCAACTAACCTGGCAACCTCCTTATCCTCTGCTGCCATCCTAGCTGCCCCCCCGCCACCCCATCAGAGCCCCCAGTGACTCCCACAGCCAAGTCCACAGGCCCTGCAACAGTCGATCCAGGCTTCTTTCACTCCTTTATTCTACTGCACAGTTTTTATCTGATTGTGTCTCTGTCTCTTCCTGGGTCTGTGAACTCCTCTAGGGCAGAGATTGCATCTTATACAACTTCCTCTCCTCAGATCCTGATTCAAAGGAAGTAATGAAAAAGTGAGGAGATCTGTCGCCTTTGTTGGAAAACCCCTTCTTTGGATTAGGGTGGAAATAGAATTAGAGGGGGGCTGGATGAGCCCCCATATGGACTGACTAGAGAGCAGCAGTTGAGTTTCCACTGAAAGCCAGAGGTACTTAAGGGTCTGAAGAGTCATATTAGGACTGGTGGAAATAGAATTAGAGGGGGGCTGGATGAGCCCCCATATGGACTGACTAGAGAGCAGCAGTTGAGTTTCCACTGAAAGCCAGAGGTACTTAAGGGTCTGAAGAGTCATATTAGGACTGGTGGAAATCTAATTAGAGGGGGGCTGGATGAGCCCCCATATGGACTGACTAGAGAGCAGCAGTTGAGTTTCCACTGAAAGCCAGAGGTACTTAAGGGTCTGAAGAGTCATATTAGGACTGGTGGAAATAGAATTAGAGGGGGGCTGGATGAGCCCCCATATGGACTGACTAGAGAGCAGCAGTTGAGTTTCCACTGAAAGCCAGAGGTACTTAAGGGTCTGAAGAGTCATATTAGGACTGGTGGAAATCTAATTAGAGGGGGGCTGGATGAGCCCCCATATGGACTGACTAGAGAGCAGCAGTTGAGTTTCCACTGAAAGCCAGAGGTACTTAAGGGTCTGAAGAGTCATATTAGGACTGGTGGAAATAGAATTAGAGGGGGGCTGGATGAGCCCCCATATGGACTGACTAGAGAGCAGCAGTTGAGTTTCCACTGAAAGCCAGAGGTACTTAAGGGTCTGAAGAGTCATATTAGGACTGGTGGAAATCTAATTAGAGGGGGGCTGGATGAGCCCCCATATGGACTGACTAGAGAGCAGCAGTTGAGTTTCCACTGAAAGCCAGAGGTACTTAAGGGTCTGAAGAGTCATATTAGGACTGGTGGAAATAGAATTAGAGGGGGGCTGGATGAGCCCCCATATGGACTGACTAGAGAGCAGCAGTTGAGTTTCCACTGAAAGCCAGAGGTACTTAAGGGTCTGAAGAGTCATATTAGGACTGTTGGAAATAGAATTAGAGGGGGGCTGGATGAGCCCCCATATGGACTGACTAGAGAGCAGCAGTTGAGTTTCCACTGAAAGCCAGAGGTACTTAAGGGTCTGAAGAGTCATATTAGGACTCTGGCTTTGCCCGGAGCCAGGGGAGTGATGAAATGGCTCTGCCTGGCCCACCCCCTGCTTCTGTCCAAGTATTACTGTCCAGATTTCGCTGCCATTTGCATTTATTGAAATAGACTGTTCTTTCCAAGGAAAGAATGACAAAAATACAAATAGCACCACCTGAAATAAGTTGGAGGAAGAAAGTGAGGGAAGGAGAATGAAAGGGGGGAGGAAGAGGGGCAAGGCGAAAGGCAGAAGAAGGTAGGGAAGCAGCTCACCAGGGAGGAGACAATATTTCTGGGCTGAATGTCCATGGTACAGCCCTTCAAACCAACAATCACAGGAGAGTGGGTTCTAATCCTATCTCCACCACCTGCTTCCAGAGTCTCAGTTTTGCCTTCTGTAAAATGGGCAGCAGCAAACTCTTCCCTAACCCTCTCTCTGCACTTCCCCATGAAGGACTTAGGTATAATCGCAAGAATGTGATGATTCCACAAGACCTCTTTCCCTTCTCAAGAATGTCATGGATCTTGTCAAGTTGCCAGATTGAAGACCTTTGCACTGAGGCAGAGAAACTCTCCGCACTTCCAGTGGGCTGTGGAAGACAGATCAGCCTCACGCTGCTCTTGGTTTGGGAGGTGACTGGAGCAGAGCTCTCTTCCCCATCTCCCCAGAGGATGCCTGGAAGGGTGAAGGCCTCTTGGCAGGAATAGCAGCTTTGAAAGAAAGCAGGGCTTGAGGGGAAACCCCAGAGCATTTTGGTCTCTTAAAAACTATTGTGGAGCCCAAAGAACCTTTGTTTACATGAGTTAGATTTATTGATATTGACTATGTCAGAAATTCAAAGTGAGAACATTTTAAGACACCGGAAGACACAAGCACACCCTCCGTCAACCCTCAGAAGGGTGACATCATCAGACATTATGTAGACGCTGGAGAGCTTCTCTGTACACTGCAGACGAGTGCCAGGGGAAGGCAAATGACATCCTAGTGTGGTTAGACCCTGAAAGGACTTCAGAAATCCCACGGGTCCCTAGACCACACTCGCAGAACTCTGAGCGAGGGACATAGAATGTTGTTCACAATGGAATTCTTGAAGTAACTCCTCAGGCCCTCAGACAAGGCCTTGAACGACGCAATCACAACCGTGATCCAGTTTCTTGAGACACGTGTATCAGTTGGTGTGCAGACAAGTCAGAATAGTTCACCTGGCCAGAGGAGAAAACCAGAGGAACCTAGGAAGAAGCATGGTCGAGAAATTGCAGAAATTACAGGAAGGGCCCTGAGTCCATATATAAGCTGTGAAATTTGAAGGTTTGGACCCACTTTGTGTAAATCTGTCAGAAGTAGAAAGGCCCCGTATATCATCTGGGTTCAAGCTTGTAGGGTCAAAAATTTAACTTCACTCAAAGACCCTGAATCCTAAGGCAGCACCTGTGTCCCCTGCTGTGAGGTCAGTCTGCCCTCAATTATTCACCCCCTTCACTTTCCCAGTGCTCCAGGAGACAGGAAGTTGCTGCAACCAAAATGAAATATCCAATTTTTTTTTAAAAACCCAAGAAATTGCTGTAATTTGCAAGAAGAAGACAGAATGCAATGAGCATACAGTTGTCAGGGCAAGAGAAGATTTTGTGAGCCCTGTGTTGCTTCAGTTTTAATACGGGGCTGATTCGTGCAATTCCATTGGCTTTCTGTCCCATCAAGGGCCAAACCAGTACAATAAACAGTAAGTCAGTGGAGAGCATTTGTGAGCAGCATGGCCCGGCCCTTGAGCATCTGTGTCCGGGGAGGGAGAGAGAAGAATTGAATGTCTGCATGCCTTTTCCCCTCAGAACAGGGTAACTGAGTGTCCCATCCCAGGATCCCTCAGTCCCCTGGCCTAGAAGCACTTGATGAAAGCTCGGTTTTCACGGGTCACAGTGCTTTGTGACAGAAGCAAGACAATCAGGACAGATGGCAAATGATAACGGCGTTGGCTTTGTCGTCTAGTGGAAGTCCTTGGGGGGAGAAAGGAGATTACAGTTCCACGGAGGTTCCGGGATGGCCTTTAAAGTGTTTCTGCTGGGACTGCTGTTCTCGGTGACGTGACACTTTTCTGGCCCTGCCCAGGGGGGTTGCCACTAGGGGCTGCCCCTAAACCCACTGCTTCTCTGGTTCCTGCTGCGGCCTCTTCCCGGGGGCTCTGCAGATCCTTGGGTCAGGCCACATTCTCTGGCAGGGGCTGGGGGCAGGGACTGTCTGCCTCCCAGGGCCTCATGTACGTCCACAGTCCTTCCAGATCCCCCTTCCTGGGCTCCATTAAGGGACATGGAAATGGTGCATTGAGTGAGTAAGACCTGTGGATATGACTGAAATATAGTTTTATTTTTACTCCCATTCGCCTTTTAAAATTTATTCAGTGAGGGCCATTTCTCCCTTGCCCGAGGATGAAATCGCTGTCTCAGGCAGGCCCCATAATTTTCTCCTGGCTTTTCGGTAATAAAAAGATCTCTCGTCACTACAAATGCAGTCTCAATGCAGTAATTAAAATGGTCTAGTCCTAGATAATAAAAATTCTCTGAACTGGTTTCACTGTCAGTTTCCTCTCCCTCCACGTCACAACTTGTCCCGAGAAAGAGGCCCTCTACCTCTGGAGAAGCGGTGGGCTCTTTGTCCAGTGTCTGACCCAGAATGCTCCTCCTCTTCCACCTGAACTGGAAATTTCTGAGGTTTTCAATCTCTTTGGCTCAAGGGGGTGCTGGGATTGGGGGGAGGGAATGGTTTTTCAGGGTGAGGGGAGTTGCCCAGCCACTTCCTCTCCCTCCACGTCACAACTTGCCCCGAGAAAGAGGCCCTCTACTTCTGGAGAAGCGGTGGGCTCTTTGTCCAGTGTCTGACCCAGAATGCTCCTCTTCCACCTGAACTGGAAATTTCTGAGGTTTTCAATCCCTTTGGCTCAAGGGGGTGCTGGGATTGGGGGGAGGGAATGGTTTTTCAGGGTGAGGGGAGTTGCCCAGCCTCATATAGAACTCCTAGCCTCTGGTTTTGTGACCATATAGCATCAGCTCATTGGGGCCCCTTTGCCTGGGTCTAGACGGTCTCTTGGCAGTGTCTGGACAGCTCCATGCCAGCACGCTCTGCCTGAGGAATGGGGCATGGACATTTGAGAAAGGCAACCTACTTCTGAATATTCATTGGAAGGACTGATGCTGAAGCTCCAATACTTTGGTCACCTGATGCAAAGAGCCAGCTCATTGGAAAAGACCCTGATGCTGGGAATGATTGAGGGCGGGAAGAGAAGGGGGTGACAGAGAATGAGATGGTTGGATGGCATCACCGACTCACTGAACATGAGTTTGCACAAACTCAGGGAGATAGTGAAGGACAGGGAAGCCTAGCATGCCACAGTCCATGGGGTTGCAAAGAGTTGGACATGACTTAGTGACTGAACACCAACCTCACCTCTCTCCTTAGTCATGTGTCTTGGTGTCTTGACTTCATTCCAGCTCCACAGTAGATCCTCTGGGCTTCACTTTATCAGCCTCTTCTGTCCTTTTCACCACAGGGACTGGCTCAGCTACAGACACATACACAATCAGAGCAGGGAGGGGAGGGGAGACACACACTGCTTATTCTGCTCTGGGAGAGGTGGTCTCTGTTCTGTGATAATGGCCAGAGAAACCACCTTTCTCCATCTGTGCAGTGGGGAATGAGGCTGAAAGGGCTGGAGCTGGGACAGCCATTTTGTTACCATAAGCTGATAGTGTAGGTCTGCTGGGGACCATAACGTGAGCCATGAGGGTGAAGCTGAGACTAGAGAAAGTGTGTGCCTTGATCATGAGAGACCAGGTCTGGTGATGTCATTTGAGTCACAAGGTCAGCTTTCTCTAAAGCAGTTGTTTTCAATGAGGAGGTAAGGGTGGCAATCCCCACCCCACCCAGGGTATATCTGGCTATGTCTGGAGGCATTTTCGGTTGTCACAGTTTGGAATTTACTGCTAGCATCTGGGGTGGAGGCCAGGGGTGCTGTTAAACATCCTGCTGGGCACAGGACAGCCCCTTCACAACAAAGAATTATTTGGTTCAAAACTTCAGTAGTGCTTGTTGATAATCAGCTGAAAAACCCAACTATATCCGAACTTTTCGATTACCTGAGCCTATGTAGTTCTTTTATTTTTTTGAATCAGTTTGAGCTGGTTTTCCTGTGATTTGAGATGGAAAGAATCTTGACTGATAGTTTTCAAAAACAGTGCCTCCTCTTCTTTCCTCTCCCAGGTCCTCCTCAGCCTGGCAGATTTCCTCTTCAGTATATTGACAAACCTACTCTTCTGCCTCCGTTTAGCGCTTTTTAGAAATAGTGTCCTGCCCATTCCTGCACCCCTGTCAAGAATCCCTTCTCCCCAAGTGTTAAAGGTACTTGGATGAAAGTGTTTATGATTTTGCTTAAAAATTTTAAGATCATCATTTACAATTTTTATTATGAAATACTTCAAACCTACAAAATGAGTGATCTAATGAGCATCTTCATGTACATTCCACTAAATAAATAGGTCTCTTCCCCAAACAGAATCTTCCTCTCTTCCCCAAGAGAAACTAGTACCCTCAACTTACCTTCTTATGCATTGTTTTTCATAGTGTCATCCAAATATGTATTCCTAAGTGATATGTTGGCAAAGTAATGTCTCTGCTTTTCAATATGCCATCTAGGTTGGTCATAACTTTCCTTCCAAGGAGTAAGCGTCTTTTAAGTTCATGGCTGCAGTCACCATCTGCAGTGATTTTGGAGCCCCCAAAAATAAACTCTGATATTGTTCCCCCATCTATTTGCCATGAAGTGATGGGACCAGATGCCATGATCTTCATTTTCTGAATGTTGAGCTTTAAACCAACTTTTTCACTCTCCTCTTTCACTTTCATCAAGAGGCTTTTTAGTTCCTCTTCACTTTCTGCCATAAGGGTGGTGTCATCTGCATATCTGAAGTTATTGATGTTTCTCCCGGCAATCTTGATTCCAGCTTGTGCTTAGGAATGATGCTAAAGCTGAAACTCCAGTACTTTGGCCACCTCATGTGAAGAGTTGACTCATTGGAAAAGACTTTGATGCTGGGAGAGATTGGGGGCAGGAGGAGAAGGGGACGACCGAGGATGAGATGGTTGGATGGCATCACTGACTCAATGGACGTGAGTCTGAGTGAACTCCGGGAGTTGGTGATGGACAGGGAGGCCTGGTGTGCTGCAATTCATGGGGTCGCAAAGAGTCGGACACGACTGAGCGACTGAACTGAAGTAATATGTAACTTTTTGCATCTTATGTGTACGTGTAGATGATATTGTATGTTTTCTCTTGTGACTTGCTTTCTTTGTTATGTGTCTCAGAATCCTCCAGGCTCTTTTAGGAAGCTTTGGATCTTTCAGCTCCATGTGGTGTTCCACTGTGGGAATTTCTAAGTTCATTTTCATGGAGAAACACACTGTAATTTTTCACAGGTAGAAAGAATGCTCCTCTGAAGATCAGTGAACCAGTGTCCCAGAGCACAAAACTTCTTGTAGATTCCCCTAGGAGTGCAGAATTGAGTTGTAGGGTGTGTACACCCTCAATTCTGCTAGCTGTTGGTCTCAAAGTTCAAATTCTACTAGCTGTTGTTCTCAAAATTGGATTTTACCTATGCTGAATACATCGTATAAATGTGTTGGAGGACACAAATATTGTTCTTGGCATTCATCCACCTTGATTACTCCCGAGATTCATGGATTTTTTTGTGTATAAAGACTAGATAAATAAGTGTGGTAGAAAGATTAATGGCCCCTCTAAGACATCCACTTCCTAATTTCTGGAACCTGTGAATATGTTACCATACTCGACAAAAGGGACTTTGCAGATGTGATTAATGATTCTGAGTGCAAACATTATCTGGAATTACCTGGGTGGGCCTAATGTAATCACAAAGGTCCTTATAAGACAGAAGCAGGAGGGCCAGAGTCACAAAAGGCAGCTGGAGTGAGGGAGGGGCTATTGGCTAGGGAATGCAGGAGGCCTTTACAAGTTGAAGAAGGCAAAGAAACCTTCTTCCCTAGAGCTTTCAGAGGGAACAGAGCCCTGCTGTTTTAGACTTCTGATCTTCAGAACTGTAAGATAATAATAATGTTGCTTTAAGTCATCAAGTTTGTGGTAATTTGTTATAGCAGCAATAGGAACTAACAAACAAAACCAAATTAGAAAAAATGGAGAGGGCAAAGCTGGTCTCCAGTGACCCCACACACTTGACACAGTGCCTGATTTATAGTGGACATGTTTTTTTTTAATTGGGGTGTAGTTGCTTTACAATGTTATGTTAGTTTCTGCTGTACAGTGAAATGAATATGTTATATGTATACATACATCCCCCTTTTTTTCAGATTTCCTTCCCATGTAGGTCACTACAGAGCATTAAGTAGAGTTCTCTGTGCTATAGAGCAGGTTTTCATTAGTTAGCTATTATATGTGTGTGTGTGTGTGTGTGTGTGTGTGTGTGTGGGGGGGGGTGGCTTTGGACTTCCCAGGTGGCCCTTGTGGTAAAGAACCCACCTGCCAATGCAAGAGACATAAGAGGTGTGGATTCGATCCCCGGGTCAGGAAGATCCCCTAGAGGAGGGCATGGCAACCCACTCCAGTATTCTTGCCTGGAGAATCCCCATGGACAGAGGGGCTTGGTGGGCTATAGTCCACAGGGTCGCAAAGAGTCAAACATGACTGAAGTGGCTAAGTATGCGTGCATGGGGCTTTACTGGTGGTTCAGTGGTAAAGAATCCGCCTGCTAATGCAGGAGATGCAGGTTCAATGCCTGGGTCAGGATGATCCTCTGGAGAAGGAAATGGCAACCCATTCCAGTATCCTTGACTAGAAAGCAAAGGAGAAAAGGAAAGATGTAAGCATCTGAATGCAGCGTTCCAGAGAATAGCAAGAAGAGATAAGAAAGCCTTCTTCAATGATCAATGCAAAAAAATAGAGGAAAACAACAGAATGAGAAGGACTAGAGATCTCATCAAGAAAATTAGAGATACCAAGGGAACATTTCATGCAAAGATGGGCTAGTAAGGGGTGGGCAGAAGTGCCAGCCCGGGCGTCAGACTGGCTGAGGATGAATCTGGCTCCATCTCTTATAGACACTATTATCTTGCGCAAGTTAACATATTAAGGTCCAGCTTTCTGTTTTAGAAAGTAGGAGTAATACAGTACTTACCTCCTAGGTAAGGAGGCAGAAGCAAATGAGAAAATATGTCAGAAAGCACTGAGCAGCATCAATTGTCAGTGCTCGCTGTTAGTGACGATGATGAGGGTGAGGATATTGATGATGATGATGATGGAAGACAGAAATAAAAAGGTGCAATTGATCATCACTAAAGAATGAAACCCCGAGTACCGCCACCCTGGCCTTTTCCACCTTAGCACACACAGGTCCACAAAAAATACAACCACACAGGTACATGTACCCACAGTCCTGTACTCACTGACATGAGCGCACATTTCCTGTGAAGTTCATCAGGGTATGAACAGCACTCCCGTTTGTTTTAACCTTGGGACGTAGAGCATTGCAAGATTTTAGAACCTAGTGAAAATCAAACTCAACCATTAGCTCCTCTGAAACTCCCTTCTCTCCCTTTGTCAGTGTACATGCATGTATATTTTTCCTCTAATCATAAGCATATGTGCTGGCCACATTGTAGACTTGTACTCAGGTACTCAGACTCCTTTTAAAATCTACTCATCCCTAGATTTCCAAACAGCACACACTCCTTCCACTCGGTGCTTGCTGGAGACTATTTAGAGTGAAGTCTCAGACTGAAGCAGCTTGTAAACTAGCCAAGCGGACACTTCAATTAGCCCTTTGCCTCCAGAGAGATTTTGGTTCTCTGATGAAAACAACTCACTAGCAAACCAGCCAGTCAATGTGCAGCCTTAGCTAAGCGATAGCTCAGTGGGGAATCTAAGCTCCTGCAGGGAGGAAGGACCTATAATTAAGAACACAAGGGCAAGCTGGATGGACAGAAGCAAAGGAGCACAAGTTTCATCTCATGAGTCCCCTTGCTTTGAATACTCCACTTCTCAGCAGGTCTAAATTTTCCGCCTTTCAGCTCCCCACGGCTCTTCTTGCTTCCTTGGCTAGGATATTCAGAGGGCGCCGATGTGAAAGAAGGGGCATGATCATTAACAAAGCTGCAAAGAGCATGCAGTTGTGTTTGTACAACGTTGTGCTTGCTAGAGTTGGAAGGCAAGCAGCGATTTCCTCTGAAAGCAGTCACAGGGCTCTCTGAAAGTCATTTTCATTGTCTCCATGGTTACCAGCAGATTTTTTTTTTTTTTTCTTGACAAAGTGCCGGCAGCTCTGCCTCTTTTTATTCTCTTGATTGCAGCTAGAGGGAGGAAGGAAATCATTTCTTTGGGATCCCGCTCTCTAGTTTCAAGATGATGCATCCTAATCTGTAGTGGATATTTCATGGCAGCTTACACCCACCACTGGGCAGATTCTGGGACAGGAGAGCAGACAGCAGCCTTGGGGACCCTTTTCCTCAGTCATCCCGGGGCCAAGCCAGCTTCAGGACTGTGAGCCCAAGGGGCCAGCAAAACAGAGAAGCTCCAGGAGACAAGCCTCCTTTCTTTCCAGGATACTTCTAACTGAGCTCTCCCTGGCCAACCAATCACCTCATGGCAATCAGGGGACCCCAAGATATAAGGGGTAGAACCTTTTTGTAATAAGAAATTAATCATTATATAGAATTTATTATAGTATATAAAGTCCATTCTAAGAGCCTTATGGGCATTGACTCATTTACAGTTACAACAGATCTTTAGAAAAGAGGTGTTATGTTTATTTTACAGGTAGGAAAATGTATGCACTGAGAGTTTCCTAATGGATCCAAGGTCTGGCTGATTGGTGAGGGAGCAGGGGATCTCACAGAGGCAGTCTGGCCCCAGCCACTGTGCTCTCATCACCCCCATTCTGCCTGTCTGCTGGGACCTGGGTCTGCTGTCGTGACAGCTGGGAGGAGGTGGGCCTGATGCTGTGGCTGAGATCTGAGAGATGGACAGAGTTTTAGCTAGTGGTAATAGATGGACTTGGGGGTTATGGTATAAATACACCTGGGTAAGCTTAGCACATAACAGGAGCACTAAGGAAACAAAACTAAGAGGTCTGCAAGTCCACTGGTCATTAAGACAGATGTGGGACAAGTTTCTTGCAGACTGCCTCTGAACCATGGAACAATACAGAGGCACCAGGCTGAAACCAGACATCTGGGTTCTGTCCAAGCTGGATAAGCAAGGCAATGTGTGCTGGCCTTGGCAAGCAATGTAGTGCATTGGGTCATTTGTTCTCATAAAATGGGGGAGAGAGAGAGAGAATACTCATCTGTAAATCTGTACCAGCTTTAAGATTGATGGCTTAGTGGCTTAAGGAATCAAATGGAGGCAAGCAGAATAGATTTGCATATATCACTCAGAGTCATGACAGGGAAAACATGAAATAGGGATGACTAAGAAAGTTTAATGAAAGGCTATTTGAAATTAGGGCTTCCCTAGTGACTCAGATGATAAAGAATCTGCCTGCAATGCAGGAAACCCGGGTTCGATCCTTGGGTTGGGAAGATCCCTTGGAGAAGCGAATGGCTACCCACTCCAGTATTCTTGCCTGGAGAATTCCAGGAACAGAGGAGCCTGGCAGGCTACAGTCCATGGGGTCACAAAGAGATGGACACGACTGAACGAGTAACACATTTGAAATCGACTAACAAGAGATAGTGACAATCTCTACCCCCACTCTCCTCCTAACACAGGAAAATGTTTCACCTGGACCTCACAAGAGGTGAGGAAGGAAGCTCTTATTGAAAACTGTGTTGTAGTTGTAATTGGAGTGCAGGAGAGGGGCCACCTGGCAGGAGCCCAGGCCTTTTGTAGACGAAAAAAGTCATTGTCACAAAGGGAAGTGGCTCCTCTCCTTCCTCTTGCAGGTTCTCCCACTGACCAAACCCAGTGGAAGTCAGAGGGCAGGGGACCTGGATGATGACATTGTTGGAGGTCAGCCTTCAAAGCAGGAATCTGCAGGGCAGAGGCTGGATCTGAGAGGCAAAAAGAAATATCCAGCATAGGGCTCACCCCATGATCTTCAGAGGCTCACCCAGGATGTGAGAAGAGGTCTTGATCTCCTCACCTCCATTCCCATTTGGGTAGAGTTTGCTTCCCCCCGTGTGATCACACTGCTCTGGAGCAGCCCCAGAAAAGCCTGTCTGACTGCAGACGATCTCAGTCTGCTCAGGGTCAGCCAAGGATAACCAGACTGGACACAACNTGGGAGATGGTGATGAACAGGGAGGCCTGGCGTGCTGCGATTCATGGGGTTGCAAAGAGTCAGACACAACTGAGCGACTGAGCTGAACTGACTGGGAAATCTCATGGACAGAGAAGACTGGCAGGCTGCAGCACATGGGGTTGCAAAAAAGAGCCTGACGTGACTGAACTAAACAAACAAGTGTATACATGTCAGTTCCGGGTTTCCAGGTCATCCCACTGTCCCTTTCCCCTCTTAGAGTCCACACTTTCAGACATTTAACACATGTCTTTCCTTTACTCTTCCCTGTCTCACCATTTTCAGTCTATCCCCTCTGACCCCTTGGTTTTTTCTTTAGGTTCTATCAAAGGAGAAACTTCCTAATACAGGTTCTAATGTGAGAAAGTCTAAGAGATCCCTTAGGCCCCCTAACCACAGAAAATAACATTTATAACATGTTGGGCACTGCCTATGGTGCTCACATGGTAACTCACTTCAGCTTCCCACCGCAGAGCGTAGTAATGATGACAACTATTTATTATTATTGAGACCTTATTTTTGGTTCTAGACACCATTTAAAGAATCGATTTAACCATATATCCAGGTATGGTTGTCCTCTTCTTTGCTGAGGAGGACATTGAGAAAGGCTAAATGATTTGTCTTGGAGCAATGGTTTCTATCCCAGAACCATGTGATCTAAAAAAAAAAAAATCTCTGCTTCTTTTATGACAACTTCCTGAGAACATGGCTACAAAGTTTTTCCTTTTATAGCACTCATCTCTATTCCTCCTCCTCACTCCAGTCAATGCCACATGCCCCCATGAATCCCATTCCCTCATATCCAAGAGATACCTGTGTTCTGTTTATCTGTTATCATTGCTGAAAGAGGAACATGCACTTGCTGTTATTAATGCATATTGATAGGATATCCCCAGGCAAACACAATTGTGCCTGAAGAAGATGGAAGACCTCTTCCCCAATTCCATTCCCCTGCAGACCTTTCCTCTTCCATCTGCTGCTGCTGACTTTCTGGCTTGCTTCCTCTCCTATGAGGGGGCAACTATCAGAGGGTACCTATAAGCAAATTCTGAGAGCTTGCAATCAGCATGTTCCTAAATACTTGTGTCTGGTGTATATGTGTGGTGTGAGTGTGCATGCACATATGTGAGTGCTTGATTCCTTTGTGAGCCCACATCTGGTGGCTGAGTTTGACCTAAAGTGTCTAGCATGGAGCTCACTGAAGGTCTTTGGTCTATTGATGAAGCTGAGGGATAGGAGTAGGGATGTGTATGAATGAAGAGATTTTACTGGATATTAAACTTTCCTGGCAATGGGAGCTTTGAGGGCCAGGAAAATATCCCATTCCTGATCAGGAAGGAAATGATCTTAAATGGCAACTTAGGTTCCCCCAAAGATGTGTATTATTAGCTGAATCCCCCAAATCCATTCTCCTCTCCCTGAAAACTTCACTGCCCCCTCCCCCAAATTCATTTGCTCCTTCCTGAGCACAAATGCGCTCAGAGACTAGTTTCCCAACCTCTTCTGCAGGTAGGTATGACCACATGACCAAGTATAGGGCAGTGGAATATGAGCAGAAGTGATATGTGTAGCTCCTGGGTCATCTCCAGCTGAAGGCAAGCTGCCTTTCCTGGCTGTGGCTCTGTATTTCCCCTCCAGAAACCTGGAATGCTGGTGTTCCAGGGAACCTGGCTTTAACAGTACAAAGCAGGGGGACATCCAAGGGAATAGGAGAGCAACAAGATGGAAGGGGCATGGGCTCCTGACTGACTTCATGGAGCAGAGCTGCCCCATCAGGCTAGGCTGTCTGGACTGTTATGAGAGTGGGAAATAAGTTTCTTCATTACTTAAGCCACTCTGTCTCCAGGTGTTTTTACTGAGGAAGTTGCATAGTTTTACCTTAATTAATACAACCATGCTCACAACAAGAGGGTGATTACTCCGTTTTATGCTTGCAGAAAGGATTAATGTTATTTCGGAGAATGAGTCTTGATTTTTAACTGCATGGCTTACAAACTGGATTATTCTCCCATCTCTGTTTCGCTCTTGATTATAGAGTGAAATTGCATCTTAATTTGATTTATCTTTTTTTCTTTCTTTTTTTTTTNAGTCCAACTCTCACATCCATACATGACCACTGGAAAAACTATAGCCTTGACTAGACAGACCTTTGTTGGCAAAGTAATGTCTCTGCTTTTCAATATGCTATCTAGGTTGGTCATAACTTTTCTTCCAAGGAGTAAGCGTCTTTCAATTTCATGACTGCAGTCACCATCTTCAGTGATTTTGGAGCCCCCCAAAATATGCATGCAATATGTGTGACAATGATAGCACAAAGAAAGGGGCAGAGAATGGAGCCATATTGGAGCAAAGTTTCTATATTATACCTGAATTAGACTGGTATTAATCTGAAATAGACTATGATAAATTAAAATATTGCTGAGTTTTAAGAGTTCTTTGTGTATTCTGCATAACAGTCCTTTATCAGGGTCATGTTCTGTAAATGTTTTACCCCAGTCTATGATTTATCTTTTCAGAGCAGAAGTTTTAAATTTTAATGAAGTTTAATTTATCAATTTTTTTTCATGGGTTGTGCTTTTGGCGATGTATCTAAAAACCCATTTCCAAGCCCAAAACCACCTAGATTTTCTCTGTGTTATCTTTTAAAAGGTTTTAATGTTTTATGTTTTACATTTAGGTCTATGATTCATTTTTAACTAATTTTTATGAAAGGTATAAGGCCTATGTCTATATTCTTTTTTATTTTCATTTAGATGCCTAGTTGTTCCAGAAACATATTTTTTTAATTCATTTATTTTTTAATTGAAGGGTAATAGCTTTACAAAATTTTGCTGTTTTCTGTCAAACCTTAACATGAATCAGCCATAGGTATACATGTATCGCCTCCCCTTTGAACCTCTCTTCCATCTCCCTCCCCATCCCACCCCTCTAGGTTGATACAGAGCCCCTCTTTGAATTTCCTGAGACATACGGTAAATTCCCGTTGGCCATCTATTTTACATATGATAGTGTAAGTTTCCATGTTACTCTCTCCCTACATCTCACTCTCTCCTCCCCTCTTCCCACGTCCAAAGTCTATTTATGTCTGTTTGTCCATTACTACCCTATAAATTCAAGAAACACATTTAAAAGTTCTTATTCTCTTCTCTACTGTCAGAGATGAGTTAGATATATTTGTGTGAGCTCTCTTCTGAGCTCTCTACTCTGTTAAATTGATCTATTAGTTATTTTTTCCCCAATACCACACTGTCTACTTTTACTTAACTTATATGCAGAGTTGAACTTAGAAGCTGAAGTTGAACAGTTCTATGAAAACCTACAAGACCTTCTAGAACTAACACCCAAAAAAGATGTNTCCATGTTACTCTCTCCCTGCATCTCACTCTCTCCTCCCCTCTTCCCACGTCCAAAGTCTATTTAAGTCTGTTTGTCCATTGCTACCCTATAAATTCAAGAAACACATTTAAAAGTTCTTATTCTCTTCTCTACTGTCAGAGATGAGTTAGATATATTTGTGTGAGCTCTCTTCTGAGCTCTCTACTCTGTTAAATTGATCTATTAGTTATTTTTTCCCCAATACCACACTGTCTACTTTTACTTAACTTATATGCAGAGTTGAACTTAGAAGCTGAAGTTGAACAGTTCTATGAAAACCTACAAGACCTTCTAGAACTAACACCCAAAAAAGATGTCCTTTTCATTATAGGGGACTGGAATTCAAAAGTAGGAAGTCAAGAGATACTAGGAGCAACAGGAAAAATTGGCTTTGGAGCACAAAACAAAGCAGGGCAAAGAATAACAGAGTTTTGTCAAGAGAACGCACTGGTCATACCAAACACCCTCTTCCAACAACACAAGAGACAACTCTACACATGGACATCACCAGATGGTCAATACTGAAATCAGATTGATTATATTCTTTGCAGCCAAAGATGGAGAAGCTCTATACAGTCAGCAAAATCAAGACTGGGAGCAGACTGTGGCTCAGATAATTAACTTCTTATTGCCAAATTCAGACTTAGATTGAAGAAAGTAGGGAAAACCACTAGACCACTCAGGTATGACCTAAATCAAATCCCTTATGATTATACAATGGAAGTAACAAATAGATTCAAAAGATTAGATTTGATAGATAGAGTACCTGAAGAACTACGGACAGAAGTTTGTGACATTGTACAGGAGGTGGTTATCAAAATCATCCTTAATAAAAAGAAATGCAAAAAGGCAAAACAGTTGTCTGAGGAGGCCTCACAAATAGCTCAGAAAAGATGTGAAAGGCAAAGGAGAAAAGGAAAGATATACCCATTTGAATGCAGAGTTCCAAAGAATAACAAGGAGAGNAAAATCATCCTTAATAAAAAGAAATGCAAAAAGGCAAAACAGTTGTCTGAGGAGGCCTTACAAATAGCTCAGAAAAGATGTGAAAGGCAAAGGAGAAAAGGAAAGATATACCCATTTGAATGCAGAGTTCCAAAGAATAACAAGGAGAGACTAGAAAGCCTTTCTCAGTGATCAATGCAAAGAAATAGAGGAAAACAATAGAATAGGAAAGACTAGAGATGTCTTCAAGAAAATTAGAGATAACAAAAGAACATTTCACGCAAAGATGGGCACAATAAAGAACAGAAATAGTATGGACCTAACACAAGCAGACAATATTAAGAAGAGGTAGAAAGAATACACAGAATTATACAACTATACAAAAAAAAAAAAAAAACCTTAATGACCTGGATAACCATCATGGTGTGATCATTCTCCTAGAGCTAAACATCCTGGAGTCAAAATCAAGTGGGGTTTAGAAAGCATCAATACAAACAAATCTAGTGGAGGTGATGGAATTCCAGCTGAGCTATTTCAAATCCTAAAAGATGATGTGTGAAAGTGCTGCACTCAATATGCCAGCAAATTTGAAAACTCAGCAGTGGCCACAGGACTGGTAAAGGTCAGTTTTCATTTCAATCCCAAAGAAAGGCAATGCTATTTGGGGTTCCACGTCCATTTTAACAGTCACCAATATTGAAGGTACTTTTGTGGAAGTCCAGGAATCCAGTGTAGAAGTTCCAAAATACTGCCAAAGAAAAATCTGAGAATAAATATTTTGAAAATGGCAAGATAAAGAGTTTCCCTTTGCCCATGTTACCTCTCCCTCAAGGTAGCAGGGCTTGGTGTCAGGAGAACCCCACAGCCTGTGATTTTGCCCACAGGAGATGAAGAGAATATGTGAGTGAGTACCTGCTTCTCCCAGCTGTGCAGGATGCTGACCAAGAGATGCTTTCCTTTCTCATCCAACTCAGTTTACTGAAGTGATCTGCAAGACTGTGTGATTGGGAGAGGGTGGGAGCACAGGGACACAATTGTGTCCCTTTGATGTACTTATATCAAAGGGACACAACTAACAGCTTCACTCTTCTTCCTACCAGCTGATCTGTGGATTCTCCCCAAAAGGCCAATCATGAGACATTGGGAATGCCTTACCCTACCAGGATCATGAGAACTATCAAGCCTCTGTGCATCTCTGCCATATCTACAACTCCCCAGGCTGGTTCGCAGCATGAGCTTCTGTGGACAGTGAGAGCTAGCCCTTGCAGATGGCTGGTAAACAAGCACAGAAAGTCATCCCAACTCTGTGGAACTAGGAAAAGGTTCATAAACTTCAGTGATTCAGGATAGTGCTAAGGGGAGAGAGGTGAGGGGCTCTCTGCATCCAGTCTGTCTTTGCAGGATTAAGAAAAGGCATACAATTTTTAAAATCTCCCCTTAAGAAGAAGCACAAAGTATAGACTGGGCATACCCATAGAAAAAGTCTTTAAAAGTCTCAGAATTTCTTTGCTGTACTAACAAATGAAGGTACTCTCTCCTGAAGTCTGTCAGTAAATAATGGAAGAGATGACTTCTTCAAATGTGGAAACAGCAATGCAAGACTTTAAGAAATAATAAAAATTTTTTAAAATCAAAGAAATATTACACCATCAAAGGAACATAATTTTCTAGTAACCAATCCCAAAGATATGGAGATCAACAAATTGCCTGGCAAAGAATTCAAAATTCTTATTAGTATTACTTTTGGTCACACTGCATGGCATGTGGAAGCTTATTTCCCAACCAGGGATCAAACTTGTGCCTCTTGCAGTGGAACCACAGTCTTAACCACTGGACCACCAGGGAGGTCCTCAAAATAATCGTTTTAAAGAAACGGTGAGTTGCAAGAGAAGACAGACAATGAAATCAGGAAAACAGTGCATGAAAAAGGTTCAACAAAGAAAATAAATTATTTTTTTTAATTCTGCAGCTAAAGATACAATGAATAAAATAAAAATTATGATAGCATGAACAATATACATAATCAAGCAGAAGAAAAAAATCTGTGAATTCAAAGAGAAGTCATTTGAAATTATCCATCCATCATCACAGGAATATATAGTTTATTCCAGCTATCTAATTTTATACCTCAAGGAACTAGAGAAAAAAGAACAAACTAAGGTCAAATTTAGCAGAAAAAAGAAAATAGCAAGGATCAGAGTAGGAAAAGGGTACAGACCAAAAAAAGAAAAAGAAAAAGAAAAAAAAANATATAGTTTATTCCAGCTATCTAATTTTATACCTCAAGGAACTAGAGAAAAAAGAACAAACTAAGGTCAAATTTAGCAGAAAAAAGAAAATAGCAAGGATCAGAGTAGGAAAAGGGTACAGACCAAAAAAAGAAAAAGAAAAAGAAAAAAAAAATCAATGAAACTAAGAGCTGTTTTTTAAGAAAAAACAAACAAAATTGACAGCCTTTCAGTCTGACTAAGGAAAAAGAGATTCAAATAAATCTGAAATGAAAGAGAAGATATTACAACTGATATTGCAGAAATACAAAGGACCATAAGAGACCATTATGAACAGTTATATGCCAATAAATTGGACAACCTAACAGAAACAGAGAAATTCCTAGAAAGATAACCTGCCAACACTGAACAGATAAAAACTGTGAATCACTATGTTGTATATTTGAAACTAATATAATAGTATTATAAATCAAATTGTACCTCAGTAAAAAATTTTTTAATAAAAATTTTATTTAATTTTTAAAAAGACTGACTCATAAAGAAATAGAAAGTATGAATAGACCTAAAACTGGTAAAAAGATAAAATTAGTAATCAAAAATCTCCCCAAAATAGAAAAGTCCAGGACCAGATGTTATACCTGGTGAATTGTACCAACCATTTACAGAAGAATTAATGCCAGTCTTTCTCAGACTCTTCCAAAAAATTTAAGTAGATGGAACACTTCAAAGCTCCACTTGCAAGGCCAGCATCATCCTTATACCAAAGCCAGACAAGAATACTACAAGAAAAGAAAGTTACAGACAGACCAACATCCCTGATGCATGTAAATGCAAAAATCCTCGGCAAAGTATTCAGTTCNTGCAAATTTTTGTTTATGTCTTTCAAAGAATTGGTCCATTTTATCTAAGCTATCAAATTTGAAGATATAGAGTTTTCTTAATATGTTATTCTTTAAATGTTCATGAGATGGATACTGATGGCCCCTGTTTCATTTCTGATGTTAGTAACTTGTATCTTCTCTCATTTATTCTTGTTTAGCCTGACTAGAGGTTTATCAATTTTATTAATCTTTTCCAAGAATCAGCTTAAAAATTTTTTTTTCTTATTGTTTTCCTGTTTTCACTTTTGTCGACTTCTGCTCTAGTTTCTATTATTTATTTAATTTTTTCTTGCTTAAGGTTTATATTAGAGGCTTCCCTTGTGGCTCAGATTGTAAAGAATCTGCTTGCAATGCAGGAGATCCAAGTTTGATCCCTGTGTTGGGAAGATCCTCTGGAGAAGGGAATGACAACCCACTCCAGTATTCTTGCCTGGAAAATCCCATAGACTGAGGAGCCTGGCAGGCTAAAATCCATGGGGTCACAAAGAACTGGACATATCTGAGTGACTAATACTCTCACTAAGGTGATTGCAGCCATGAAATTAGAAGACGCTTACTCCTTGGAAGGAAAGTTATGACCAACCTAGATAGCATATTCAAAAGCAGAGACATTACTTTGGCAACAAAGGTCCGTCTGGCGAAGGCTATGGTTTCTCCAGTAGTCATGTATGGATGTGAGAGTTGGACTGTGAAGAGAGCTGAGCACTGAAGAATTGATACTTTTGAACTGTGGTGTTGGAGAAGACTCTTGAGAGTCCCTTGGACTGCAAGGAGATCCAACCAGTCCATTCTAAAGGAGATCAGTCCTGGGTGTTCTTTGGAAGGAATGATGCTGAAGCTGAAACTCCAGTACTTTGGCCACCTCATGCGAAGAGTTGACTCATTGGAAAAGGCTCTGATGCTGGGAGGGATTGGGGGCAGGAGGAGAAGGGGATGAAAGAGGATGAAAGAGGATGAGATGGCTGGATGTCATCACCGATTCAATGGACGTGAGTCTGAGTGAGCTCCGGGAGTTGGTGATGGACAGGGAGGCCTGGCATGCTGCGATTCATGTGGTCGCAAAGAGTCGAACACGACTGAGCGACTGAACTGAACTGAACTGAAGGTTTATGTTACTCTTCTTCCTCTAGTTTTCTAGAAAAACTTAGATGATTGATTTTAGATATTTATTATTGGGTAATATGCATATGATGCTTTAAATATCTAAGCATGAATTGTGCTGTATTCCACAAATTATGGTGCTATATTTTCAGTTTAATTCATTCATATTTAAATTTTTCTTTTTTATATAAACAACTCAATGACATGAATTCTCCATGTTTTCACCTGATCAAATTGTCACAGTTAATAAATCTAACAATGTCACTTAAAAGAAGTGAAAGATATAATAACTAAAGAAAAGTTGTCATAGTGTTCCTGTTCAATTAAGTAGGAAGAAATGAAATGTATTATCTAAATAAAATCAACTCAGTATCAGTTCAATTCAGTTGCTCAGTCATGTCTGACTCTGCCACCCCATGGACTGCAGCACACCAGGCTTCCCTGTCCATCACCAACTCCCGGTGCTTACTCAAATTCATGTCCCTCGAGTTGGTGATGCCATCCAGTCATCTGTGGTCACCTTCTCCTCCTGCCCTCAATCTTTCCCAGCATCAGGGTCTTTCCCAATGAATCAGTTTTTTGCATCAGGTGGCCAAAGTATTGGAGTTTCAGCATCAGTCCTTCCAATGAATATTCGAGACTCAATGGGAAATTACTCCCATCTTCAAATCAGTTTCTGAACACCATTAAATTTAATGAAAATCCTTCCTAAAATCCTTGAATTTTAAGGTCATAAAAGCAATAATTCGTGAATGTTAGACAAATACAACATGAACTAGATTTTTCATAATTAACAGGGATTTGCATGAGGAGCAGTTTTTCTCTTGAGATTTCTTTCCTGATCCATATGTTATTTAAAATTGTATTGCTTCATATCCAAATACTTTGGAATTTTCCAGCTATCTTTCTGGTATTTATTTTGCCTTGGGAGCATACTTTGTATGATTTGTGTTATTTTAAATTTGTTGAGATAGGTTTTATGGACCAGAATGTTATCTATCTTGATGAGTATTCACGTGAGTTTGAGAAGAATATGTGTTCTGGTGTTGTTTGATGAAATATTCTATAAATATTAATTAAAGATAGTTGATTGATGGTTCTATTCAGTTCAGCTATTTTTAACAGATTTTTCTCCCTGCAAGATCTGTCAGTTGCTGTTAGAGGTAGGTTGAAGTCTCCAACTATAATAGGGTCTTTGTCTATTTCTTTTTGCACTTATATCAGTTTCTGCCTTATGTATTTTGATACTCTGTTGTTAGGGCATGCACGTTAAATATTGTTGTATCTTTGTTGAGAATTAACCTCTTTATCATTAAGTAATGTCACGTTCTTTATCTCTGATAATTTTCCTTGTTCTGAAGTCTTCTTGCCTGAAATTAATGTAGCTTTTTTGACTTTCACTTTTGATTAACATGGCATATCTTTCTCTATCACTTTACATTTTCCCCTTGGCTTCTTTCAAGATTTTCACTTTGCCTTTGTTTGTTTTTCAGTTTGAATATGACATGCCTCTCTTTCTCTCTCTCTCTCTCTGTGTTGTTATATTTGGTGTTTATCCTATATGGTATTCTCTGAGCTTCCTGGATCTGTGGTTTGATGCCTGTCATTAATCTTGGAAAATTCTCAGTTATTGCTTCAAACATTTCTTCTGTTCCTTTCCCTCTTTCTTCTCCTTCTTAGATTACATCACCCATATATTTCACCTATTGTTACTGTCCCACAGTTCTTGGTATTCTGTTAAATCTATTTCATTCTTTTTCTTCTTTACATTTCAGTCTTGGGAGTTTATATTAGCCTCTCTTAAAGTTCACCAATTCTTTTCTCAGGCATGTCTTATCTATTGCTGAGACAATTAAAGGCATTTAAAAATGTCTATTACAGTGTTTTTTATTTTTGGCATTACTTTTTGATTCTTAGAATTTCTGTTTACCTTCTAATATTAACCATCTGTTCTTACATAATATACACTTTTCCCATAAGAGTCTTTATGGCCTGGCGTGCTGTGATTCACGGGGTCACAAAGAGTCGGACACGACTGAGTGACTGAACTGAACTGAATTATAATAAAGATTTGTTTGAGAATAAAGCTAAAAGACAGATATGTTTATCAAGCATGAAGAAATTCAAGGCCTATAATAATATTCATCAACCTTAAAAAAAAAAAAACCCTGAAAAACAAATCTGGCCAAATAAAAGTCGAATTAAGCATTTTAAAACCCAGGAATGAAGAAGCCATGGTAAAAGAACATGATGAGCACTGAAATTATTTACAAATAAAAACCAGCCTGGAAATTGGAATTAAGGTTGCAGACATATGCATATTTTAGACCTGGCCAGTGCAAAAATAAAACTTAAAAACCAAGAGGTGTAAAGGGAGTTCTGTAGAACCACATATGAGTGAGTGGTTAAATGCTCAACTTTCAGAGCAGGTAATTAATACTCCAAAACTGAAACATGTTTGTCGAAGAAACTTCAATCTTTTCATATTTTTCTAATTTAAGTTTCTTTAACCTATGTTTTAGATTATTTTCCCTCTCTTATGGTGAAAAATCATTCAACTGAAGTTAAACAATTCCCTCCAATAATTTTTTTGTTGTTATTACACTGAAAACCATTCGGTTAGACCCTTTTAAAATTAAAAGTTACATCTACTGTATGAGTTTCCTATTCTAATTTATCTATGCATCTGTCTGCATATAACCATAAAAAGAACATTAGCTATGTCTCAATGCAGGCACTACTAGGATATTGAATAGGACAGTATTTTATTGTAAGGGACTATAATGCAAAATTTCAAAGTCTGTTCTCTAAACCTTCAATCCTGCTCATACTTGAGAACAGACTAATTTTAATAACAGTCATTTCTGGGTGATAGATGTGGGAGATATTTTAACTTCCATCTCTCTTCCTTTCTGCATTGTGTGAATGCTTTATATAGGTATCGGTTTTATAAAAGCAGTGTTTTATTTTGAGTTTTTGGCCATGAGGAATGAGGGATGTTAGTTCTCTGACCAGGAAACAAACCTACGCCCCCAGCATTGGAAACAGGGAGTCTTAACCACTGGACCAAGAGGGACATCCCCTAGTCCTGTGTTTTTTAAAGCAGAACTATAAGAAAAAATGCCAGTGCGTTCTGACAGTTAATTCTAGGTGAGAGAATAGGAATACTTCCCTTTTTTGCATTTTTCATTCTCAAGTATCAGTTCAGTTCAGTTCAGTCACTCAGTCGTGTCCGACTCTTTGTGACCCCATGAATCGCAGCACACCAGGCCTCCCTGTCCATCACCATCTCCCGGAGTTCACTCAGACTCACGTCCATCGAGTCCATGATGCCATCCAGCCATCTCATCCTCGGTCGTCCCCTTCTCCTCCTGCCCCGAATCCCTCCCAGCATCAGAGTCTTTTCCAATGAGTCAACTCTTCGCATGAGGTGGCCAAAGTACTGGAGTTTCAGCTTTAGCATTAGTCCTTCCAAAGAAATCCCAGGGTTGATCTCCTTCAGAATGGACTGGTTGGATCTCCTTGCAGTCCAAGGGACTCTCAAGAGTCTTCTCCAACACCACAGTTCAAAAGCATCGATTCTTCGGCGCTCAGCTTTCTTCACAGTCCAACTTTCACATCCATACATGACCACAGGAAAAACCATAGCCTTGACTAAGCGGACCTTAGTCGGCAAAGTAATGTCTCTGCTTTTGAATATACTATCCAGGTTGGTCATAACTTTTCTTCCAAGGAGTAAGCATAGACGTATAATAGCCATTTGAGAATTCAGAATCAGTCCAATTAGCTTCTACCTCCAAAATATATCACAAGTATATTCTTGTCTATATCATCTGCTGCTACTCTAAATCATTATTTTACCTTGCCTGTGTTACTACAAGTCATAACTATCTCCCTGCTCTTTTTCCTTGGCCTTGAGCGATTCATTCTCTACACAACATCCAGAGTAATATTTGGAAAAATAAATCAGATTATCACGATCCCCTTCTCAAAAACTTTCAGTGTCTTTCTGTTGTGCTGAAATTAATTCCTAACTCCTTACTATGTCCTGTACTGCTTTTTATGAGGCAACGCCTCCCTACCTCATTGACTTCATTTCAAACCACCTTTCAGTAGCTCAGCGTGTTCCAACCACTTGAGTCATTCTGCTTCTCAAACATATCACACAGTTCTGCTTTGGTTCTTTGTGTTGTTCCCTCTGCTTTTAATGATCTGCTTCCAGAGTTTTGCATGGCTGGCTTCTAAATACTATTCTGATTTCATCTCAAATATCACTTCCCTAGAGAGACCTTAGCTGATCTTCATGCAGAAAAAGACCACAGAATTAAAAAAACCATGTAATGTGGTATTAGTTTGGAGTTACAGGTATCCATATATATGTATCTATATTGTGTGCTTGTATATTTATTTATTTCCACTGATCCCTCTAATCCTGTTATTAGTATTAGCATATTCATACTATATATGTTCATCCTATGTATGTTAATACTGATATCTCATTCCAGTGGCAGTGAGCACAGTTAATGCTCAGATCTTGGTTTCTAAAAACTATTCCCCACTCAAGGGAAACAGTGTTCCGTGAAGAAATGGCAAATTCTATTTCTGCTTTATTGACTATGCCAAAGCCTTTGACTGTGTGGATCACAATAAACTGTGGAAAATTCTGAAAGAGATGGGAATACCAGACCACCTGACCTGCTTCTTGAGAAACCTGTATGCAGGTCAGGAAGCAGGTTAGAACTGAACATGGAACAACAGACTGGTTCCAAATAGGAAAACGAATATGTCAAGGATGCATATTGTCACCCTGCTTATATGCAGAGTACATCA